>CM022549.1:15249504-15803616 GCA_012273795.1 Dendrolimus punctatus
AAACGTAGTGAATACCGTCTATATACAATTGAGAGATTTTGACAGTGAGCTTAAAATTCAAAATTCAAAAGTTTTTATTCAAAATAAGTTCCACTGGAGAACACTTTTTGAAGGTCATACATATAGGTTAAAATTTAATTTTACTTCCTAGTCTATGTACACCGCTTCGCAGCGTGTTATTGCTGTTAAGGAGAAGAAGCGGCAAGAAACTCCCAGCAACACGTCTAGCTAAAAATTGTTTTTCTTTATATTTGTTGTTCTATTTTTTACATTTAAGTACTTTTTTTTAAAGATTTTATACAGAATTATGTTACAGAATAACTTTTGAAGAATTAATGGAGTTGTAGCAAACAGTTCATATTCAATAAGACAAAAGCGCAATAAAAGGATAGAAAATAATTATAGTTATAAATATAAAGACGTAACGTAATTATTTTTTTGCAACATATCTCCATATATTCCTTACAAGTACGGCAAGATAAAAAGGTTATACTCGTACAAAACACAGTATAAGAGGTTGGAGCGAGCTGTTATGTAAATGAACTTTTGTCATTTAAATATTCTTCAATAGTGTAGTATCCCTTTTTAAGCAAGATACTTTTTATTTTGATTTTGAATTTAGTGAAGGGCAGATCTAACATTTCACTCGGAATCTTATTGAAGAAGCGTATACCAACCCCCAAGAAAGAAGACAATACTTTTTGTAATCTAAAAGATGGCAATATCAGTTTATTACAATGCCTGGTGTTGAAATCGTGAACATCCTTATACCGCTTGTAGGCACTCAAATTATTACGAATATAAATTATATTATTGAAATATATTGGCAGGCGACCGTCATAATACCGATTTCCTTAAAGCGTTCCCTAAGAGACACCCGAGGGCCGAGGTTGTAATTGACCTTACGGCCCTTTTTTGTAAAACAAATATAGTCTCCAAGTCAGCAGCGTTGCCCCAAAGTAAAATACCATAGGACATGACACTATGAAATAACTAAAATAAACTAGTCTAGCAGTCTCTTCGTCAGTGAACTGCCTAACTCTTCTGACCGCATATGCAGCAGATTGCAGATGCAGAGATTAAGATCATTGGATTTTGAATTATAATCTGTACACGATAACTACACTATAAAGTCACTACTACATTATAAAGTATAAATATTATATCAAAATTATTGTAAATGATAGACAACTACTATTTACAAAAAAGGCGCTAATCACAGAATAATAAAAATATAACATTATTATTCAATTAAGGAAATGGTCGATTGTATCGTTAAGAAATAAGAGGGTACATAACAAAATTAATTATTAACTTTACATGACAAGAACAACTATGCTTTATAAATAGCTATAACAATATAGATGTTTTGTGTTTATGTTAATTAATTATTTTGGGCGTTGTTTGTGGTTGAAGCCTAGACCGGTGTGTCCTTGGTTAATCGTGCAGCGATAATCACAGATTGGTTCATCTGAATTGAAAGACAAGTGAAATGTCTAACATCGGAAAAATAATACTGTTGCCACTTAGGTGCCGACAAAGACAAATTCACACCTGCAGCCTGAAGAAACACATTTATTACCTTTTAAACATTTGGACTTCTTTTGCTTACTTTGTGTTTAAAATTGTGGTTAAGAAATAGACCATTGTGTATTGTAATCTTTTACGGCCTGTTGTTGTATAGTGATCATTGTCAGGTGTCTCGGATTTAAAAGTACAAACGATTATAAGAAATTCGATCCACGCGGCCGGGCAGACATATTGCGTCTGTGCAGTATAAAGCAATGCCCCAATGGGAAGATGAGGCAGTCGAGTGATAACCACAAGCGAAGCAAGACTTGTGAACATTCGGTAATCTATCTTTGCGCGTGTATTTGATTTACGATCTGGACTTATTGCGTTCAGTTATGTTAGTACCTGTGTTATACGTGATTGTACAGTTCTAATAAACTCTTATAATTCCAACAGCATTTTAATTTGAGTCCGGCAACTCGTAACAATACAATTGTTGTCCGCTTGATTCGTATCATAGGAGTAGATAGAAAGTGACTGTATTTGAAATCAATTTTACATTTGTTACGAAGGAAGGAAAGTTCGGAAGACTTATTTAACAAGTTGCAATATTATACGTGGGGCATTAGAGCGTGATGAGTTACCTACATTTCAGATTGTAACAATGTTAAAAAAGCAGTGTTATCTAATGTTATAAAATAAGCACTGACCTATGCATCTTATACTAATTTATAAAGCTGAAGAGTTTGTTTGTTTGCTTGAACGCGATAATCTCATGAACTACTAGTCTGATTTGAAAAATTCTTTCAGTGTTAGATAGCCCATTTATCGAGGAAGCCTGGCCATATATCACCACTCTAGGCTGGTGTGCACAGTCTTTTGACCGATGGTTAAAATAAATTAATCGCTAAAAATGTATACATAAACAGTGATTATTTTATTTTAACCGCCGGTTAAATGTCGGTGCACACCAACATAAGACCAATAGGAGCGGATCAAGGAAGAATGTTTCAGAATCGGTGTTTAAAAAAAACTGTTCCACGCGGACGAAGTCGTTGTTATAAATAGTGTAACTAACATGACCTTCTTATATATACATACATACATAACCTCACGCCAGGTCCCTTGCGGGGTAGGCACGAACAACGGAGCGCCATACAGGCTTATTCTTACGCACCTCACTTGCTTCTTTAACATTCATAGCTCTTGTCATTCACGCTCGTCTGTTCTTAAGGCTCCTGACATCACCTTCTGCTAGTACATGATCAATTTGATCATGGAAGGTGCGTCGTGGCCTTCCGTGACTTCTGCATCCATCCACTTTTGCATTGTATATCTGTTTAGTCATTCTTTCATCATACATTCTTTCCATATGCCCGAACCACTGGAGTATATATATATATATATATATATATATATATATATATATATATATATATATATATATATATATATATTAAAACGTCTTAATTGAGATTTTCTATAAATATAAAGTAGATTGATGACGCCAACTGTGTTTGCAAAGTTTTAACGAGTGCCGTTTTTTTACTGGCCGATTATAATAATAACAACAACCATGTTGTTATTGGGGCCCGTGCAAGGAGTGGCGAGTCACCGTCTACCCATTTGATGCAAGTCTCCATAGATCCAGATCCCTAGTTCCACTAGCAATTCATCGCAAAATCCCTGTACCTTTTGTACTTTGTTTCCTATAATAGTCCTACAGTGATCGGGGCTTGTCTTTGGGTGCATTATATTATGGTGTAATATCAGCCTATAAATGTCCCACTGCTGGGCCTGGGCCTCTCTTTTTAAGGGGAACGAACAGTACAGTTTTGTCCATGCAGGAACGGAGAAAGAATACAATTTCCTGGGCTGGGCGGGCTGTCGTAAGAGGCGACAAAACAACCCACAGCCAGGTGGTAGGGTATTTGCCCGACTGGATGGCTATCACCCCTAGCCGAAGTATGTCGCCATAACAAGCTTGAGTTGTGTTCCGGCATTACTGACCAGGTTCCAGTCTCTGTTAAGAGAGCAACAGCGAATTTGAAGCCACCTTGATGTTGCAAATGTCCATAGGCGATGGTGACCGCTTTCCATGAAATAGGCCGTCTGCCTGTCTGTTGAACACCTGCAATAAAAAAAAATTACGAAATTTACCATCCAGGAATCGATCCTGGATTGTCGTACCTTAGTCTTCTTCCATGCTACTAATCAATGCAACTTCCTAAATTATATCCCGCAGGCACTTACACTTCACTTAAGGTGGGCAGGGCCGGATTTTCCTTAAGTGCCGCTTTGGGGCACTGTGAAATGTACCTCCCTATTATCGATGCACTGTAACAAGACTTAAATACATAAATCTCCAATGAGTACTCCATTTTTTAAGATTTGGCATGAAACCAATATCTTTCCAATTTTTGAAAAACTTAAAATTTGATTCTTATACCATAATTTCGATTATTATTTGTATATATAAGTATATATATATTTATGTATGTAATATCAATAGGTTTATTTATATATGTCTATTAAGTATAATTACTTATATAATACTAGCTGTCCCGGCAGACGTCGTCCTGCCCGGTAAAAAATAGGGGTTGATCGTAGAGGGTTGAAAATTTAGGGTTGTATGTGTCTTTTAATGCTGTATCATAAAAAAAAAGAAATTAAAAATTTTGTCTTAAAAATAAAATAAAAAATTTAGGGGTGGACTACCCCTAACATTTAGGGGGATGAAAAATAGATGTTGGCCGATTCTCAGACCTACCCAATATGCATACAAAATTTCATGAGAATCGGTCAAGCCGTTTCGGAGGAGTATGGCAACGAAAACTGTGACACGAGAATTTTATATATTAGATTTTCCATACTTATATGTTTATAAATGAATAAAATATATGAAAGTAACTGCGTATCCTGTAATATCTATATATACCACCTGTGACCAATATAATATGTTTTATTCCTGCCTCGGGTTATCTGGAAGAGATCGCTTCTTAGCGATAAGACCGCCTATTGCACATGTTTAGAATATTTTTAGGCTATAAGTTTTTTGTTCTGGTCTATACCTACTACAATAAGGCGTTATATATCTATCTGTCAAATTTCGGCGGCCTGAGCACTAGCCCCTAGTGTAAATCCATCTCTATAGGCAGGTGTTCTAGAAGACAAATTACATCGAATTTACACTATGACGTCATTTCAAGGCAAGATTTGAAACCCGTTAAATTCCAATAAGGTTTTGTCATGGTATTAATTTATACATGAGGTTAGCTTGTATGGTTGATAATGTTTTTGGGTCTTAAGTACCTCCACGAATATTAAGTCAGCTTTACTTATATTTGCATTATGTAAGAGTCAAGTTAACTTGCAATAATTAAAAACAACTAGCTGACCCCTGCCCAATTCGCTAGGCAACAGAAATTTTAAAAAAAATCTTATTATTAATACATACATACATAACTTCACGCCAGGTCCCTTGCGGGGTAGGCACGAACAACAGAGCGCCATTCAGGCTTATTCTTACACACCTCACTTGCTTCTTTGACATTCATAGTTCTTGTCATGCACGCTCGTCTATTCTTAAGGCTCCTGACATCACCTTTTGCTAATACACGATCAATTTGATCATGGAAGGTGTGTCGAGGCCTTCCGCGACTTCTGCATCCATCCACTTTTGCATTGTATATCTGTTTAGTCATTCTTTCATCATACATTCTTTCCATATGCCCGAACCACCGCAGCATTCCTTTCCTTACCTTTACCCCGACACTCTCTTTCAGACCAAATATCTTTCTTGCTTCGGTATTACGAACGCGGTCCGCGAGTGTTTATTATTAATCGCAATAAAATATATCCTATGTCACTCAGGAATAGTGTAGCTTTCCACTGCTTAAAGAATTTTCGAAATCAGCTTAGTAGATCCAGAGATTACCCCCTACAACGTCACAAAATCACAAGCTTTACCTCCTTATAATATTAGCATAGATTAAGACTTGGTCATATTTTGTCCGTGCAAGAACGGAGAAATAATCAAGATCCTGGCATGGGGCGGCCTGTAATAAGAGCGGCAAAACCCCGGAGGCGCAGATATGCGCAAGGTCTCCTCCCGCCATAAAACCGCTGCAGGGGCACTCTAGCATGCAGGGAGCAGGAGTTTTCGACCCTGTTGACGAAGTGAGCTTGCCTTTCTCGGGGCATTCCCAGGCACTGATGCGCTAGGATCATCGTGGACGTAACAACGTTCTAAGTCTCACGCTCTTCCTGCCACAAGCGCGGGTCATTCGGGAGGAGGGTGGTTTTAGTGGAGTATTGAGTGTCGAGTCTCCACACAAGCTGGCGATTTGATTCTGGTGCTCCATTCGTGGATGCCACCTCTCGTCGGTGTAATCTCTAGTAAAGGACCCGGTAGTGTGCGATTGAATTTGCCCCGCCTCAAAAAAAAAGAGGCGACAAAACAACCCACAGCCAAGTGGTAGAGTATTTGCCCATTTTGAGGGTTACCACCCCTGGTCGCCTGCCGCCATAACAACCTTGAGTTGTGTATCGGCATTAGTGGTTACGTTCCACTCTTCCTTAAGAGAGTAGCAGCACATTTGTAGCACGGATGGTATTGCAAATGTCTATAGGCAATTGGCAACCCTACTTATATAGATCATATTAACAAGGCATATAAACGTTTGGTAAGATATAGGAAGGGCCATAAACCGTAAACGTGTCAGTTGTCGGCTTTATTCGACAACCAGTAGCCAGCTAGCGGGTTGATGAATAACTTAGCCTTGGCTATGTGAACAAGTTCTATTTAGCTGGTTTTTGCAATGACTACGCCTCTACTGAAAAAATATTGAGCTTACGTCACCGCCTTATTCATGTAACGTATTCAAATGAATAAAAAAATCCATTATTTATGAATCACATCAATAAATATGTCGTTAAAAGTTTTATCTATATATATTTGTATAACGGCTTGATAATAATTTATTCAAATAAATTCCATTGAATAAATCAAATAAAACCCGAAATTTAGTGCCAATGAACTGTAGACAATAATAAGATTTTTTTGCATATTGTTCTAGCATAATCATTTTAAAACGGTTTTATCCGGGCGGCCTGTTGTGAGACGCGACAAAACAACCAACCCGCTGGTAGGGTATTTGCTCGTCTGGATGGCTACCTCCCTGATCGAAAGCATGCCGCTATAGCAACCTTGAGTTTTGTACCGGCATTAGTGGCCAGGTTTAGTATCTTTTTTTAAATTTTGGCTCGGGCGAACACGTTATGCCCAAGTGTGACACCTCTTTAACCGACTGCAAAAAGAAGGAGGTTCTCAATTTGATTGGTATTTTTTTATCTATGTACACCGATTTGATCTGAGATTTTTTGATCCAATTTACGTGATTCTTTTTTAATTTGTTGCGGAATAGTTGCCATTTGCTCCTATGAAACTTTAACATAGTTTGGCCCAGTAGTTTTCATTATATGGTCATTTTTTTATGAAAATTTACCGTTCCTGTTTCTTGGAACCTATATTTTATAAGGCGCGCGGCACATTTCGCAGGCCTACCATAGCTAAATACTAAAACGGAACAAATATAAAAACCTTCGTTTGAAATAAACGAGTTCAAAATGCTCTCGCGCTTCCTCAAACAGCGGAACTCTTAACGAGTCTGGGAAGATGTTTGGCCCGTCAGATTCGTCTAGCTCATTGGAAAATATTTTAAAACATATTGATAATATGTATAAAATTCAGCCTTCTTAAAAGAGAGTTCCCAATTTTTTTTAAGTTATGGATCACAGGAAGTTTTTGGCATCTGTATATCTTTGTTTATAACATATGTAAAAACTAGCCTTGCTTTTTTTGTACTTTGACGTAAGTTAGCATGGTTTTTTCCACATTTG
Source organism: Dendrolimus punctatus (assembly GCA_012273795.1). Lineage (NCBI taxonomy): Eukaryota > Metazoa > Arthropoda > Insecta > Lepidoptera > Lasiocampidae > Dendrolimus > Dendrolimus punctatus. Next base: position 15,256,918 of record CM022549.1, read on the forward strand.
ATACCTGCAAACCTGTAAAACAGCCCCGCTTTCAGCTTAGCGAGTATCCATTCCTTTCTGAGTTTATGTTAAACTGCCGATCCTATTTTTTTTCTAAAATCACTTATGTCTGGGGTGAATGGGATCTCACTCTAGTCTGTAATCACAGATTTATCCAATCAAAATCTCACAAATAACGAATGTAAACAAGATAATTATTACACCATGGCTCTGCGACCTACTTGCCGATTTTTGATAATTTCTGTGTTATATTTTTTAATCAATTACCTTATATTTGTACATTTATAAATCAAACACTGAATTAAAAATAAACTTAATTATAAATAAAGTAAACAAAAAATAAACTATATAAAAAAACTAAAACTAAAAACTTAAACCATAAAATCTAGTTCCAGACCGCTGTCAGTCGGAAACGTGCCCAAAACTTGGCCACATTGCCTCGCTGAATGGCAATGCTGATGCGTTGCCCGAGGTATAAAGTCTTTTGGTCACGTGAGACACCCACCAGACGTTTGGCTATGTATCGATAAAGCTTGTGCGCCTCAGGCCCCCATGGTCCCAGGGTCTCGACCCCAAAAGCCGCAAATATGTAGCCATTTTTTTATTATTATTAACAAATCTACGGACTCGAGTTCCGTACCCTTTTTACAACTTAATTACTATGAAAGTTTTTGTGTTCATACACGCTTATTGTTTATTTTTGTTACTGTGTGTGACATTAATTTTGTGATTTTTGTCTTGTGTTGTGTGTACTTTAAGAATAACTAACAACACCTATATTTTTTTTCTAATTTTAATACTAAACTTATACTAATGTAGTGTTGTGAATGTCTGTTACATGCTGGTGTTGTGAGAAAGTGCATGTGCAGTGTGTGCCTTATGTCTATACCTATATATATTATCTTAACTAGTGCCATGTGATAGTGTATCATCTATGGCCATGTGTGTTGTTTTTTTTTCGTTTCTGTGCTGGGTTATTAATTTTTAGGCTATTTGTGTGTCTTGGTTTGTTTGTGAAGTGTGCGTGTCATGAAATACGATGGTAGCACACGAGTAAATAGACGGTTCCGTTTATTTACTCATGTGGTGGTAGTGCGCGTTGGTTTGAATATGTGTATAAGTTTTGTTGTTAGATGTGTGTTTGTGGCTTTGTGTGGTGTTATAATTTATTGTTCAATTGTTGTGACATGAAAAATTTTGGTGTTAATGGTGATGGATGGTTTAGGAGGGCTATTGGCCCTCCATTGTATATGCATATGTAGCCATTTCCGATGGCTGAGTATTTGCGGCGTTTGTGTTAAGTCCGTTTTAGTATAAGTAAGATATGACATTTTTTTAAGAAAAGAAAAACAAGGTGAACAATCATTACGTTGTCAAAATCATGCAACCCCGACATATCCAAACTGTCATAACTCATGAAAAACTGTTGATTGATTAATAATCGTAAAATACTTTTTTAGATTAATATTTTTAAATGTTTTGTTTTGAAGATGATTTTATATTTTTTCATGGGATATGTTTTATGAAGGTATGTTTTTGACTTTGCATATCTTTATTTCACGTGCTCAAGATTTTTGAAGGATTCAATGTATCTCCTCTTCATTCAGTGGGTGCGTTCCTTTTGTAGCTCACAACGCCCGAAATGCTCCGTCAGCCGTTCCACATGGCATCCATGGTCGTTATGGTCATAGCGAAAATGTTACTAATTATGTCATTATTTTCGATCACAGCGCCACGACCCATGTCAAGAGGTGGGTCGAAGTGGGCATTAACTGCAGAGCATTAATTATTTCTATCTCTTGACGTTGAAAATGCCGCGATTTTCAAATCATGCAGTGAAATTTGTATATTTCGTCGTTTCTGACATTAACGCTCCATAATCCGTTCCAATTGAGTTTATTATTTTTACGAGTTACGCAGGACTCGAATTAAAATGCCGTTGGAATTACTATAGAATTTATTAGAACTATACAAACACTGTTATACGTGTAGGCAGGTACAAATATAACTAGACACTACTAGTACAAATTGCAAGATTCAATAACGCGCAAAGTCCGTCACTATATAGCTTGACGATGTACACGTCTTGCTTGTATCGTAATCCTCGCTTGACTGCCCCACCCCACCGTTCGGGCATTGTTTGATAGTAAACTATATCAACAATCGACTGCGTGTACCGAGTTAATCCGCACACCTGGTTAATTATTCCTGCAAACGGATACTTAATATAAGCTAAGAAACTGAGAAAGAATACAATTTCCTGCAGCCGGGCGACCTGTCGTAAGAGGCGACAAAACAACCCACAGCCAGGTGGTAGGGCATTTGCCCGACTGGGTGGCTACTGCCCTTGGTCTAAAGTATGTCGCTATAACAACCTTGGGTTCTGTTTCGGCATTAGTGACCAGGTTCCAGTCTCCCTTATGAGAGCAGCAGCGCATTTGTAGCACCTTAGATGTTGCAAATGTCCATAAGTGATGGTAACCGCGTTCCATCAAATGGACCGTCTGCCTGTCTGCTGAACTGCAATAAAAAAACCCATCTAGTAATACTGGTTTGACATTTGGTTTACGTCTAAGACTGCTCTAAGTATGATTTATACATACATACATACATAACTTCACGCCAGGTCCCTTGCGGGGTAGGCACGAACAACAGAGTGCCATACAGGTTTATTCTTACACACCTCACTTGCCTCTTTGACATTCATAGCTCTTGTCATGCACGCTCGTCTATTCTTAAGGCTCCTGACATCACCATTAGTATGATTTATAGATGAATGTAATTATTTATTTATTGAGCAAGTGTTTAATAATACAGTTTTGCACTTGACATACATATTCTTTATATATTCAAGCACGTGGTTTGCAAATTAAATTCTTATTGCCATACATACATTTTCCTTTAGTTTATTTACTGCAAAACCTTTAGCTTATCTCTTAAGGAGATTGCAATATTTTAAACGTAATATAAGTAAGGCTTTTGTACTGCTTAAGGCTTTAATAAATAAAACTGATGTCTTTTTGTAATCTTAAAAATATGCCACAATTTAATTGAATACTAAAATATGGAGCCGTGCGTCTCAAATGATGATGATATGGAAAGCATGCTGCATGCACCACATATGTCTTGTAAAAAAACCTCCTTTAGTGTTTTAATTGCCGTGTAGCAGCGAGAAGTAGAACTTAAATGATACTTTAAATGGCAGACAGTAGTATTCTCTGTCGATTGCTGTTGTGAACTGAATAATTTTGGAAACGGTAACCTTAAGTACAAATATTAACAAGTCGAACTGCTAGTACAATGTGTGTGCGGGACGGAAAATGTGCGAGCGAGATAGAGCAACTATTAATATCTGAGTTCCCGAACTGCGCAGTTGGCTTAGCTCATTCAGCCTTTTATGGCTTGTTCCCAATATAGAGTCAATCCCCCGCAGCGTTCGAGCCGAGGTCGAACCTCACAGGAGGTGCCTCCTCGAGCGTGCTGCATCCGGGCTGAACGCCTCCGCTCCCACGGAGTCGGGAAGCCCCCAAAGCCCGGTATCGCTGAAGCAGCCATCTGCGGCTATTCAGCTGAGTCAGCTCCAAAAAAAAATGCGCTATTCTGTAGTTCATTGTCCACTGCGTTGACTAGACGTATGCAGGTTCAATAGCCGGAAGCAGGTAAACAGGCAAGCCGCACCGCTCGCAAAGCACTGCGCAGCGACAAATGGGGAGTGCGAAACAACTCCACTCCCTCATCCAGCGGCCTTAATTGCGGGCGGACCCTCTTTGGGTTCCTCCGCAGCCGTCTGCTCAAGGCTCACACAAGTCGTCGTCGTCGGATCAACGCCCCTCATTCGGTCTGAACCATTTTTTTTGGCCAGGGGAAACCCGTTTGAGAATTAAGCCGCGACAGGCACAGAAGCCTGAGGATAATCGCGACCCGAGGGTGGGATTCGCCAGATTGGAGGTGGCACTAGCAAGCCTCATCAGAACTGGTGCCATTCTATTGCCACTCCCCAGTTAGGGATACCCACTAAAACCCCTGGGTGTAGCGTCCTGCGCTTTATGCCAGGCTCTGGCAGGCGTGGATCTCACGCATAGGCCTCTTCCATTGCCGAGGAACTTCTTTTGTCCCCCGGCATCGGCTAGGTCTATGCTGGGCGTGGGGCGGTTTGTGGGGTGCGCCCCACGGGAAAAGAGATGAGCGCGCGCGGAACACTCGCCGGCATGTGCAGGTGAGCGAGAACCCCAATACCCAAGGGGCGGCTTACGGCGGCCGAAGCTCGATATCCGCTCTCCATCACCGGCGCCTCCTCCTTTGGCGGGAGCGGAGCAGGAGGTCCACTCACGCTCCCGCTCCGCCTCCTCCTTCGCAAACATGGCGTGCTCACAGAAGGAGGAGACGGCGCCTATCCGGTTATTCTGTCTGGATCCAAGTCCAACCAAACAAAGTCACAGTCATAGCTAGTTTAATAAATAATATGCGATAATCTCTCGGACGTCCTCAATAAAAATCACGATTACGCAATACTGATATTTTCACATTAAATAGCATAAACCATTATATCCATTTTCTTCAAGTCGGTCAAGGATTTTAAAGCGTTTTGGCCTCAATTTTTGAAATTATCGACTATTATGTATGTATTTAATTTAATGCCAACTCTTCTTTCGTATAAGGGTAATTATTGAGTATTGTGTTATTTTTATTACCCATATTGTAGGGAACATAAATGGCTGGAATTACATTCGAAGTATAATTGTGTCATGGTTAAGACACGAAGGAGACGGCCTTATTAGAATCGGGGTTTCCAGATTGGGAATTTTTATCCCGATTTGAGAAAATGTATATTTGGTTTAGGACTTTGAACTTGGGACAAGGCGAAGATAATGTTGTCTCAGGAATGTAAAGAATTCAAGCAAGGCACTAAAGTTCTTTACTACTTGAAATTAGAGGTTTACCTAATTAATCATGATAATGATGTTGATGTCGAGTTATTTCTGGCATAATATCGTTAAATATCCGTGCAGGAACGGAGAAAGAATAGAATTTCCTGCGGCCGGCGGCCTGTTGTAAGAGGCGACGAAACCGCCCATTTTTTTATTATTTTTTTACCAGGGGAAATCCGATTGAGGACTAAGCCGCGACAAGGGCAGAACCTTGGGGGATAATTCGCGACCTAGTGTGGGATTCGCCAGATCGGGGGTGGCACTAGCATGCCCAGTCAGAACTGGTGCCATGCTATTGCCACTCCCCGGTTAGGGATACCCACTAAAACCCCTGGGTGTTCCGTCCTTCGCCTTATGCCAGGGCTACGGGTATATGACCTAGCCTCTCCGCAGCCCTGGCAGGCGTGGGCTCCCCTCACGAGGCCTCTTCCATTGCCGAGGGACTCATCCCGGCATCGTCATCCTCCCTTTGGCGTGGGGCGATCTGTAACGCGCCCCACGGAAGGAGAGATGAGCGCGCGCGGAACACTCGCGCTCTCATCTCGACGGCATATGCGGGTGAGGACGAAACCACCCACAGTCAACTGGTACGGCATGTGCCCGACTGGATGGCTACCACCCTGGTCTAAAGAATGCCGCCATAACAACCTCGATTTGTGTTCCGGCATTAGTGATCAGGTTCCAGTCACCCTTAGAGAACAGCTGCGCATTGTAGCACCTTTGTATTGCAAATGTCCATTGTCGATGGTAACTGCTTTCTGTCAAGTTGGCCGTCTGCTTGTCTGCTGAACTCTGCAGTAAAAAAATTAAAAAAAATACTTTATACTTGATTTTATTCAATGTTTGAAAACTTATTTACATTTTTAGGAAACATTAGAAATAAATTACAGATAGTTTACAGAAATAGTAGGTTCAATGGGATAATGTTTTCGAAACAATATCATTTTCAGGACTATTTCGTCTCTTCCTGGCAAATTGTGGTCAAACGCGAACCTATACTGCAATAAAAAAAGACCTTGTTTAGTTGTTGTTCAAAAGTACTTCCCCGATTTTACATTTCATATTTGATTTGTGTTGTGACAGAAGACGTATGCAAGAATAGAGGAGTATGGATAAAAATTGACGTACTGCGGTGACCCCAAATGATTGGGAGAAAATGAATGTAGATAGATAAACCTATAACGCATCAAGACTTAAAATGCGTTAAACTTATGACGCATCAAACTTATAACGCATCAAACTTATAACGCATTAAACTTATAATTCATCAACTTATAATGCATCGAATTTATAATGCTTCAAACTTATAATGCATCAAACTTATAATGCATCAAACTTATAGTGCATCAAACTTATAATGCATCAAACTTATAATGCATCAAACTTATAATGCATCAAACTTATAACGTATCAAACTTATAACACGTTTAATGTATAACAACATTGTAATGATTTTTTTTAATTTGTATTTTTCGATTACAGTAAAGATGACGTGGGTGTTTGTCGTCCCAGTGCTATGCCTCGTGCACCTGAGTTCAGCTGCGACTACTTCCTTCCAGGGGATGTGGTCCCGTCCCACTACGACCTGAAGTTGCTGTATGATATCGATCCCAGCAGTAACTTCAGTTACTTTGGCGTAGCTGAAATCGCGGTAAGTAATAATAAAATATAACTGTGAAATTCATTTTGTTTGGGTTTTATGACTGCAGGAGTTCTGCAGACAGGCAGGTGGCTCACCTGATGGGAAGCGGTTATTATCCCTTATGCACATTTGTAACACCAAAGATGCTACACATGTTCTGCCGCTCTGTTAAAGTAGACTGAATCTGGCCATTGATCCGGAACACAATTCAAAGTTGTTATGGCAGCATACTCGAGACCAGGGTTGTTAGCCATCCAGACCGGCAAATAGTTTTTTTTGTTGGAACAACAGTTTGTCCTTTCGGACACAATACAGGCATACAATCGCCTGGTGCCTGGCGATAATTACATTATTTATTCAATAAACAAATTATCAAATTAATATAAAACTTTATAGAAGCATAAAACAATGTCTCATGACAACAAATTATGTTTTTTTCGTCAGTTAATCAATTTTAAATTATATTGTTATACATTATGTAAGTCGTCATTAATTATAATATAGTTATTTATGTCCTAGATGTTCATTTACCGTATAATGTACTTTTGTATTAAGATGTCTTAAATAGCTGTGAAATATAATGTTTTACTCGGTGGATGAATTCCTCAATTGTAAATAAATACCTTCCTTGATTTATGAATGTTATCATTATTTTATTGTTTACAAAAATATACTGGCTTTTTACACCTAACACCCAAAAGTTGCATAGATAATCTAAAATAGAAAAAACAAGGTTTTCATGCAAATAGAATTTAAAATCTTGACCACGTCCTTAATTTACATAGTTGTCTATTAAATATAACAGATGTCATCGACCTCATCTATCGAATATGCAAACAAATGGACCGACAAACGCGTCTAAAATGCAAATTATTTCTATTGTTATAACAGAACATAGAATGTAACGGTTCTTCACTAGGTTTTTGAGAAATGAACGCGGGGATGTCAGTTTTGAAAAACAAATATCGGGACTAAAAGCGAATATAATTCTAATTAACCTAGGCATTATGTAGCTTGTAGCGTAATGGTTAGCGCACGCGTCTCAAACTCAAAGGGCGCGGGTTCGATCCTGGTCGAAGCGCATGCACCACTTAGTAGCTTTTCTGATCTAATGTGCATATTGTCACGATTACCGCGTGCTGACAACGGTCCAGGAAAACATCCAGATGCAACCTGCACATCGAGATAACCGATGTGTCAAACTTGCCAAGCCGCCTTGGTCAAGCGTGGCGGGTATACTGTCCGTTCCCCCTATAATGGGAGGCCTGAGCCCAGCAGTGGGACATTTATGGGCTGATATTTTATTATAATATAGGCTCAGTATTCTACTTAGTCTTAAGGGATTGTAGATAGATTACAGTAAGTACTACTTAATAGACATCACTTAATTAGATTATCTTCATAGTACTCATGTATAATTTTGGTATGTTTTGATGTAAGCAAATAGTCTAGGTATGTAAAATAGTAAAGTTTTTTTTTGAAGTGATAACTTCTTATGGGATGGTAAACCCCTTCGTAACGTAACGCGTTACGGTGCCAGTATGTCTGACTTCCCTTTCTCTCATGCAAGTATCACTTCTATCGGGCGTCCCGAGACACACACGTTAATTTTTTTACATAGACTGCCTTGCCACTGTGTACTTACTCTTTGATGTTCGGGTAATTTTTATATAAAAAAATATTTGTAATTCTCTTTAATTTTTTATTATTATTTTAAAATTTAATAGGTTATAGAGTTTTTTGTACTGCTTCTTCTCTTCAAACCGCAAGATGTTCCGAAGTGGTGGTAAATTAGTTTACATTAAATAATAACCATAAACAAAATATATTTTAATAATTGAAATGAATAAGTTGAGGTAGACTAAATAATAATTTTAATATACAATAATTTATTTTTACATGTTTTTACGCTTTTTCTCATTTAAAGCCCTAGCTGTCATTTCTACTGAAAATCGAAAGTTCTTGCGATCGTTAAGAAACATGGCAACATTAACCAAACCTCGCAACACAAATTTGTGTTACGCTATATTTTTTTTAAATATTAAGGTCCGTTTGTCACGTTCTGAAATTGTATTGTATTTTGATTTCAGTGATTTTAAACGCTTAAAGACTTCGTTTCGCTTAATGGGGATTGTTCACAAAAAAATACCCTCTGATTTTATGTTTTTATTACGTAAAATAGGGTATTTTAAGATAATAATTTGAATATTTTTGTATTTTAAGCGTTAGTTTTTTTATAATTCGATTTTTAAATTATTTGTCCGATGACGTCATAAGGGACAAATTTAAATTGATTTCTTTGCCTAGAAAACAAAAATAATAAAAGTGAGTTTTATCTATATATAATCATAGTAATCGGTGCTACTATTTAAATGTCACTGTCATTACTCACGTATCGTGATCATTTTAGTGTTTTTTGTCGCTAGTCTTATAATTTTTCGTGTTCAACCATTATTATTTTCTATAGCTATCGTTAATTTTTTTAAAGTGATCCTTAGGGGAAAATCCATGTTACAAAACTTAAATCAAATAATGTACAGCTAGATTTTTTTTACACCTGAAGCAGGCAACCAGGCAGACGGCCCACCTGATTGGATTTAGTAAGGTCAAATAAAGGTCAAACGCATTTCTTACAAAATACAAGAAGATCGTACGTTTTTTGAAATTTTAACTAGACAGAAATGATTAGGGACACTATTCCTCGAAATGGTTTTTCAAATAGCTAGATTGAAAAAAGTGAACAATCCCAATTATGATCAATAGCTTTAGGATTTATGTATGACTTACTGTTAAAAACAGAGCTTTTGCTTATACCTTAATTCTTAAACTACATATACATTTACTATATATACTTTTTATCCGTGCAGGAACGGAGAAAGAAAAAACAACCCACAGCCAGGTGGTGGGGTATTTGCCAATCTGGATGGTCACCAGCCCTGGTCTAGAATATTCCGCCATAATAACCTTGAGTTGTGTTCCAGTATTAGTGACCAGATTTCAGTATCCCTTAAGAGGAAGGAGCGCATTTGTAGCACCTTTGGTGTTGCAAATGTCCATAGGCGATGGTATCCGCTTTCCATCAAGTGGGCCGTCTTCCTGTCTGCTGAACTCCTGCAATAAAAATTAAAAAAAACTATTTGTGACTCTGTAGCGTAGATTGCCTGAGATCTGTACCCGGTAGACGTTTCTTGATATTAAGAAAAAAAAATCAGAAACCGATTGCAGAGCCATCAAGCAGGACCAATTTTTAATCTCGAATCTACTTGAAAAAACACAACAAAATATCAAAATCGGTCCCACCGTTAACGAGTGGACCAATCGTGAATCTTAACTATCCCGAGATCCACTGAAACACTATTTTTTTACACCTTGGGTTACATTATTGAAGTTTAAGTAGGGATCCTTAATTTTTCCTAGTAATAAATATAGCCTATGAGTCACCGTATGCCCATTTTTCAATGTTCCCTGAACATTGCGACGGACAGACGCCATAGTCCCCATATTCCCAGACCCCTAGTACCATTAGCAGTTCACCCCAATAGCCCAATACTTTTTTCAGGATTTCCCACAATAGTCCTACACTGGCCGGGGCTTGTCCTTAGGTACAATCACTTTGAGATAATGTCTCTATCTAACAGTGAAAGAATTTTTGAAATCGGTCCAGTAGTTTTTGAGTTTATTCGTTACAAAGATACAAATCTTTCCTCTTTATAATTAGTATATACTCCATTGAAATCTTACAATTTAAGGGCCGAGTGTTGCATTTGTTAGAGGACGCAATTTTATTTTTTGGGACATGTGTGGGGGGTCAATAGAAGCTTAACCTCAAGTTTGTGGGGTCGCCACCCTTGTCCCCCGGCCGCCATCTTGGAAAACACTTTTTTCGCGATATCTCGGAAACTATCCGTCTTATAAGAAATTTGCAAAGTCATAATTTGTAGCAAATTGTTTAGCCTACAAATATGTCATACAACTTTTTGCCCTAAATTAAAAATTAAAGAAGTTATAAGCAAAAAAGTGAGAATTTTTTATTCATTCCTAACTCTTTTCTTTACTATAGAACTTACCAAATTTAACTTATCGAATGTTAAGCAGGTAGAAAAGGTCCCCCGTTTTCCCCGCCATCTATGAGGTAGAGTCCGTAGGCGCGTTTTTTACGTGGTATCCCCAGTAGGCCTACTCCGCGGACATCTTGCTTATAAGGTAATCCTCGACATCATAATCACATCAATCAATCACACATGTCCCAATAATAAAATTGCGTCCTCTAACAAATGCAAAGCTCATGTAAGATTTCAATGGAGTAATAGATTTATGTTGTATGTCGGTCACTTATTACAATGTAAAAACCTAACACAACAGCAATGGTTTCTATGAAATAATAAACAATAAAAAACCGATGTTCGATTTATTGCTGTGGCCTTATAAATACATGCAAAGCTAGTAATGGACTCGAAAGGTAGGTAATGAGTATTGAATATTAAACATGACATATCTATTTGTTTAGAGGTTTTCCTCCTGACACCACGACATACTTATAGGTCTGAGAATGTGCTTTGTTTTTTTATCTCCTTCTTAGAGCAAGATTTGCCCAGGTCTACTACTATTTATATTTCTGCCTATTTATAAATATATACTGGAATTTTGATAGGATTTGGTACTAGTTGGTTTGGGTTGGTTTATGTTGGATGTAATATTATATACTTACATATACTAAATATAGATATTTTAATTCTAATATATAAGTATGTATAATAACTGCATATTCGTGAGTGACCGCGCTGCCTCTCCCAAGTCAAAACCCCCAACTCTATTTGTGTTTGAGCTGGTGGAATGTGCTTGTTTAACTATATCTTGGAGCTTTCTTTAACATTATAACTAGCGGCCCCGGCAGACGTTGTCCTGCTCTGAAAAAATAAAAATCTAGGACCCGATCTTAGCGCCACCTACCGGTTCTTATTGTGAATCTAAACCCACTCAAACGCACAAAAAAAACCACCAAAATCGGTCCAAGTGATTAGGAGGATTCTAGAACCCCATCTCAGCGCCACCTACCGGTTCCAAAGGGATAAAAAGTATCCTATGTCCGTCTCTTGGTTCTATGCTACCTCCCCACCAATTTTAAGCCAAATCGGTATAGCCGTTCTTGAGTTATAAATTGTGTAACCAACACGACTTTCTTTTATATACGAGTATACATATAGACAATCGACAGACAAATACGTATTGTATATCCCGTAATTAAGCAAGTCACGCTTGTATTATGGTTAAAATACAACGGAATACTCTGGGGCTGATTCTAGACACCCAGACCATAGTAAATAACGGAGGAAATTCGTTTCCGAAATTTACCATACCAGGAATCCAACCCGGAAACTCTGCGTTGCAGCGAGGTAGGCTAGTAAAGGCTTAACCCGCTCATCAACAGAGGCCGTCAGAGAAATCTAAATCTGTTTAGGGTGTCAGGTCTGTATATTTAAAAATGATAATGAAATCCAGGGAGCTAGTTCCGATCAACAAATTTTGAAAATGCAATTTTTACCCATGCAAGAACATAGAAAGAATAAAATTTCCTGCGGCAGGGCGGTCTGCCTTAAGAGGCGGCAAAAAAACGCCCTCAGCAAAGTGGTATGGTTTTTGCCCGGCTGGATATCCACCCCTAGTCAAGAGTATATTACATAACAACCTTGAGTTGTGTTCCGGCATGAGTAGCCAGTTTCAACCCCTCTACCAGCTTGGCATCACATTGCGTTTATAAATGCCATACAATAAGACATACATACATACATACATAACTTCACGCCAGGTCCCTTGCGGGGTAGGCACGAACAACAGAGCGCCATTTAGGCTTATTCTTACACACCTCACTTGCTTCTTTGACACTCATAGTTCTTGTCATGCACGCTCGTCTGTTCTTAAGGCTCCTGACATCACCTTCTGCTAGTACACGATCAATTTGATCATGGAAGGTGTGTCGTGGCCTTCCGCGACTTCTGCATCCATCCACTTTTGCATTGTATATCTGTTTAGTCATTCTTTCATCATACATTCTTTCCACATGCCCGAACCACCGGAGCATTCCTTTCCTTACCTTCACCCCGACACTCTCTTTCAGACCAACTCTCTTTCTTACTTCGGTATTACGAACACGGTCCGCGAGCGTCACTCCGCAGATTTTGCGCAGTGCTCGCATCTCGACCGCGTTTACTCTACTTTCGTGCTCTCTATTCCATACCCAACTCTCGCTTCCATACGTGAGCGTAGGTACCAGCACCGCGTTGTGTATGGCAAGCTGGGCCTTCTGGCTGAGGTTCTTAGCGCCTAGAAGTTTACCTAACGCTCCATTCACACTATTCCCCAAATTCACTCTTCTTTCTATATCAGCGGTGTACCTTCCATCCCTGCTAAAAGCACATCCGAGATATACAAACTCATTCACTTGTTCCAGCATAACATCATCGACCATTATCCTTGCATTCGTTCTGGTTGTTTCTCTTTCAAACACCATCACCTTTGTTTTCTTCGCATTCAAACGTAAGCCTCTCGCCTGACAGTCATCTTTCATCATTGTGACTAGTGTTTGCAGTTCTGATGGCGATTCGGCTAAAAGCACGGCATCATCCGCATAAAGCAAGCTGCTAACAACTAGGTCACCCATCCGCACCCCAACATCCATCAATCTTAATCTCTGGAGACAATTGTCCAGATATAGGACAAACAGCAAAGCCGACAGCACGCAGCCCTGCCGGACGCCAATATTGACGTCAAACCAGGGCGACAGGCTGCCGTCCACCCGCACGCATGCCATACAGTCCTCATAAGTGGACTGTACAGCACGCAGCAAATGGCCATCAATCCCATATCCGGGCAATATGTCCCAGAGGTCCTTCCGCACAACCCTGTCAAATGCTTTCTCTAGATCCACAAAACCGCAGAAAACCTTCCGGCCCGTAGCCAGCTGCTTCTCCACGATATTGCGGAGCGAGAAAACTTGATCCATACATCCCCTTCCATTTCTGAAGCCTCCTTGTGCATCCCACAGTAATCCATCGGATACCACTCTCATTCTCCTTTCAACAATTTTCGCATACGCTTTAGATGCTGTGCTGATCAAACTGATGGCCCTGTAGCTGGCGCACTCCATACGTGACCCCTTGCCTTTATACAAGGGCACGATGACAGCGCGCCTCCAGTCGTTGGGAACCTTTCCCGTCCTCCAGCACAAGTTGCATAAGGACAGGAAAGCGTCCCGGACGCAGGTGCCACCATATTTGATCATCTCAGCAGACACACTATCGATTCCTGCTGCCTTTCCATTTTTCAGACTTCTTATCGACCATTCGATCTCTTCCAAGGTGATCTCGGATGCTGACTCCTCGAAGTCAGTCACAGACTCAGTCGTGGTGCCAGCATCCGGGATAGTATCATACATTTCTCTAAAATATTCACTCCATCGCGCTAAAACCTCTTGTGGGTTAGCAAGAATGTCCCCTGCTTAAGATTTAATTCTTTCCATTCTGGAAGCTGACGAACATCCCCGAGACTTCTTAACCTCTCTCCAAAAGAGTTTGGTATTTGCCTCGAAGTTCTCCGTCAGCTTCTCTTCTTCTTTCAATTTTATTCTTTCACGCTTCTCTTTCACTAAAGCTTTGGTTTCATTCTTGCAGAGGCGATACATTTCTTTCTTCATCTCTTTCATGCTGTCATTCTGATGCAAAGATGCAATATAATCCAGCCAGGCTTTTCTCTTTCTCTCTACGCTAGATTTAACATCCGCGTCCCACCATTCGTCACCTTTCGTTGTTATATGCCTCTTTGCGCATCCACATGCTTCTTTTGCGCTTTCCACTATACTTTCTTTCATACTATCCCAGTCATTATCGACATCTAAGTCGGAGAAGTCCGCTTTTGCAAGCCTTTCTTCGACTAGGCGCGCATACATACTCCTTACACTAACATCTTCCAATTTTTCACATCTTATTCTTTCAAGCTCCCCGAAATTGGTACGCTCTCGCCAGTGCCTCCACTTCTTGAAAAGACCCACAAACCGGCTTATCACCAGGTAGTGGTCCGTTCCAAGAGTGGGGCCTCTGTAGGCTCTTGTATCCATTATTGTGTTTCGGAGGCGACTATCTATTAAAATCAGATCAATCATACTTTTCTGTTCATTCATTCTCCATGTATACGTGTGGATATCCTTATGATGGAATAAGGTGTTCGACACAAGCAAGTTTCTTTCCATGCATACGTCTATGATTGGCTTACCAGCATCGTTCGCTCTCTTGTCGCCATAGGGTCCAAGGACAGCCTCAAAGCCGTCTCGTTTGGTCCCCACCCAGCCATTAAGATCACCACACATAATTAGTCTTTCGTTCCCTTCAGCCAGATCCAGAATTTCTCTTACAGATTCCCAAAACTTCTCGAGGTCTTGGGGATCCGCTGAGCTTACGGGAGCATAAGCTGCGACCAGAAAAACTCGCGTGATCCCCAGTTTTAGACGGACCCAAAGAAGTCTCGGGTTCACCAGACAATAGTCTTTCACTCCAGACACAAAGCGAGATGAGAGTACGACGCCTACCCCCCCACTTGCACGCTTGTCCAGGTCCACGCCGGACCACAGAGCAAGCATGCCATTGGGGAGGTCATCGACGTCACACCCCTTCCGCTTTGTCTCTGTCAGACATAAGGCATCCAGGCTTCTCTCATTCATTATATCAATCATTTCGTCCATCTTATCTTTCATTCCACCTCTCACATTCCACGTGCCTATACGGCACTCTGCTCCTCTCGACCCGCCAGGTTTGGCGCTGCGTGAAGGGTGGCGGCCCCCTTCGCCGCATGCGCAAGAGTCCACACCGACGGGGGCGCATCGGTGAGCGTCGCCTGCGGGGGACGCCCTATCATGCTCTGCAGTCAGGTGAATCTCACATCTATCTACAACAATCACAATCTACAATAAGACAATAGAACATTAACATTTGTCTGTCTGTCTGTTACAGTATTACGTGACAACAATTGCAATGCACAATGTGTCATCCATCCCTACTCCTCTATTCTGACATACGTCTTCTGTCACACCGCAAATTATCACGTCATCCTTCACACAATGCATCCATTAATTTAATGTTTTTTTCGTCAAGTGCCACGACGAGCCAACGAGCCCAAACACGACGGGTCTATCTTGTTAAGTACAGGAGTTCCTAGGGCCACTTTCCCTCCCACTTCATCATCAGATTAGCTCCATGGTACCATATTATTGCAATATCAAGCGATATACATATCTGTGCAAAATTTCAGCTCAATCGGAAACCGTGAAGTTGGTCAAATTTCACTTGCAAGATTCCACCTAAACTTATATATCCATAGCAAGTTAAATAAAATCTATTACAAAAGAATTATTAGTTATTTTGAATGAATTAATCATGTAGTATGTTTTCTTTTTCATTAATTGTTGAAATTCATTCAAATACGTAAATCGATTATGGCTATAGACAACGTATTTTATTGATCTTATTTTTAAGTTTTTTCGTCTTCTAGGAAGAATTTGTAGCTGATTTTTCCATTTTTTAATAGAAAAATTATCGCTGTTTAAGCCATATCTCAACTCATTACGTTTCTTCGGCCCAAAAGTCCCCGTCTCCTTTGTTTGTTTACATTATGATTGTGTACACGTCTTTATTTACCTTCAATTATTTAATTTCAAGGTTGCATTGGTCATTTGAGGATAAAATTCGCTGTAACAACGCTTCCTTCCTACTTTATAGAACATCAGGCTGACAATTTTCAGCTTTGTTAAAAGACTTACTTAACGAAACATAAACTTAATCAAAGTGCCTATTACATATTTTTATTGCTGGATTACAGCGGGTATCACGGTCTTTAGATATAATGAGAATATTTCGAAATAGTTCGCTCTTAGTACGAAAATTGAAAAATAAATACCATCAAAAAATTTAGATGTTGGAATGAAAAAATTCGAGCCAACCACTAATATGTTTGAAAAAGTCGTGGTACCTAGCGTAATGGCTAGCGCACTCGTCCCAAACTCAAAGGGGGTCCCATCCTGGCTGGAATGCATGCACCACTTAGGCAGGTTTCTGACCTAATGTGCATATTGTTACAATTACCACGTGATAACAACGGTGAAAGAAAACATCGTGATGTAACCTGCACGTCGAGATAATCAATGTGTCAAACCTCCCCAGCAGGCTTGCACAAGAGCGGCGGGGTTTTTTTATTGCTTGAGTTCAGCAGACAGGCAGATGGACTTGATGGAAAGCGGTTACCATCGCCTATGGACATTTGCAACACAAAAGGTGTTACGAATGCACTGCTGCTCTCTTTAGGAAGACTGGAACCTAGCCACTAATGCCGAAACACAACCCAAGGTTGTTATGGCGACATAATTTAGACCAGAGGTGGTACCCATTCAGTCGGGCAAATGCCCTATCACCAGGCTGTGTGTGGGTCGTTTTGTCGCCTCTTACGACAGGCTGCCCGGCCGCAGGAACTTGTATTCTTTCTCCGTTCCTGCACGAATAACTGGTATACTGTCCGTTTCCCCTATAATGGGAGGCCTGAGCCCAGCAGTGGGACATTTATAGGCTGATATTATACTAATATGTATAATTATAATAACGAATGTTTGGATGACATATTTCTTCTGGCGTAATTTTATCAAATTGCGAAAATTTCCAAACATCGATCTGGACACTGGCAGACACGTGATATTTGCACATATTTACAGCCAAGCTGGAATCATTATCTTGATAGCAGATATTAGCTGATTTGTGTGGTACCACGCTCTCACAGAATATAGGCGTGAAACAGTATGCACATTAGATCAGAAAACTGACTAAGTGGTGCATACTTTCCGGCCAGGATCGAACCCGCGCTTTTTGAGTTTGGGACGCGTGCGCTAGCCATTAAGCTACCACGACGGTTATGGATACTTATTTGTACTCAAGTAAACGTTAGAATGGACGACGTGTCAATAAATCAGTGTCAATAACTGATTGCCAAACAGCAGTTAGTGCCAAGGTTCTGTTTGTTTGTGGATGGTTTGAAAGTGATAGTTGCGTTTTTGTCCAACGTGACTTTATTGTGGGCATAATGATCTCATTTCGCGTCGGCACGTGAAAGCTAGCTCAAGGCTAGTTTTGATAGTTCGAACATAGATCTACTATAATTTCCGTTTTGATGTTATGTAACTAATTTTATATGTACATGCACAATTCATTATATAACTAGCTGCGCACCGCGGTTTCACTCGCGTGGTGATGGAAAATCGTTATATTTTGGATCTTTAGTAAAGTTGTTGTGCATGAGCCAAAGAAGGTTTCTGAGTTTGCTCACAATTGGACCCGGTAGGTGGCGCTGCTGTCGGCATATCGATTTGAAGCTTTTCCGGGCAGAACGTCGTCTGTCGGGACAGCTAGTTTATCATGTAACTAGCTGCGCCCCGCGGTTTCACGCGCGTGGTGATGGAAAATCGTTATATTTTGGAAATTCGCATTATATATTTATAAATTACTAGCTGACTCCGCAACCTTCGCAGCACCTCAGAATCAATAAATAAAAACGCTGTTACAAGCATTTTTTTCATATTCACTCACCTTTTAAACCTTCCCTGGACTTCCACAAATAATTCAAAATTAGCCAAATCAGTCCAGCCGTTCTCGAGTTTTAGCGAGACAAACGAACAGCTATTGATTTTTATATATTTATAGCTAGCCTATGTGTTATTCTGATGTGTAAGCTATAATATTGTAAAGTTTCATCAAAATCCATTCAGTAGCTTTTGCGTGAAAGAGTAACAAACATATATCCATACTTACAAACTTTCGCGTTTGTAATATTAGTAGCATATCTCTGTGGAATGTTCGAGTTTGTACAGTGTATTATTTTTTTTATTGCATCAGTTCAGCAGACAGGCAGACGGCCCACTTGATGGAACGCGGTTACCATCACCTGTGGACATTTGCAACACCAAAGGTGCTACAAATGCGCTACTGTTCTCTTAAGGGAGACTGGAATCTAGTCTAATCTATTAATGCCGGAACACAAATCAAGGTTGCTATGGTGGCATACTCTAGACCAGGGGTGGTAGCCATCCAGCTGGGTAAATAGAGCCCTGGCTCTGGGTTGCTTGGGTCTCACGATAGGCCGCCCGGCCGCAGAGAATTGTATTCTTTCTCCGTTCTGACAGATTCCGAAAATGTAACTTTTAAAACTTTAATCTGCCGACCTGATCGAGTCAGCATATCACGTGAAAACTACTAAACGGATATAAATGAAACTTGCCTTGAGCTGACTTATATCCCGGGTCAACACTTAGGATACATTATATCCCGGTGAATGACGTTATTTCCGTGGGATAGACGCATATAGCTACAACAGATGGCGACGAACAGATAGCGTCTCTCTTACTCTAATACAATTTCTATGTAGTTAGAGGGAGAAAGCATCAGTTTCAACGTTCATTTCAATTATCTGTATTTGACCACAAATTTGTGGGACTTCCCAATAAGCTATGTGTGACAGTTCATTTAAGGAGTTATTATTGTTACAGATAACAACAAGAAAGGAAACAACGAAAATAGTACTTCACGCGGAGGACTTGAATATAAAAGAAGACGGGGTCAAAATAGTGGGTCAAACCGAAACGCCCGACATCACAGGTGTCAAAATCAACGACACGTACAACTTTTTGACCCTGAGTTTAAACGGGGCTTTGGAGGAGGGTCAAAACTACACCTTGATCCTACCCTTTTATGGCAACCTGAAGATCAGCTTGAATGGAGCTTACATCAGCTCCTATTTCGATGAGAAGACTAAAGCGAAGGAGTAAGTTCTTTTTAATAAACATTACATATTGTTACGAGTTTAGCGGGACTCGAATTAAAATGCCGTTGGAGTAATTATAGAGTTAATTAGAACTATATAAACACGTATAACACTGGAACAAATATAATAACACGCGCAAAGTCCGCCACTAAATAGATTACCGCATGTAGTACATACGTCTTGCATCGCTTGTCCTTATTGCTCGACTGCCAATCTTCCCATTGGGGCATTGCTTTATACTGCACAATTACAATATGTCTCTCGGCCACGCAGACTGAATTTCTGAAAATCACACCTGGCCAATGACTACCATAAAAGATTACAATACACAATGGGCTGTTTTTAACAAATGTTAAACACAAAGTAAATAAAAGATGTCCAAATGCTGAAAAGGTAATAAACTGCAGGTTTGAATTGGTCTTTTTCGGTTGTAACGTTATTATAGGAGAGAAATTTATGCAATCGTGCATTACAGATTCGAGCATTACATCGATAAGGCAGGAAACGCAAGCATTACAGTGCGCAACCTGTAATGATACAGGCTGTGATTTTTTGATCGAACTTGTAACACAACGACCGCTTCGTCTGATATTGTGGCATCAATTACTAAATGCTTAAAATCGAATGATAAATGTTTTGTTAAAGCCGAATGCTCGCAGTGAGGGACCAGCCTTAGGCGTGATGATGGTCCAACGTAAATTTATTTGTCATAAAAAAATAAAGACAACGGACCACTTCCAGACACCCAGACCATAGTAAATCACAGAAAGTTCATTTCTGAAATTTTGCTATACCAGGAATCGAATCCGGGACATCCTTCCATCATTTTCCCTTATTAAAACAATGATAATCTTAATCCGCAGGTATCTCCTTACAACACAGTTCGAAGCCACTCATGCCAGGCAGGCGTTCCCTTGCTTCGACGAACCCATCTACAAGGCGACTTACACAATCACCATCGGCCACGAGAAAGGGTATACGGCGATATCCAATATGCCGCAAATTGGATCTGTTGAAGAGAAGTAAGTAGAGTCCAGAACGCTTGTTCCATTAGTTTGCGCACTAACCACAAGTCCGGGAGGAGGTACCGGAGGGTTGTGGGCCTCCCAATGACCGACCTTCCACTCCGTCTACACAATTGACATTAACACGAGTGAAGCCGCGGGCAGAAGCGTAGTATTGTTATATACAAAAGAACGAATAACATATGATCAAAATGAATTTTTATGTCTCATTTTCAGCAAACAAGGTTTGCACTCTGCATATTCCTGTGCCGGAATTATATCCGACACAACGCTGATCTTCAGTGAAACCTTCCTTTTGGTGTGAACGACCTGAATACTTTGTTAATTTTATTTTAAAGCGATTTAATTAGTAAATGATGATAATATATTATACTTAAATAAAAAAATATAACCACTGCCTATATCATTGCCTATATCATTGTCTATATTGTAACATGGTTGTGTGTATATTTTGCATATATCATAAATTCTAAACATACCGTGTCTGTACATTAAAGCTATTTAAAAAAACACCTGGAATAGACTATATAAATGATAAAGAACACGATGCACTTTTTTAATTTCTTGTCTTTCTGTTTGTTCGTGATACACGTAAAAACTACTCAGACGATTTCGATGCGGTTTCCAATAAAAAGATAACTTAAATTCTTTTTTAAATGCTGCGGTGCTATTTGTACGGGGGAATCCCGCGGGAAATTCAAGTCAAGTGTGGACGAACTTTAGGGCATGTCCTAGTTTCGTATAAAAATAAATAATAACAAGGATATTGTGTGTGTATCTATCTAGTGAGGTTTCCTTTTCACCACTGACATATTTCCAAAATATTTCATTCTGTGAAAAATAATTTTCAGCGCCCTTGAAGAATATTGGCCTTGGGAAGCGGTTGGAAGTGCTTTCAAGTAAGTATCGTTCTCATTTCTTTAGATTTAAAGGGCCAATTTTTCAATCATCAGATAAAAGTTACCAGCTGAATAAATTTATGAGCTCTGCATACGTCTGGCCATTGCAGCGGACAACGAGCTACTGGCTTGTTGGCAGTGTTGCCAGATAACCATGTCAATTCAACCCCAAACTTTTTGAAAAAATTCCTTCAAAACAGTTCTTACTCATATTATAGGAGAAATAAAAAGGCATCGTGGTTAAAACTCACTAATGACGTTATCATTTCGATCGATCGAACGTATGTATGAATTGATTTATTAAAATGAACGATTTAATTGAAGTATGATTTACTAGTAGAATATAATTCTAAGGTAAACTACTACTACTGGTACTATATTATATCTTAGATACAATAATACTTGTAGTTAAGAGAATTGTGTTTGTGAATGAATTCACTTAAAAAACTGCGATATTTCATTCGATTTAGTTTTCCCCCCAAAGAATCTTTACCCCCTAATCTCCTTCCCAAAGTCGAAAAAGTTCCCGAATGTGCAGTGAATCCCCCCCATCTGGCAACACTGCTAGTAGGCGTGAGGCGTATTTAAATAAACCATTGGAAACTGTATAAGAGCGAAAACTTAATTTTTGCGGCTAGTACACATAATAAAGCTACGTTCAACGGTTTTAAGCGCGATATTTTATTTGATTTTTGCCCCTTTCAGTAAGGTGACCAACTGTACTTATTTACTGAGTTTTGTACTCTTTTTTTGCAAACCGTACTCTTTTTAAATCCCGTACTCTGAAAGTATTCATTTCAAAAATTTATATTTAAATGAAGAAAAATTTAAGAAATGGAACGGTAAGAAAATAGAACTGGACAAAAGATGGGTAGAAATTTTTCGGCATTTTAGAGTAGAACATATCCCACATGAAAATTTAAAAATTGCTGATGTTGAAAGGGTATTTTCACTAGGGAATGATTATTGGAGCAGTGAGAAGTCGCAACTATCTGTAAAAACATTATCTTTCGTCTTAACAGTCAAATTTAATATGCAAAATGGAAGTTGTTCGGATATGGCTACATTATTAGACGAACATCCTCATTTAACAAAAAAAATCACTCCGAAGAAAAGAATATTTTTAAAAGAAAATAAAGTTTTTATCGTTTTTTCTTCTTTTTTTCACCTATGAAATACTTGCAAAGTGTACTCTTTTTGAACAAGAAATAGTTGGTCACCTTACTCTTAGTAGCCGTGATATTTGTCTTTCTCAAAAACCTTTCTCTTGCGCACTGTGGGGGTTTAGAATGAGCTCCTAGCTGAGTGTTTGCAAAAGTGCTGCGATATGGGGATATTTAAAATAGGTATCATAAAATCCCTCCCAGGCCGCCATCGCGTTGGTGAGGCCTCTGGTGCTGCAAACGTTTATGATCAACGGTAACCGTTTTCCATCAGGCGAGTCCTCAACCTGTCTGCTTTAAAATAATATTTTGCAGCAAAGAAAAGTCTTCGTTCGTGTGGGATCAATTCGAGAAGTCGGTGCCGATGTCCACCTACCTCGTCGCCTACGTGGTCTCCAAGTTCGTCTACGTGGAAAGCCCTCCCGGATTGTCCACCACCAAGTTCAGGATATGGGCCAGGAAGGATTCTCTTCAACAGGTATTTGAAAGACCAACTGTAAGTTATTTAGTTTCAGAAATGGCAACTTTATAACCAATAGTATACTGGTAACATTGTAGTTCTATGCTATCTCTGTGTTCGCAATGCTATGTCTAGCCACATGTTTTATTAGCATGATTTTAATGGTGTATAATAAAAAGATCATTAATCTTTCTGACATGTTTGTATAATTTGAAAAATCCAGAAAACCCCACTCACCTATATTGTACACCATCTTGTGCATTTAGTAGGCAAGCTGGTAAACAGTCTACTTAGTGGTACAAACGAGTACAGTGACAATAGGATGTTTTTCTTAATTACAAATTTTAAATACAAAGTAAACAAACGAAGTTCAAATGCAGGCAATAAACTGCAGGTGTGCATTCACTTTGTCGGCGTTTAACAATGTAATATTATAATGAACTACTATTAAAATGATACTTAACCATTATAGTTTTTAGGAATAATTTGTATTCCAGAAAATGTCGAAATATGTTCCCACAAAATCACAACACCTTGTAATTCACCATTCACATATGATACAAATAAAGATTTTAATTTCATATGACGAATAAATCTTTCAGACGGCGTACGCAGCGTTGATTGGTCCGAAGGTCCTGACATTCTTCGAGCAGTACTTCAACGTGTCGTTCCCACTTCCGAAGCAGGACATGATCGCCATTCCGGACTTCTCCGCCGGGGCCATGGAGAACTGGGGGCTCATCACCTACAGAGAGACAGCTTTGTTGTACGAAACTGGCAGATCGTCGTTTATTAGCAAAGAGAGAATTGCGTCTGTAAGTTTTTTTGAAGTGATAACTTCTTATGGGAGGGCATAGAATAAAGAACTATAAACAAAAATTTAAACAAACAAGTTATCGGTAGACTAAATAACAACTTTAACATTACTCATTGACACCTTAGTCTTCCGTGATCACGGCCGCTGAAAAGAGACTGAAACGTCGGAATAAAGATCCAGTAAGATGCCGAATCTAACCTAACGTACCAATTAGGCAAAGTTACTGCCTTGCCCCTATAATAGAAAACCCGAGCTTAGCAGTGAGACTTTTAATAACAGCCCATAAATGTCTCACTACTGAACTCAGGTCTCCCACTATAGGGGGATGGTCAGTATCCCCGCAACACCAGTCCAAGGCGGCATGGCAGGTTTGACACATCGGTTATCTCGATGTGCAGGTTACATCATGATGTTTTCCTTCACCCTTGTTAGTACGTGGTGATTGTAACAATATGCACTTTGGTCAGAAAATTGCCAAGAGGTGCATGCGTTCCGGCTAGAATTTGAACCCGCAGCCTGTGAGTTTAGGACCCGTACGCTAGCCATTACTCTACCACGACTTTAAGACGTTTATGACCTTTTATTATTATTAAGATGCCGCGTTTATAACCGCCATAACGTAGGTTTAATTAAAGTCTCTATTCAATAATTTTATACGTTTACAGGTGATAGCCCACGAATTAGCCCATCAGTGGTTCGGAAATTTGGTCACAATGAACTGGTGGACCGATCTCTGGCTGAACGAGGGCTTCGCCACCTTCGTGGGCTCTGTTGGCATGAACGCAGTCGAGCCCACTTGGAAGGCCCTCAATCTAGAGGCAGTTCAGAGCATGCAGTCCGTATGGGACCTGGATTCCCTGGAGTCTTCACATCCTGTAAGTTTTATCGAAGTGTCCAATTAAAATTTCCATTTAATAATAGTAAACAACAGCTGTAAGGTTTATCTGTAAGTCTGGTGCTATTAAGACAGGCAAATGCCCTGCCATCTATCTGTGGTGTTGCCAGGTCCAACTTGCTTCAAATCGAAGCAAAAGGTAAAACAAATCGGAATTTAAAGAAGCAGAGCAATTTTTAAAAATGAAGGTCTAATAACTTAATTTTCTAATAACGATGCTTTTTAATAAATTTATTGCTTTATTAGGATATTTATTGTCCTGGTCAGGTGCATATCGGGACGCGTTCCCAGGGCACTGAAGATCGGGATTTTCATGAGTTCCAACACCGCAAGCATTCGCCTGTAATATAACACTACAGATCCGTGGATTACGTCTGTGAAGAAGAACCGAACATTACAGTGCGCAACCTGTAATAAAGAGGAGAACTGAGCATTACAGTGCGCAACCTGTAATAAAGAGGAGAACTGAGCATTACAGTGCGCAACCTGTAATAAAAGAGGAGAACTGAGCATTACAGTGCGCAACCTGTAATAAAGAGGAGAACTGAGCATTATAGTTCGCAACCTGTAATA
Organism: Dendrolimus punctatus; assembly: GCA_012273795.1. NCBI lineage: Eukaryota > Metazoa > Arthropoda > Insecta > Lepidoptera > Lasiocampidae > Dendrolimus > Dendrolimus punctatus. The sequence continues at coordinate 15,282,166 of CM022549.1, forward strand.
AAGAGGAGAACCGAGCATTACAGTGCGCAACCTGTAATAAAAGAGGAGAACTGAGCATTACAGTGCGCAACCTGTAATAAAGAGGAGAACCGAGCATTACAGTGCGCAACCTGTAATAAAAGAGGAGAACTGAGCATTACAGTGCGCAACCTGTAATAAAGAGGAGAACCGAGCATTACAGTGCGCAACCTGTAATAAAAGAGGAGAACTGAGCATTGCAGTGCGCAATCTGTAATGATACAATCTGTAATATTTTGATACAACTTGTAAACATAACGATCGCTTCATCAGACATTGTGGCATCAAACAAATGGTCAACAGTTTGAGCACATGATCTATACATAGTAATAAGTAATAACATAGTATTTTTAATAATAAAACATTGTTTTTTTTACTATTTACTATGCTATACTATTTATATACGTTACAGGCGAACGCTCGTCAGTCATGGAGGCAGTAATGTAACATAATGCTCGAAATTGAATCATAAATGTAACATTACAGGCGAATGCTCGCGAAGAGAGAACACCTTCCCATGCAAATCGGGACACCTGGCAACAGTACTTACGATAGACCGAATTGCCGTAAAACATTATATAATATTAACATTATAAACTAAAATAAAACACATACTTTAGGTATCGGTGCCGTTGGAAAACCCGAAACGCATCAATGAGATCTTCGACGCGATTTCGTATCAAAAGGGAGCTATACTCATTCGGATGATGACCATGTTTTTGGGCGAAGACGTCTTCAGGAAGGCTCTTAATAAGTAAGTTTACGCTAGACATGTTGCTATGTTAAATTCCTAATGTACCTACAGGTTTTTTTTCGTAAATTGTGCTATAAACATGAACAACTCGTTTGACAGTGATTTTAATTAAATTTTTTTTTAAATTATGTGGCCGTAAAATCAGTATTTTACAGAATTATGAATATTATGAATCTTATAAGTATTTTCAATGAATACAACACCAAAATATTGAATAATTGAAAATATATTAGCTACCGTAAGTAAAAATAAAAGAGACAAAAAGGTTGGTATACAATAACTAAAATCCGGGTTGCCTGGAAGAGTTCGCTAAAAGCGATAAGGCCGCCCATTGTAATGGAAATGTATTTAAATTAAATGTCTAGGTTTAAGCTATGATGAACAATGAAGAGTTTTAATTAATTAATTAATTAATTCAACTAAAAAGAAAAATAGAAATGATGAAGGAAGGGACCTCACTAGAATCCAGAGTTCTTGTCATAGTTATCAGTTATTCTGTGATCACAACTATTGAAAATTGATCAAAACGTTAAATTACAAAATATTAATATATCGTTTTATTTAATCAAATCGGTAATGTGTGACTTCCTATATTGAACACAATTTTTAATTAACGGGTGGGGTATACATACACGGTAATACATTTATTTATTGTGAACAAATCTGACCTTTTTTAATATAGGTTAGAAGCTAGCCTTAGCCTTCGTAGTTATTTCTTTTTATAACCACCCAAAATTAATTTTATATCTCAAGTAATAAATAAATGTGCCGTATATCTATACCACACCCATCGTAACTAGTAAAATGACTTTGATAGATGTCAAATGTGGTTTTAAAGAGCGGCCAAACTGTAGTTGCCAATATTTAAAAATATACTCTCATAAATTGATTGTGTATTAAATACTACTTTTGCAGGTACCTCACAAAATATTCTTACCGCAACGCGCAACAGGACGACCTTTGGCATGAGCTCACCGAAGCGAGTCTCAAATACCGTTCCCTATCAAGGAATGTCACAGTTAAGGAGATCATGGACACGTGGACCACCCAGACCGGGTACCCGATCCTCACTGTCACCAGAGATTATAGTGACAAGTCACTCACTGTTACTCAAGTAAGGGTTAAACTTTACATTAGCGGTCACTTAATTTTAAGTAGTGGGGGGGGAGAGGAAGGAGTCGTTCTCCCTTCTACGAAACCTATGTTTAGGAGACATGTAGTTCTTGAGATTTTTTTTATTGGTTTGGTAATCAGTCAAGTGTACAAAATGTATCTCCCCTGCCTCAAAAAAAGGTACCATGGGGTTGACGTATCCGTGTGTATTAACCTCCCCCCACCCCGAAAATAAACAGATAACATAAACGTTCAAATAAGGAGACAAAATGGCACAGAAACTAGGGTAGGGTTTTGCTGCATAAGATTCTAAAAAAAAATTAAAAATACATATCAACCTTTTAAAACAGGACCACCACAAATGTGTTGCCGAACCGAACAGACGGCTAATTGGGAAGCATCACAAATATGTGGTGAAATACAGATAATTGAAACGAACGTTGAACTGATGTTTTCTCCCTTCAACTACATAGATTTGGTATTAGAGTAAAAGAGACGATATGATTCTCTTGGTTTTGTCGTGGCAATTTTGAAGGCAGCTGGCCGATTACGGACAAAAATAATATTAAATTTGGCCCCTTTTAAGGGTTATTATAAAACGTAAACATACGCACATACACTATTCTTTATGGTCATCAATCAATTAGTGTTCTTTATCCGTTTCTACATGGATATTGTGAAGACCTTGTCAATAAATATATTTACGGATTCACAGAAGCGGTACCTCTCCCTGGCATCAAAAACAGAGACCAGCACTAGTTGGTGGGTGCCTTTGCGTGTTCTGTGCGAGAAGGAGGTGGAAAAGAATCCAGTCTCCCTGCAGTGGTTGGCTGCCAACGAAGGCCTGGGCTCCCAACAGAGATACGAGCACGACTCCGAGGCGAACGAATGGGTTCTGTTCAACTCTGATATGACTGGTTAGTAATTCACTTCCATTATTTGTCCTCTCCAACAGATCCTTGAATGAATGAATAACTTTATTACACCTTCGATTTACACTCTAATAACCTCCTGTTAAAGGCACCTGCACATTCTTCAACATTTTACTCCAAATTCTTCGCTGTGCAGGCTGTTTCTTTAGAACTCTTTACCTGTAGGTGTCAGAAAAGCTAAATCACTTGCCATATATAAAAAATCTGTCAAAAAACCATTTCCTTAGTTAATAATAAAATATATATTTTACTGTCCTTCTTAAGTTAGCTTAACATTGTACTATTCTTCTTGTACTTCCACTTTTGTTTTGCTTCTTTTAAATTTAATTATACCTAGATATAAGTCGTTAAAAGTATCCTCTCAGTCAGGTTGCCGGGAAGAGATCGAATTTAGCGATAAGGCCGCCTTTTGTTTTGCCATTAATCACAATTATATCATTAAAGTTATCATTATTACAAAGGTCATTTATTTATTTCTATTACTACTATATTATTTACTACTTACTATATTATTATTTACTATATATGTATGTCTTTCAAGACCACGGGCCATAAAAATGGCCCGGTCTTTTGGAGGGTTTGCGCGGGGCCATGGGGAGGCCAACACGTAGAGGCCCCTTGACAAATTTAATGTAAATATGTGGCGTGACACTGACCGGCGATTATCCCTGTCTACACCATATAATAATGCACCCAAGGACAAGCCCCGGCTAGTGTAGGACGATTGTGGGAAATGAGGACAAAAAGTACCGGGCTATTGGGGTGAACTGTTAGTGGTACTGGCGATCTGGGAATATGGGGACTATGGCGTCTGCCCGTCGCAATGTTCAGGGAAGATGGAAAAATGGGCAGACGGTGACTCGCCACTCCCTGCATGGGCCCCTAAAAATGCCATAAAAGGCAGAGGCAACATGGGTGTGAGTGGCTAAGGGGTGTAGAGAGGTGGGCTGCAGGTTCACCGAAGCTACTTCCGACGTTAGGCCATTTATCACTTCCACCGCTGGAGCTTGAGTCTTAGCTCTAGCGATCTCCACTCCGTGCCGGCTGGTTAAGGCAAGAACGGAGGCGGGGGCCTCGTCTTGGCCCCCGGAGTGAGGTACGAGGTGTCGCCACTCACCTAAGGCTTCGCCACAAAGCCCCCCTGCGGGTTTATTTATTTACTATATTATTATTACTAGCTTCACGCTCTATACTCTATAAAATTGTACTCTTTTGGTCTTACCAACCATTCTATCCACTCTCCTTCTTACCGAAAATGCTACCTGTTCTATTGAACCAATACAATATACTTAACACAAGGACATATTTTTTTAAAATATGTCTAAGACTCTAAGATATGTATAACCACTTCTGAAGTAAGAAGCTCCTAAGTTCCTAATCAATGATTATCTTCTTTCACTTATAAACTTGAATTAGCTATTGCTTAGCTAACAGGCAGACAGATAAATGAAATCTGAGCGATGAACATTATTGTAACCAAAATAACCAGCCAATGATCAAAAAAAGAACAAATATTGTTGTCAAAACTATATTTTTTAATCCAGCCTAGTGCTCTGGCACAGCAGTCTAAAATTATCGTACTGCTCACGAAACGCAGAAGGGTCGTGTTGGATACTTGTGAAAACACACTCTCCGCCAAAGAAATGTCAGCATCAATGTTTAAACACCAATTAATTAAATAGCTATACATTAAATTACAGCGACACAGAATGCATATTAGGTAATCGACTATAATAACACTAGGGGCACATAAACGCACGCACACACACATACACACACACACACACACACACACACACACACACACACACACACACACACACACACACACACACACACACACGCGCGCACGCACGCATTTATTTTACATAGTTTAGGTATATTTATGTTTTTATAATAAAATTGATTTGGTTGCCGCGATACAGATCTAGAGTCTAGTGCAGCAACCGCTGCAAAAAAAAGTATCTTTAATTTGGACTATTTTAATTCAAAATATGTTAATGCCATACGTTTTAGATATAATTATACAAGGCCTAGAAATAAGTTTATACAAATTAATAAATAAAACTAATTGAACACTCAAATATCTTAAAAGACTCAAAGATCACTTCGACATATTTCTACATGATTGATCTTTCATCCTAAGCACCGATGCGCGTGAACTACGACCAGCGCAATTGGCAACTCCTGTCCGCGGCTCTGCGCAGCGAGAAGTATGATAGCATACCGGTGATGGGACGCGTCCAGCTAGTCTCGGATGCCTTCGAGTTGGCCTGGAACAATCGGCTGGACTACAACACTGCTTTGGAGTAAGCTGATGCTTTGCTACAGTACCTTTAATTTAGAAACGTCTAGGCATTGGTAGTATGATTGCAAGTGAGATAGTAGCTATACTGGTGCGAGAGTTTAGGTGAGATAGTAGCTATCCTGACGGGAGAGTGCAAGTGAGACTGTAGCTATACTAATGCGAGAATGCGAATGACATAGTATTTATACTGATGAGAGAATTCGAGTGAAATAGTAGCTATACTAACGAGAGAGGCGAGTGAGTTAGAAGCTATACTATATATATAGCGAGTGTGTGAGTGAGAGAGTAGCTGTCCTGACGCGAGAGTGTGTGTAAAAGGGTAATTAACGCAAACTAGCTTCTTACAGTTAAAGTTCCTACCATATACACTACTATTAGCCCAAAACCGTCTTCGAGCTGATCATCACAATTATATTTAGAAAAATACTATAATAAGTATTTTAGACAAATTTAAAAGATCCCTTCTGCCTGTTAAACGATTTTGATACTCGAGCTGGAATAAAACATTTCTTAACTTGTTACAGCTTATGTTAAATAAAAAAATAAAAAAGTAAAAGTCTTTAGTCCACCGCCATATTACAAAATTTTGCTGTATAATTAAAATCATAAATTAATATAGAAATTCAAAAAATATGTCAAAATATATCTATGTTCTTTGTCTAAAAAATTGTAATATATCATTCTTTATTTACGCAAGTCGACTCAGCGGCGTAGGCTGCCCCCAATTCACTCCTATTTCTTGCCAGTCTTGTCCAATGGGGGCCGCGTCTTTCCTTGAATGTGTCTTTCCATCTCTTTTGCTCTTCGCGTCTCTAGGTATTCATTTTGACACTTATCTTATCCGTGTTTCCGGGTTTATTCTGTGAATGTGTTCTGCCCACTTCCCCGTGTACATTTTACAATATACCTTTGTACCTCTTGTATTTTTATCGATAACCCTATGAATGTTTTTCTGTTAATTTTAATTTTGACAGATTAGTGAGTTACCTCCACCGAGAAACGGACTACTTACCGATCTCAGCAGCTCTTAGAGCCTTGTCCAAGATTGGGAATGTGGTAAAGCGATCCCCAGAGTACGGGGCGTACCAGAAGTTCGTGAGGAGACTGATTAGCGACCAGTATACCAGAGCTGGTGGATTGGCAGCTAAGAAGATACTGAACGCGGATGACTTGCTCAGTGTGCATATGCAGGTAATACACTCGTAACAATCAATGGTAGTCCAGCAGCACACGTCTACTTGTCTGCTAAAAGCATGCGATAAAGAAACCCCTAAAAGTACTCTGTTTAATTTAAAACTGGGATGAAACTTCTTAAGATTCCCACTTTCATATTTTAAGATATATTTAATACTAGCTTCTGCCAGCGACTTCGTCTGCGTGGAATACTTAAAAAAAGTGAGTTAATAAAAATCCCCTGATTTTGAAACATTCTTCATAGGTGCTCCGCTTCTATTGTTCTTAGCGTGATGATAATAGCCTGCCTCGATAAATGGGCTATCTAACACTGAAAGAATTTTTCATATCAGACCAGTAGTTCCTGAGATTAGTGCGTTCAAACAAACAAAGTCTTCAGCTATATATATTAGTTTAAGATGCTAGGATTGTCATGGTACTACGTGGAAGTTTTTGGCGGGAACTGAAAGGAGACGTTGTGCTGTGCAGTATTTTCTAAAAATGTATAAAATTACTCTAAAATGAACAATAGTTGTAGGATATTGATAGTTTTTGAGTAGTAATTATGTGTTTTGTGAGAAATGTGAACTGTATAGTCAAATGTGGCCTTTTGAGTTCTCACAAGAACTCCGTTGAATGGCGCTAGCTGATTACCTACAGTTCAGCTGTGCTACACATTCACATAGGCGTAAGAAAATGAAGAAACTACTTATATTGAAAACTAAGATCTGGCTTAAAGGCCTAGCTGCCAAGCCATAAACCTAAATATAAAATAAATATAATTGTACTACGTGTACTGTACTTCAGGAGACCTACCTCCAGCAATGGACATCAACTTTTCATTGTCATAGTTTATGTATTTTAACTTAATACGTAAGTATCTAAGCTCCCTTATTTTCAACAGGTGTTGACGAGTCGCTGGGCGTGCAAGATGAACGTGCCCGGCTGCGAAGACAACGCCCTGCAACTCCTGCAACAGTGGATGGACACCAAGAACCCAGATGAGCACAACCCGTGAGTTATATAAAGTTAATGATTATTTGATGTTTGACTGAATGAATATATTTTATTGTCTGTGAGACACAGCTAACATAAAGTATAACAATATAATAGGCGGTATCGCTATTAGCTATTTGTTTCACACGATCTATGGATGAACAAGGAGTATGATAAGGATAGTAGTATGTTCCTTTTTAACGCTTCTTAAGATAAATACATACATATACATTGTACAGACATGATATAAAAGTTAAAACATACTTTAATAATTGTTACCGTTACCGTTGATACCGTTTTGAATGCTTTTTTTTGTTTTGTACGCCCTAGTACAGGGGTGTGGTGAATTACGTTAGTATTATTCGATTCTCGTAAAATTTCCATACGCTTAAGTAGTAAACTTCAAAAATTCAGTCGTAATTGGAGTAAACTCCAAAAATGGTATGTTTTGAAATTACAATATTATTATATAATATATAATATCAGCCCATAAATGTCCAACTGCTGGGCTCGGGCCTCCCATTAAGGGGGAACGAACAGTATACCCGCCACGCTTGGCAGGTTTGACACATCGGTTATCTCGATGTGCAGGTTGCATCACGATGTTTTCCTTCACCGGTTTTAGCATGTGGTAATTGTAACAATATGCACATTAGATCAGAAAACTAACTAAGAGGTTCATGCGTTTCGGTCAGGATCGAACCCGCGCCCTTCGATTTAGGGGCGCGTGCGCTAACCATTACGCTACCACGACTTATTATTATATGAGACCATCAATTATAAACGGAATATATGTGTGTAAATTCAGGATTCCGGTAGACCTCCGGAGCATAGTGTACTGCGTGGGCCTGGAGCGGGGCACCGTTGTGCACTGGAGGTTCATTCTGGCGAGGAAGCAGAAGAGCAACGTTCCCAGCGAAAAGGTGTCCCTCCTCTCCGCGTTGGCCTGCACCAGGGAGGTTTGGATACTCAACCAGTGAGTGTTATCTATTTTATTATCAATGATTACACACACCATTGACGCACACAACTTACCGATGTAATTCTTTCTGTATCACAACAGCAAACGAATTTAATAAGTGAGTTGGAAGATATAGTGTAACATTGTTTAGCGCAAAGTTGGTAAAATTCTATTCAAACTCAGATTTATCAGTTTAAGTACCTTATATCTATGTACATTTTTATTATTGTTTCTTTGTATGATTTTCATATTTTTTTCTCTTTTTAATTTTACTGTTATCTGTGGAGGCTTAGTAATGGCTTCTCTAAATCTATATTATTTTTAGTTATTATTGATTATAGCTGTTAGCCCCCCAAATAAAATAAAATACTGGCAAATAGCCAGGCGCCCTCATGGAAAGTGGTAGCTAGATGTGCGCAACATCAAGGGCGAAAACAACGCGTTGCTAACTTTTGGAGTTGGATAATGGGATAGTCGGATGAGCTAGAAGGATCAGATCTAGGGTTGCCACCTTTTTTTGGAGATAATATATTATTTTTGTTTTTAAGCAATAAGCTAAATATAGTTACTTTTGGGAAATTTAAGGGAGATAAAGTACACATTTATTTTTCATTATTTATTGTATATTTTATTTATTACATTATTGCATTCAATAATAAAAACACATATACATGTAGTGTATGTGTTTTTATTACTACTTTTTGATATATTTTTTAAATAATCAGTAACAATCACAATTGATTTAGCGATCTATATATAGTACTATATAATTATTATTATTTATAAATATATAGTACAATTGGCTAAAATATAGTACGATACTATATATAATAGAACGATTGGCAGCTCTAATCAAACCAGAGGATAGGGTTTTGGATAGTTGAATTTCAAATTCAAGTTTTTATACAAAATAAGTTCTACTGGAGAACGCTTTTTTAAAATCACACACGGATTATTCCGGATATGTAAATTTTGGAAACGAATTTTCTGCGGTTTTACTATAGTCTGGGTGTCTGGGAATCTACCCCAGAGTCGTGTCTTGGTATTAGTGTCTATGTTCCAGTCTATATTTAGAGAGCAGGAGCACGTTGGGTAGCACTTTTGGTGTTACAAATGTCTATAGGCGATGGTAACCGTTTTCCATCGGATAGGCCGTCTACCTGTCTGCTGAACTCGCAATAAAAACTTCAACGGGCAAGTGGAAAAACGAATGGCAACGGAATAGTGGTAAAAACGAATCGCAACAAACAATTAAATGAAGTTAATGAAGTATTAGGGGCAGATTGTTAGTGTACCTGTCCGTAAAACTTCAAGTTATAGTATTGTTGCGATTCGTTTTGCCATTTGTCCGTTGAAGTTTTACTTCTGTGTCCCAGCACACATTTAAATTTGGCAGACTTACATTTTAATGAATGCATTATTATTTTAACATATTTTATTTTATCAAACAAAACACTGAATACGATCCGGAACCACAAACGCTTCCATATTCTTCTCTAAAATCAATGCCGCTCCTCCACGCGGCCGTAACGCTTTTTCGTGTCAGAAAAATCCTAGACCCCCCGTCTATATAAACTCCTTTTCACTTCAAAAGAATACGTTAGTACCTGTCACGTACAACGTGTCAAGTTGTTACCTGAACACCCTTCACAGGTATCTAGAATGGAGTGCAACCGAGAATAATGAAATACGCGCTCAAGATGCGCGCACGGCTATTATCAAGGTGCTGCAGTCCACAGTTGGCTACTACGTCGCCAAGGAGTTCATCTACAACAGAATCGAAGACTTGTACCTAAGGTATGTTTGAGGTTTAACACGTGCGAAACGGGGTCTAAGTGGCCCCGTATGTGACTTACTTCCAGTATGTCTAAGAAAAACATAGACCTCTTTGTGCTGCGCGGGGCGTAATTTCAATTTGGTTCAGAATAAAAATATATCCAAAATCGGCTATCAAACCAGGCTTCCGAGGTCGTCATCGTCCTCAGTGATTCGCAGTCCACTTCTGGACGTAGGCCTCCCCAAGACGGCGCCACTCATCCCTGTCCTCCTCGTCATACAACGCCTAACGGCGACCTTGCGCAGATCTTCGGTCCATAGGGCTAGAGGGCGTCCGACGTTCTACGTTCGACGTACTACGTTTACCAAGACGCGGTTTCCACTCCAGGACTCGTCTGCTCCAACGGCCATCGGTCCTGCGACAGACGTGACCGGCCCACTGCCACTTCAACTTGCTAATTTTGCTAGCTATATCGGTTACCTTGGTTCTCTTGCGGATATCCTCATTCCTAATTTTATCCAAAATAGAAACACCCAGCATAGCTCACTCCATAACCCGCTGAGCGACTTGGGACTTGGGGACCAATCCTGCCGTCAGTGTCCACGTCTCGGCCCCGTAGGTCAGGTCGGGAAGGACGCACTGCTCGAAGACTTTTGTCTTCAAGCATTGCGGAATGGTCGACGAGAACACTTGAAGAAGCTTACCGAATACTGCCCAGCCAAACTTAATCCTTCTATTGTCTTCTCCTTCGAAGGCTTCCATGGTATACTTAATTTAATACTGGGCTACCTTGAGCTAGTATCACAGAATGCGAAACAAATAACCTTAAACTGTTTTTATATATAAGCCAAAAAAGGATTTCAGTTTTTAAAACGTGTCATTAAAACGTCCATTGGTTTTAGTACAAGGTCTAAAAGGCCCCGTACCACAGGAAAGGCAAGTGTAGACAAATCACTACCGCTGTGAACATGTTAAATTTGAAAAGTTTAGAAAGTTGTATATTTACTTTAAGTAGTTCCAATCCAAGCAGTGAAGTCTTTCTTTGGTTGCTTTACCAAAAAAAAACTTAGATCCTAAAAATTGAATGTATTTCTTTCAGATTCAAAGGGCAACCGCGTGCTCTTGGCGTTGTCATCAGCTGCCTCCTGGATGAATTTACAACTCAAAAGGAACTTGACGAGGTAATTGTAAATGTATGCTTCTAACTGTGACAACATTATGGGCGCGTTCCACTTGACTTTTACAATACCCAATATGCTCATAACGTACCCTATAACGACAATTGTCAGGAAATACCATCTGTGCAATATAATAATAATTTTATATAATTAGTATTATATTGCATATAGCTTTATGTTTATTATGTTTATATAGTTGCATTTTAGCACTATATCTTGTATAGTTCTAAAGAGTATACAAGAGCTCTGAATGTCAAAGAAGCAAGTGAGGTGTGTAAGAATAAACCTGTATGGCACTCTGTTGTTCGTGCCTACCCCGCAAGGGACCTGGCGTGAAGTTATGCATGTATGTATGTATGTATCTTCTTAATATATATCACGGGCTTCAAGCCAGATTTTTTCAGTTTGATCCTACTTGAAAGATAGGATAGCTTACATCTTAATTTATAGTTAATTGGTTAAGTCATACGTAATTCGCCGGGTCAGCTAGTTAGTAAATATATTTTAGTTATATTAGTTATTTTAGTTATATGGTATCGCCACTCCTAATCAGCAATATTCTTGCCACGGCTTGTCTGGAAGAGATCGCTATACTAGTTCGTAAGTTTTCTGTAATGGCCTGCATTAAAGTGTTATCTACCTATAATTATCTTTTCAGTTTATGGTGTGGTACGAAAAGAATAATAAATACTTGGACGATGCGAAACTGACCATAGAGCAAGGCATAGAGAGCGCTCAAGTCAACATCAACTGGGTGACCAGAAATAAGGACGCGGTCATCGCGAAACTTAGAGAATTTACTTCGTAAGCCTCATGTTTGTAATAGATTAGAATTTTGTTATTATTGTTTGTCAGTGAGATTGTAAAATGTGGGTGCGAGTTGTGTGTGTTAAGTGCCTTATCCACGGTCCAATTCTCTATTGGAAGTTACCTCAATAGAATATTTATGTTAAGTTCAAATATTTTTGAAAGCGAGCCATAATACAATAAGAACAGAACAGAATAAATAAGTTCCTTTTTTATCTTTATCAAACTTTTTACTTTATTACACGTGTATTAGACGTTTTTATATCATTGTTTATAAATATGAAGTAAAAATATTGGTCGTATATTACGAAATGATATTAATTTACAATTTAATATTCATTTTTTAATTACAATAATACATATTTGTTTAATTAAAATTACGTCTCGAACATCAACAACTGGAATGCTTATTTAATTGTCATTAATCAAAAATTTTTGACGACATCTAGTTTCAAAGTGACAAGCTTAATCAAATAAAATAGAATGGATCGTGTATAAGTCTCTTATAATGTAGACAATGTAAAGCTTCAGAAGGCATAAAGTTGTTTATATGTTTCAAATGGGATTTGGAAAGTTCATATGTTTCAAATCCCATTTGAAACATACAAACAAAATTACCAATTACTACAGGTGTTGTCCACATAACGCGTTTTGCGTAATAATTCACATCTAGGGGAAACAGGGGTAATGGCGTTCACAAGAATAACTTTGCAAACGCAGTATTTTGGATACCGGGACACAGATTATAGCGTGGGGGATGTGACAGCTAGTTTTACAAATACGTTAGCAGCAAGAGCAACAGATGTACGTCTGTTTGTTGTCGTTAGCGCTAACGAAATTGTTGTCTGAACGTTTATGCTAGTAACTTCATATTCGATTTGTTTTTTAAATTGTTATTATTATTTTAGACAGATATCTGTTGTATTTAACAATAATTATTTCATACTTTAGTATATATTTCACTCACTAGATAGAGAGATGCTTTAATATGAGCGGCAAAGTCGGCTGATACCACCCAAGAACGCCTTTCTTAATATTTTCCTTAATTACTGGATATTACGGAAAGTTTCATACGTATCGTATAAAAATAGTGATTACTAAATTTATGAATAATTCTCTTACTTCGTCCAATTTTTAATATGAACTTATTGTAAATTAAATATAAAAGGTTTTTCATAAGCAACGGCATTCCCCCTGCTTCCCCTGAGTCACTAAGATTCATGTCAATCTTCGCTTCTTTATATTATTAGATGCAGAAGGCTGCGCAAAAGTGCAATATCTGGTTTTGTGCTTTCACAACTGTTTATAGCGCAGCTACCATATAAAGTGTTATTAATCGCTTCGGTTTCACTCGTGTGTGCAAAGGGCGCTCCACAATCCCGAGAATTCAGAACGGGATACGTAAATGTTCTCGCCTTGTAAGTTTTTTAAAAAACTAGTTAATTAGCGGATTTTCACAAAATAATCGAAAAAGTTATCCAACTATTTGCTAGCTCACCAATCGTTGTCGATTAATATGGCCGGTTCTTGTATCTTACTGTTGATTCCTCCTGGTTCTTTCTTTGATGATGGTAAGGCGTTTCTTTGATTAGTAGACTGTTTTGTATGATTATCTTTATTAAAATATAATTAATTACACGTATGTGAAAAATGTATGCGTCGCCGCACGATGTGTGGCGAAATGCGTCGCTCCCCTCTCTTCCTGACGGAACCCGTTGGCGTTAACACTTACTATTCATTCTCTTTCCTTACAATTGGTTGAATACTGACATCACTTGTAGGAGCTTATGTCAACTTTTAACCGGTTGTAAGGCAAAGGAGCGGTTGGTAAGACATACGAGCTGACATCTGACAAGTTAACGGCATCACCAGTCAGTTGAATCATTCATCCACTAGCCAAGTAGCCGTCAGACGGTTTTATAAGCTGGCTATTGATACAATAATAGCCTGATAACTAAGTTTTAAATATTTTTGTTGATTACTCATCGTAAAATCATCAAATACATGAAGAAAATCAATTAAGAATACGTATATAACTTTACATTGCTTCTCGAGTTTTTTTTTCGCGAGAATGTGGAGCGTCCTTCGTACGTCAGTGAAACAGATTTAGATAATCTAGACACACCTGAATAACAACTTTGATACTTTTGTACTAGAATTTGTATATTTTTTTTGTATTTAGTTATTGTACTTAATTAAGTTCCGTATAACTGGTAATACATGGTTCAACCAGGTTGAAACAATTTGTTTGAAAATTGTAGAACTGAAACAAAATCACGATATTTAATTTTTCAAGTTTATGTTTACATGGATCACTTTGGCTGCTTCATTAAAATTAAAAGACAGAAATGAACCGTGTAATATCGGCCTAATGGTTTGTTTAACTCTTCAATGACACAATACTGAATGAAAGAAATGGTCAGTAAAAGTACAAAAGACACTGTCAACGATAAAGAGTTTAAACCAATCATTGAAATCATGAGAGCTGCTAGAAAGTAATGCTTTAAGTACATAGAAACGTAGATATATTTATTAGTCTGCATAGCATATTCTGTTTTGCTCGCGATCTTTTTTGTACGTCGTCTGTGGTATTCCTAATGTATGTTGGCTTGGAGCCTTGTTCGTTTGACATTCTTTAACAGCTTGGTATAATGTAAATGATTTACGTAGTATTAGTTTAGTTGATCTCTGCCTCAGTGTATTGTCGGCCTGGGCGCAATGTTAAATACATTGCCTAACAACAATGGCTATTCTTAATGAGAAGAATAATAAACGACGTACTAAACAGAACGTGGTTTTTAAAACTGAATGACATTTGCAGTGTATGATGATGATGATTTGCATTTGCAGTGACATTTGTAGGCCATAATAATTATTGTATATAAAATATTTGTTATATATAAAATAATGACAAATGAAAATATTATTTTATGATGTATTTTAATTATTTATTTTTTATTTATTTCCCCCGCCACAATAGCTCTGTATGGACGACCAAGTCGAAATCTTCTAAGCCTTGGAAAGGGCGGCCTGTCTTCATGCAATCTATATTCGCGATACATAATATCTCCAGTGTCGGATTAAATCCACTCTTAGTTGGAAAGTAAAGGACAGTAGTTACATTCGATATTTATATAAAAATAAGTCATTTTAATTTAGTCAGATTTAATTTGCAAATTAATTTATATTCTTTATTTAATCATTTCAAATAATTAAATACAGTGGTATTAGACGTATAACTTGTGTCATTTTTTTTTCTGCGATGTAATCCATATGACTACACTCATCACCACTAGTTCCATCCAACGCACTCAAGCTCAATTTTGAAATCGTTCTTAAAGACTTGATTTATTTTAGTAAAACTTTACACCTGACTCAAATAAAACCCTTATTAAATATCTAACATGTCTTATGTAAAATTTAGACAACAATATTAATGCCATTATTTACTATGTTAAATATCAAAACTGATTACTATACATTAATTTGTATTGCACATTATTTGTTGCAACTTAGTATTTGTGATGAGGCTGAAATTTGCTCAATATATGAGTTATTGAACAACTTGCTCACTAAATAAATTGTCACAGTAAAATACCAGATATAGTGTCTTGTAATAAATAAGAAATATCTCACTATAATTTTAGATTAATATATTTTTTATTTTAATTACTTATGTGTAGCATAAAATATATTAAATCCACTTAGAGTCGCCAACGTTGAATATGTATTAAATTTTGACACTGTTTTGTTCTTACAGAGAGATAAAAAAGTTTGTAGTATGCGTTAATTTTAAAGTTGATAACATTGCATATTTTTTAATTTCTTATTTATTTTAAGATCTGTTTGGTTTTGAATTTGGATGAAAGTTATCAATTCTGTAAAAGATTCTAATTTGAATCGCATTTCATTCTTTTTTCCGTCCAGGGATTTTTAAAGGACAACTTAAGCACTTGTTACTTAATAAATTAAATATAACTATTTATTTATGTTTTTGTTTTTTTAATCCAAAAAGCGATTATTTTAATTGCATGAATAACATACAGCGAGATGGCTTACTTGATGGAAAACAGTTACCATGGCCTAAGGACATTTGCAATATCAGCGCGGAGGTGCACCCATCTCGAAGGCGAGACTAGAACTGGGCACTATGCAGGAACACAACTTAAGACTTGTACCAATTCCAAAATCGGGAATTCACTGAATTAATGAATGAATTCAGGTAAACTCCATGTAACGTCACTCGATTTAACGACAAACTGCCTTAAGAGTTCAAATCACTTGGCTTTGGTTTGTTTAACTCGTCTTCCATACAATTGAAGACATTATTCCAAAAACCACCTTTGTCAAAAATTTCCTTATTTGAGTTAGTTACGCCATTTTTTAGAGGAGTTTGTAAGCTTTCAGATCACAATTCGTATTTCTTCAAAAACAAGTTTAGTCATGAGATATTTGCTTTTAATCGAAGTACCGATTCTTCATATACAACCTTTGTCAACTATGGTTTCGACTAAAAGCAGCTGTCAGTGACATAGGTTGTTTATTAAATAAAAACAAAGCTGTCAATCTGACTAACTGTAATAATAGGTTCTATCCTTTTATAGCGCCCTGTCTTATTGAATATGCACTGTTTCCTACAACTCCATTAATTCTGCAAAAATCATTACGTAACATACTTCTATATAAATCTTTTAAAAAAAGAACTTGAAATATAAATAGAACAAGAAATATAAATAAAAACAATTTTTAGCTAGACATGTAGCTGGGGGGGGGGGGAATTTCTTGCCGCTTCTTCTCCTTTACAGCCATAACACTTTGCGAAGGGGTGTACATAGACCAGGAAGTAAAATTAAATTTTAAACTATATGTATGACCTTCAAACTGTGTTCTCTAGTGGAACTTATTTTGAATAAAAACATTTGAATTTGAATTTGACGTCTTGTGAGAGTGTTTTTCGCGTGTCTTCTGCTGGTGTTTACAACGTTGTTTTTTGTTGTTTCTTATTACAATTAAAACTTAAAAAAACAACGGAACCATATTTCTTGAAATCCCCAAAACCAACTGTACAGTAAAAAAAATAGAGAATGTATACAATAACCGAAGAATCTTCATTATTATTCGTGAGAGATTATTATTCTGTTCCTTGGCGGTCTTGCATTATCAAATTTAAGAAAAAATGCCCGAAGACATCACGTTAACCCCTCTCTACAATAAGCCTATCCCAATAAACACTGCCAAATTAAATGATTTTCAAATATGACTCCCATTTCTGAAAGAATCTAACCAACAGTTTTATTACACACTCAACATCAGCGATGATGATGTCAGTTCTGATGTCGATAACAGTACATACATACATATTGTCACACCTGTTTCCCATTGGGGTAGGTAGAGACGATGGATCTCCACTTGTTACGATCTTGACAAACACTTTTCACTTCAACGACTTTCATTAATCTTCTCATACATACACGCTTATTTAAACTACTTTTTATCTGACCTTTCTTCAAAATATCTTTAATTTAATCATGGTGAGTACGTCTTGGTCTACCGGCACCGACTCTTCCAGTCACATTGCTATCATATACTTGTTTTGTTATTCCGCTATCATTCATTCTCTCTACATGGCCAAACCACCTTAACATTCCCTTTTCAACTCTTGTCACTACATCTTCTTTCAATTCACAACGCTCCCTTATCACACTGTTTCTTATCATATCACTTACATTAACCTTACATATACTTTTCAAAGCTCTCATTTCAACTGCACTTATCCTACTTTCATGCTTCTTCTGCCACACCCAACTCTCACTGCCGTACATTAGCGTTGGTACTAATACCCCTTGATGGACAGCCAGACGTGCCTTTACAGACACTTTCTGGCTGTTTATAAAAGAGTTCAGCGCTCCATTCACCTTATTACCTGCCATTACTCTCCTTTCAATATCACTTTCATGCTTTCCGTCTCTGGTAAACATGCACCTTATGTAAACAAATTCTTTAACTTGCTCTAGTCTTTCATTTCCTATCTGCACGTTACATATTGTCATACTTTCATCTCTTTCAAACATCATAACTTTCGTCTTCTCTACATTAATTTTCATACCCTTAGTCTTAAAAGATTCGTCCATAATCGTTACCATCACCTGTAAATCTTTTTTGACGATGCAAGTATAACCTGATGATCGGCGTAGAGTAGACATTTGATGAGTAACCCATTCATACTGATAACAGTAGTGGTGAGGAATAACTTTTAAGTTATTTCTATAGGAAAGAGCAGCAATAAATACAAAATATATAAATTTCCTTGTCTTTTCATATTAAATATTTCCTTAAAGAGCCACCTTTGTCAATTTTTATCTTCCATTTTTCCTTCAAAACTAACCTTTGTCACTACTTTCTCAAGTTTAGCTTAAGATTTTTAAAATTTTTTAAATATTTTAAAAAGTCCAAAATATGTAAAATTATAGGTAATATAGCGCAAATCATAATGAATAGCAAATAAAATATAAAAAGTTAAATATGAAGATGTAAAGAAGTTTTTTTATTCTAGTGTAAAACTAACTAATTTGACTAAGGTGGTTTTTGAAATAATGTCTTCAATTATACACTTTATAGGTATACCATAACACCCACTCTCAATAACGACAACAATTAAGTAATAAAAAGTACCTTTTAAGGCCGTTTAAAAATTAATAAAAACTGCGCAGCTGTGTACGTTTTTTTATCACTTTGTTATCCTAGCTTGTAATGAATTTGTCTGTCAGCATTATGCATACCGAACTTTCTAAGAAATTCCGAAATTTCTAAGTACTCCTTTATCGCAAGACGCCTCAATATCGCAAAATATGAATAAAATAAGTAAAAACTATAACAAAATTACTCGTGTAGCGAAATCACAGACAGACATCAGACAAAAATAACAGGTTTCTCTCCATTTAACGACAACTCTCTATGACGCCATATAATTCACAGTCCTTTCAGTGTTGTTATATAGAGTTTACACTGTATTAAAAAATATATTTATCTCTCTTTTACAAAGAAGTAGATATTTTTTACCCTGTTTTGATACAAAGTGAAGAAGTTAAATATTTTCATGTCAATAATTTGGTGATTTTTTTTCTTAACTTAAAATACCACATACGTGACATATCGTGAAGATTTGTGATATTATTTTGGGTGAATTATTGATCTGTAAATACCCACGAAAAGTTGTTTCCTTATTTTCACTTTCGATCTTGTAACAGAGAGGTTAAATTAGAATGGTTGCATATGTTAGTTCAGGAGTGGTAAGTAATCATCCAGACGGGCAAATCTCTACTTAGCATACTGTTTTACATAAGTATTTTTTCCAGATCAAACGAGTATGAAGGCTATGTTATACTCACACATTCACTAAAGAACTCTGCTGAGAAGAGAAATGCGCTTGCAGGATATGTCATTGTAATGAGTGTAATTTTGTATTTTTATACACTGTTTTTCAATATACTTGTTTTTTAAGAAGAGAGCCCACTTCATTTTGTTGGTATTCGAAGAAAATGTGTGAAAAATGAATCTGTGTACACTTAATGGTAACGCCACCTGGCGGTATAACGTCATCCTCCCTCAATCCTTCCTCACCCCCGCGCGTATACGCCGCTTGCCGCGCTCGCTGGCATCTTCGAGTGTAAATCGATCCCGCTGCGAACGCACGCGTGTGAAGTGATATTTATTGTAAAACTAAGGGTGATCAGACCACAGCCGGCCGGCCAGGAAGCCTACAGCAGCTGTCGAGTCCAGGTAACCTAGATTTCATTTCCCAAAGACGTTTGCCGCCTGTTACAGTCCATTGCCGCCGCACCACTTAACATTTGCGACTTACGAACGCCGCCTTCAGATTCGGTATCGCTAGCTTCAAGTGCAGGACCTTTTAACTACATTTGTTGCTTTTTTAATGCACGAGTTCAGTGGAAAGGCAGACGGCTCACCTGAAGGAAAGCGGCTACAATCGCCTCTGGACATTTGCAACACCAAAGTTGGTACCAATGTGCTGCCGCTCTCTAAAGGGCGACTGGAATCTGGCCACTAATGCCGGAACGACTCAAGGTTGCTATCGCTCTAGCAGCATACATAAAACATATTCACAGAAAGTTTAGTTCCAAGGTTCTGCACTCACGACGACATTGTGCAGCTATATCTAAAAGCATACTGACAGTGACTGAAAACTTGAAACATGCAAATCGAGACAACCGATGTGTTAAACCCACTAATCTGCCTTGGATAAGCATGGCAGGTATACTGTCCATTTTGCCTATATTTTTATAAATAATTTGAGAGCTCTAGCCCAGCAGTAGGATATATATGGGCTGTTACAGTTAGCATGCAAGAGACCACCTGACATTATATCTTGAAATTAGCTATCTTTGGGCCGATTGCATAACGTTACTTAAATTAATTTAAGAAACACTTAACGCATTTAGTACCCTTAAATACAATTAGCGTCTTGCACGACGCAAAATGTGTAGCAAAATGTGTTTAAAGAACTGTCAAAGTTAATCACCCAAAAATGGGTATTTAACTGCTCTAAATGTATTTAAGCACAAGAAAATAGATCCACATTCCTTTTTTTAATAATATAACTGCCGAATGTTTTCGGATTTTACCCGAAGCTAGTTTCATTTAGTACAGGGTCGACACTAGAATTCAGATATCTTTGATCGTCATTTTCTGATATAATTATTGTAATTTATTTAAATGAAATTGCTTTTTGATTTGTATTCCGTCGAATATGTGATAATACGAGTGGTACTACGTATGTATGTTTATTATTACTGACTTATTTCAAATTAAAAGAATAAAGAATTAATATAAAGGCTGAGTCTATTCGTACGGGTACCGTACGAATAAATATAATTTATTCGTCCAGTACCCGTACAAATAGTCACGTCGAATGGCTGAGTCTATTAATACGGGTACTGAAAATGTTCTTAAAAATGCTCGGCCAAAAAAAAACCTAACCTAACCTAATTAAAGATTGAAAATAAGTATTTTACGAAGTTCTTCCAATCCATACAAGAGAAGTACGCAAATACTCGCGTATACTTTGTAGTAACATATAAGCAGATCTTGTTCCGTAATGTACAGCGCCAGTACACATAGAGACTAATCGTGTATTTGTCGGAAAGTTATTTTTGGGTGGTTATAAAAAAAATAACCACGAAGGGTAAGTAGCCTTCTAAACTATATTAAAAATGTTCCGATTTGTTCATAATAAATAAATGTGCCGTGTATCTATACCCCACCCTCATTTTAGAATTTATTTATTTATTTTTATTTTCATGTTTTCAATAATTCTTTAAAACATGTCATTAAAAAAACCTAACCTAACCTAATTAAAAAACAAGCTAATCATCCAATTCATTCTTAATTTTTTTTTAAATAATTGAATGTCTGTACGAATAAATATAATTTATTCGTCCAGTACCCGTACAAATAGTCACACCGTAATATAAATTATAATAAATAAGCAAAGTTCCAAACCCGGTGTTTATAGTGGACAAAACTAATTTTCTAGTAACATTTATTAGTCTTCATGATTTGTGTATTTAGCTAGGGTCAAGTTAGACTTTGGTTGAGGTTTTACCAAATCATAGATCTTTGAGTTCACTAGTTTTCATCACAAATTCACGATTCTACGTTATTCAATATTCTACAAACATTGTTCACTTTTAACCAATATTAATGTACTTTATGAAATAACGGGCGCAGCAAAAAATTACTCTTTAGGTGGCCGCCAAAAGTCCGGAGCAAACCTAACCAAACGAACGAAACTTCAAATGTCAAGATGACATTGGCCAACGAAAATTCCTCTTTACGCAAGAAATAACTAGGATGAGAGCTCAATTTCATGCTGTTTGTTCCAAAAAATGGATCGCAGCGTGAAACGAAAAACATTTGGCTGTTTTACCGACAGCATAAATACATTTAGCCATCTTATGCAAGGCATCTTAAACACATTTTGTGTACAACGTATTTAGGCAGTTTAATATGATTAGCTAATTTTTATTAAAGGCGATCGTCATGCAAGCGGCCCTTTATGTATGGAATTCTTGTGTTCGTGTGTGTCACAGAACTCCTAAACCGTTGGACCGATGTTGATGAAATTTTTGTGTTTTCAAGTAACTCCCTGGATGATTTAGCTTCAAATTTGGAATCGGTAGGTGGCGCTGGAAACGGGTTCTAGAATCTTAAGCCCCTGAAGCGACATGGATGATTTTTTTGTAAATGTTTGTACCTATAGGTCCCAGAATATTTTAGATTCACAATTGGATCCGATAGATGGCACTGGAATTGGGTTCTAGATTTTCAGAGCAGGACAACAACTAGTATTGTTGAATAAATTCAAATTTTAATGAAACAATAGTTTTTCTCGTCGTCAAACTGTATGTATATATTTAAATTATATTTGCTTAAGATATTCTTAGAATATAGTATTACATTAAAATGCACAATCTCGACGGAACAATGGCACCGAAGGTAACTTTGCAGGCACTCGACATTTACTTCACCACGTATTACTTAACTTAATAAGGCACTAACAATATTATACACGATTGCTTACAAAGCCTGATATAGGGTAAATCGTGCCATTGTTGGCACCCCACCCACCCGGTGCCAATTATTAGCACCAAGCAAATTTATTCGAAATATTAAGAAATTTTAAAATTTTATAGATTTTAGCCTTATATTATTATACTGTCTTTGAAGACCACTTGGACATAGAAATGGGGCCATGGGGAGGCCAACACGAAGAGGCCCCTTGACAAATTCAATGTAAATGTGGCGTGACACTGACCGGCGGTTATCTCTATCTACATCAACTAATAAAGCCAAGGACAAACCCCGGCCAATGTAGGACACATTGGACAATTGTAGGAAATGAGAACAGAAAGTACCGGGCAACTGGGGTGAACTGCTAGTGGTACTAGGGGTCTGGGAATATGGGGACGATGGTGTCTGCCCGTCGCAATGGTCAGGTAACATGGAAAAATGGGCATGCAGTGACTCGCCACTCTCCCAAAAAAATCCATAAAAGACAGGAGCAACACGGGTGTGAGTGGCTAAGGGGTGTAGAGAGGTGGGCCGCAGGTTCACCGAAGCTACTTCTGACGTGATGCCATTTATCACTTCCACCCCTGGAGCTTGAGTCTTAGCTCTAGCGACCTCCACTCCGTGCCGGCTGGCGAAGGCAAGCAGGGAGGTGGGTGCCTTGCCTTGGGCACCCAAAGTCAGGTATTATTATTATTATAAACATTGGATTCCTACAGAAAAAAGAATTGTGTCAGAGCCGGTGCACTACTGGAGTTTATTCCTAAAGTAATTTTGAGTTTGGTAATGCAATGCGGCCGAATAACAGCGGTTACAAGACCTAATTGCAAAAGATCGTATCTTTCACTGATGCACATCATTTTATATCTTATTTCATTGTATTAAAGTTCGAAATTGTATAATAAAAAACATAACCGCTTATGAGTTAGCGCTTGTATCATTTCACTCATAAAATTTCCATGCCGGGGCCTTATATGAAAACTGATTCCTTAGGAGTAAACCCACAAGTGACTGAAAAATTGTGAGGAAGGAGACTAAGTTGGGATGGGCATATAATAAGGAGGGATGAAAGTCACGTGACAAAAAGAATGTTGTTTGCGCCGAGGAACACCTCCTTGTAAATTCTTCCTCCCCACCCTCACCATCAAGAAACGAATAATACTTTAATAAAGAATGCGCATAACAAGACACATTCGACAGAACTGTCACTGCTGTCACCGCTATAAATTACGTACATATATATAATTTGTTGGACACGAAATAAAGGAAATAAACCAAGATTACTACATTTAACTAATCAAAATCATATCCTAGTGAGAGTGTGAACCCCGGGGGACGTGGCGGCGGACTGGTGGCGAGGTGAGTATTCCTTCTTTGCTTCTTCTTCCCGTCCCTTTGCCTTCTCCCGGCCATCGCATCGCGCCCGCATTTGTTAAATTACAATATGGATGGGTACAGATGTAAAGGTAGACCAAAAAAAGATGGATGGATTGTGTGAGGGATAATATGATGATATGTGGTGTGACAGAAGATGTATGTCAGAGTAGAGGAGTGTGGAAGGAAAAGACATACTACAAACAATTGGGATATGGTGAAAGAAAAGAAAGAGGAGTAAACCCCAAGAAAAAAAGAGGAGTAAACCCCAAGAAAAAAAGAGGAGTAAACCCCAATAAAAAACTAAAGATTGATTGAAGTTTGTGAGTGGAGCTATAAAATGCCAATAACTGAGAGGGGTTGCCAACAATTTTGTTGTTTACCCTACATTTGCATCAGCTAAATATTAATATAATAATAAGAATTTTTTATTATAGTTTGAATGGTATCTTACTAATGGACGGTTCCTATATCTGAACGACCGTTCATTTGCCTTACAATCGATTATAAATTGACATAAGCTCTATACACGTAATGTCGAAATTCAAGCGAATCGATAGTAAGATATAGGAATCGACCATTATTCTAACATCTTCATATAATCTGTATATCTATACGAATAATATTATAAAGAGGTAAGGTTTGTTAGTTTTGATGTTCGGGGTAATCTCCGGTACTACTGATCCGATTTTGAAAAATATTTCACCAGTAGAAAGCTACATTATCCCGAGTGACATAGGCTATATTTTCAAAAAAGTAAAAATGTTTCACGCCCAGCGAAGTGGGCAAGGGTCAGCTACTTCGCATTTTTTTTTATCCAAACGGTTATAAGTACTTTGATCACCGGTTAACTACATAACTAATGCAAATATAAATCGGGCTTAAGGCGAAAAATGGATATTAATTAGAAACCTGGGAGCCTAGATCGGTCGCTTTTAGCAAATCGTTCAGTCTCCAGATATACCGCTAGGTGTAAGACATAACATAAAGTTCAATTTTATTTTGACACTAACACGAATCTGCGAAAGTGGCCGCTTTAGGCCCCCTGGTATTAATCAAGTTCTAGTAATTAATTAGCCATTTACTAATCAGTAACCTAAATATCATCTATCTATCTGTACATTAGAGTATTCAGATCGAGACAATAATTAATTATATATAGGGTGAACTACACAATTGTGGGCACTCCCTTTAATGATCGATTTGTTCATATTATGTTATTTTGCAACTATACAATGAGAATAATATTATTGTATAGCTATATTAATATCTTGAACAAATTGCCGATAATAGTGTAATTCCCCTATATCTAAAAATGAATTAAGTCACAATAATTAAATTAAATATTATCATCTTTTCTAAATTAAACATAGTATTAAACTAAATTAAGAAAAAATAGAGCCACAGATTCAACAACGAGATGGCGATTCGTTTACCACTTTTTATCTCGTAACAAAAATCAGACCATAGTGCCCAGTATTGTACCGGGTCAATATGAAATGGCAATATTTAATTGGCAAAATTAATTAACATTTTTTAAAGATCATCATCATCCAAGCGTTAAATCCCGGTTGCGTTCGGAGCGTTCACTCCGACGCCCAGGGTCCGCTTTCCTACTTTTACTACTCCACTTCGCGCGGTCTTCAGCATCCCCCGTTTTGAGACCATTGGCACGCATGTCATCCTTCACGACGTCAAGCCAGCATTTCTTGGGCCTTCCCCTTCGACCGGGACCTGGCGGAGGTGGCATGGCTAGACATTTGTTCCCCACGTAATTAGCCGGTCTGCGTAAAACATGGCCGTACCAGCGTAAGCGACACTCTTGCAGTTTGTCTGCTATGTCACGGACATGAAGACTGCCGCGGATGCGGGAGTTCCTGACTCGGTCTTTCCGCGTCACTCCACACATCCATCGCAGCATATTCATCTCCGTGACACGCAGCTCTTGCTTGTGTCGCTCAAGTACTGGCCACGCTTCACTGCCATACAAAAGGACAGGTCTAATGATGGATTTATAGACCTGTCCTTTTAATTTGACCGGCATTTTGGGGTCACAAATGACACCTGTCACCTCACGCCACTTGGCCCAAGCTGCTGTGATACGGGCTTTGACGTCGAGGTCGATATCCCCGGACGCACTAAGGACAGATCCCAAGTACTTAAACTGATCCGTGCGCTCGACCGTATCTTCGCCTATGCGCACGGATGTGGGATCTGTAGTGTTGCAGGCCAAGTACTCAGTCTTCGCCACATTTAGTTTCAAACCGCCGTTCTCTAGCGATCTCTTCCACGCATTTACACGTCCCACCAGGCGCCCCCTGTCCGAATCTGCCAGCGCGATAGATTTTTAAAGATATTACATAAAATAGCGATAATAATAGCATTTTTGGCACCCCCTCGATGATTAGCAAATTAATAAATCTTAATATTTTGCTGCTATTCAATTAATATCATTGCCCTTCGCCGATCTGATATTGCATTAAAATGAGGCCCTAGAGTTGCCAGACGTCTGGTTTTCGACCGGACAGAATCTTTTGTCCGGTTTTTTAAAGTGAATTCGTTCATTGTCTTGCGACCTCTTGTCATCAATATAACTGCACTGAATTCCAAAGATGTCACCCATTGATATATAATTTTATATATCAATTACGTCACCTTAGGCAACGAAACTTTATAAAAGCAGTGGCCAGTACCAAATATAAAAACATTTAGACTGTCTCTTAATATAGCATTCGATGCAAATTTAGTCAGTTGTCAGTTTTACGTGTTAGTAAAAAATAAAATTGTCCGGTTTTGTTTTCGAACACATCTGGCAATCCTAGGTAGTGACGAGTCACAGGCCTATTATAGCCATGTTCCCGGAACATTGCGAAAGTCATATGCCATAGTTTATATAGTCTGAGAACCCTAGTTCCAACAGCAATTCATCCCAATACCCCGATACTTTTTGTTATCATTTCCTACATTAGTCCTACACTGGCCGGGCTTGTCTTTGGGTGCATTATTATATGGTGTAGACAGGAATAATCGCCGGTCAGTGTCACGCCACATTTACATTAAACTTGGCGAAAGGTGCCTCTATGTGTTGGCCTTTCCAAGGCTCCATGCAAGTCCTACAAAAATCCTAGCCATTTTATGATTTGTGGTCTTCAACGACATACATATTATTGTATGGCTGCAAAATAAAACATATCATGATTTCTTAATATCTTGAATAAATTGACTTTCTGCTAATCATTGAGCGGGGTGTCAACAATGATGTAATTTACCCTACATTCAAACCCACACATATATTATATAATTTGAAACTTTTTTTTTAAATTTAAATGTATACAATATAGCACCATTATGGATGTAATAATTATGTAATCATTTTGTGCTAACAACTCTTAGATTTATTGATAATTTATTTTTAAGCGACTTTCGTGTTATATACCATTCTTCTATGGAACTTACCTAAAACATAAACAATATTTCAGTCGTAATAGTTCAATGACTAGTGCGACCATAGACAAATAACGTCTCACGTTAAGGGGGGGGGGGGGTCGCCGAAGTGTAACAAGGGATGGGAGAGGGGGCGGCTAAATTTCGTGACGTCACCATCCAAAATCTAATATATTTAGGCTTTAATACGCGAAATTTGGACTACTAACGGAAATCTTCATAATATTTCCAACTCTATCTGTATAAACATAGTGTTTAAATTAGTTTTAGATTATAGTAAATGAATTATTTAAACTTAAATCTGTTTTATTCCTGTCACGGGTTGTCTGGAAGAGATCGCTTCTTAGCGATAAGACCGCCCATTGTGCACATTTAGAATATTTTTAGGCTATAAGTTTTTTGTGTATTCTGTAATGGAGATAGAGTTAATAAATGTTATCTCTCTCTCTCTCTCTCTCTCTCTCTCTGTCTCTTAATTTAATGATTTATTGATGTAAAATTGAGACGAGCGTGCATGACAAGAGCTATAGATGTCAAAGAAGCAAGTGAGGTGTGTAAGAGTAAGCCTGTATGGCGCTCTGTTGTTCGTGCCTACCCCGCAAGGGACCTGGCGTGAAGTTATCTATGTATGTAAAATTGCAAAAATGTGACCAGCTCTGACGAGGTCGGGGGGGGGGGTCAAAATTTATGAAATTCGTGTGACAAATTTGTGAATAGCCTCTTATATATCTACAGACTATTAATCTGACCTATTATTTGAATAAATATTATTTTTGTTAGTTTGACTTTAAAAGTATAATATGATTTAAGCTAAACTACGTAAATAGTGCATTCTACCTAGTAAGTATTCGAACCCATATATAGAAATGAGACAAGAGCGCATTAGCCATGAAACTACTTCGAAGTTTCTCTAATAAACCAAACTAAATGCAATGCAAAATCGCAAAACGACCTTTGTTTATATATTAAGATAATTCCATCGGAATATAAATATAGAGATACATTATTAATTCTTCAATAATACTTCACGCACAAACATACAATTTTACATATCATTAACTATATATAAATAAGATCAACAAACATTATGCTATTAGTACAGTGCCTTGACATTTGTAATTGAGGAAGTGAAGACTAAAATGTCACATTTGAAAAAAATTTTTTTTTTCAACCTGCAAAAAATGTTTAATTACTAGAAACAAATAAGCCATTTCTTAATATTTTCTTAAGTTTTCGCGACTTGTATACATAATAAAACTACGTTTTAACGGTTTTGAGCGCGGTAATTTATTTGATTTTTATTAATCCGACGTTTCGACCGCTTTGCACCAATTTTAATATTATATAAATTTATTAGGCTAGGCATGATTGCTGAAGAGCTTCTTGCGCCAAAACACGTTGTGAAGCGGTGGTAAATTAGATTAGGCTCCCATAGAGTAAATAATAACCATAAACAAAATTGAAACTAAATAATTACAATGAAATACAATGACATACATGTATTAAAACCGTTAAAACATAGTTTTATCAAACAACCTTGCCAGAAACACGTGTTTTCTCAAACAAAGTAACACTTGAAATCGAGAGTTAATTAATATCCTTTGATTTGTCATGAATGTTTGAATTATTTTTATTTGATAACAAAACTATCTCCATAGTAAAAGTAGAAAATGACGCGGGGGCAGTTATTACTTAGAATGCTATATATACCCTTTACCCTTTCATTCAAAAATATTGGGTAAGATTCTTAAGTTTTCTATAAGCCATTTGGTATATGAGATAGACTGAAACACTAATTAAATATGTCATGACTAAAACTAATGCAGATGATGTAATCGGCTACATTTTTAGGTTTGTTTTCCCAAAAATTAAAAATGTTAAGTTTTTCTTCTTCACTTTCTCAAACATCATTAATTTCTACAAATATAAAACGCACTGTAACATATATTTATCATATTACAACAATACTAGTCCCATCGTCACATTATTGTCGGTTAAGGAAGTCCATATGAAATACAGTCTTAAATTATATCAGCTTAATACCTGAAATTAAAAAAGGAGGTAATTACGTGATTTTACTCGTATACGTTTCGAATTTCATTAAAATCCGTTCAGTAGTTTTTACGTGATGCGCTAATAGACAGTGCTATATAATCGGAACGCGCATGTCAACGTCATGTGACATATTAAGGACACCCGGTACCCTGACTAGATGTTAATACTAAGATTGTAAAAATAAGAAATATTTATTGTACTGTAAAATAAAACCAATAAAATACAGTTTAAACTCTATATAACGACACTGAAGGGACTGCCATTCCATCTTCGCGTTTCACAGTGGGAATGCTGCCAGTGCGTTATTAAACGTTTAATAATAACGCCATAAAATGCACAACATTTTTTTGTTGTTGTCGTGAAATGAAGAGAAGTCTGTTTTTTGTCTGACGTCTTTTGATGCACCACTAATTTTGTTGTATTGTTTTACTTATTTTATTCGTATCTTGCGATATTGAGGCATCTTGGTGATAAAGGAAGTACTTGGAAATTTCGGTATGCATGATACTCGATGACAGTCGATTATTAAGGGTTAGGATAGTAAAGCGTTAAAAGAACGTACACAGCTGCGCAGCTATTACTAATTTTGGCAACTTAAAAGGTACATAGAGCGTATCATTGTATGGAAGACAAGCTAAATCAACCAAAGCCAATCGATTTCGACGCTAAGGGAGTGTGTCGTTAAATCGAGTGACGTTACATGGAGTTTGCACTGTATCATTTATTAAAAATTCTACAGACAGACAAAAAATTTAAAAATTTCATTTTCGAAATCTGTGGGTGCAAATTAGCCCCTCTGATTTTTTCACTTTTTTGACGCAATGTACAATTTTGAATCATTTACAGTTTTATTGATGTGTCAGTTGTTTTTTTTTTAAATAGCGTTGCGGCACGATTTACCTAAGGAAGGTACACACCGGTCCAGCCGAGTATGAAATCAGTACGCTCGCGCCGGTGTGTACGCGCCATATCAAAAATTGCCTATGACAAACGCTCATTGTCTACGGCCAACCGCCAACATTCGAAAAATTCACAACGAACGACGCCGATTTATTGTACGCGCAACATCTATTTATAAAAAAATCGCAATATATTAAAATATACGCATATTTCAAGCAAAAGGTGCTTCATTGAAGACTTCCTACGCTTCAAATAGCTTCAATGTGTACAGACATGAAATGTTGAGAATTGTATAATATTATTGAATATTCCACTGACCGGTCAGTCCTCGTGGCTGGGCGAGGCCACGAAGCTGGGCCTGTTGCAGCTCCTCCTCTTCCTCAGGGTGCCGAGGATGGCCAGCATCTCCTTGACGGCCTCCGGCTGCTCCTCCTTCGGCTTCCGCTCCAGGAAGTTCTGATCCCTCGACTTCAGTTGAAACTTTCCACCTTTGATTTGGTCCACGATCGCGTCTATTGCGCCGCCTGTCGGATGGAAATTCACTCACTCGTTAAGCAACTTCAAAAAATATACTAACAAGGAAAAAATAACATTTTCTACAACATCTTGAAGTCGGTGTTAAGCAAAACTTAAAAACGATTACAACAACAAAATATAATGATTTTTATTATTTAATTGGCAACGACTTCAAGAGTTTGTAGAAATCTTTTTTACTTTTTAGTCTCTTGAAGTCTGTTTCTTTTTAACCGACTTCTAAAAGGAGGAGATTCTCAATTAGTCTGTATGTTGTAGTATTGTATATTCGTTACTTAATATCTCTTGACATATTCACGAGATGATCCCCAAGTAATATTACTTTTTCTTTCTTTCTCCCTTACTTTGCTCCACGCTTCCAACATAAAAAAGGCCGATCGCAACTGTCACTTTTGTACTTATAAGTTTTAAATTAATATAGGTAACTTATAACAATTTAGAACCCAAATTAAAAAATGTTGTAATTTAGAATGATCATTGAGACTTACAATTTTTAGTATAATGACAAACTTTTTTTATATAGGTACTTTCCTTTTTTCATCTCTAATCAATCAGTCATTATTGTGGTGACATTTTCTTTTTGGATGATAAATAGATAGTGATAATATGGTAGGTATATGTCATGTACCTACGTATCTATCTATCTATCCTTCATGGATGCAGAAGTCGCGGAAGGCCACGACACACCTTCCATGATCAAATTGATCGTGTATTAGCAGAAGGTGATGTCAGGAGCCTTAAGAACAGACGAGCGTGCATGACAAGAGCTATGAACGTCAAAGAAGCAAGTGAGGTGTGTAAGAATAAGCCTGTATGGCGCTCTGTTGTTCGTGCCTACCCCGCAAGGGACTTGGCGTCAAGTTATGTATGTATGTATGTATTTTCTTTTTCTTTTGTTTAATAGTGACTTAATGTAAATTAAATAGACATTTTACCATCGATCACTAATAATCGATGTATTTTACGTAATTTTCGTATAATTGTATTTCTTTTTCTTGACTGTTTAAGCCAATTTTTTATATTTATTATATAAATTATTTTTTTATTGGAAACTTGATTGAAATACGCATTAATTTCGTGTTTTAAATTTAAGAATATTAATTACCGTAAAATGGGGGGAATAGGGTCTATGGGGTGAATTGGGACAAACCTCAAGTTTTATTTGCGACCTTTATATACTACACATTTATGTTACGTGTTACACTTTGTGGTAGGATTTAAATTTGAAGCTTGCAATATTCTTTCTATAATGTTTTAACACTCAGTCATCCTGTCATAAGTGTTAAAAAAAAGTACTTCAAAACATTGGATCATTTATGATAATATATTAGGAGACTGACATTTTAAAAAATGGTAGGTATATGTCAAGTACCTACGTACCTAACCTAAAAAGACATTACCTACCAGGTAGATATTGTAGATACCTGCCTATAGTATGCAAGTGTCAGCCCTAGAGAAAAACTCTATTAACCCCATAAGCGAACCGATTCACCCCAACGCCTGGGTGAATAGGGACAAGTGAGTTTTCGTAACTTTTTATGATTATTCTTTAATAAACTATATCTTAACGCGTTAGAAATGAAAATTTAAACTACCGGAACCATTATGATCTCCGTTTTATTACTATAACTACAAAAAAAAACGATAAAAATCAATGTCGAACTAAAAAAAGTGTCCCGATTCTCCCCATTTTACGGTATTGTATGTTTCCCAAATCAATAAATAAATAAAGAAAACGGATACATACACTCACCGTTGTTCTGCTTGCTCCTCTTCAGCGTGCCCTGCTTGTTGGCCAGCATCTGGGCCATGTCCTCCGCGCCCCCCGCGGGGAGGAACGCCGGCGGCGGCGGAGGGGGCGGCGGAGGCGGAGGGGGCAAGCATGGGGGCGGAGGGGGCGGAGGAGTCGCCCCCTCGGAGAGGGGCGCGGGGGCCGCCTCCGGCCGGGGGGCGGAATGGGGGAGGGCTCGCGGACCGCGAGCGGGGGCGGTGTCGCTACTGAAATTATCAAATGTTTTCTTTAAACATGTCTTTGCAATTCACGCCAGAAAATCTGAAAATCTGTTGTTTTCAATTGTAAAAAAATGTTTTTAGTTTTAAAGGTACACATAAGCAATATAAGTACGAGTACGTCACGTACGCAGCTCGTCGGACATCTTATCTTATCTCTATAATAATAAATATTATAAACGCGAAAGTTTGTTAAGAATGGATATATAGATGTATGTTTGTTACTCTTTCACACAAAAACTACTGAATGAATTTTGATGACTACTGTAATATAGCTTACGTCAGAATAACACATAGGCTATAATTTATATAGATATAGTGTGAATTATTCAATATATATATAAAGCTGAAAAGTGTGTTTGTTTGTGTGAATGTGCTCATTTCGTTATTGATTTGATTTGAAACATTATTTCAGTGTTAGATAGCCCATTTATCGAGGAAGGCTGTAAGCTATATTTATATTCATCACGCCAAGACCAATAGGAGTGGAGCACCAATGTTTTAAAATCGGGGAGGGGGGGGATGTTTATTTATTTTTATAAACTATTCCACGTGGACGAAGTCGCGGGCAAAGTATGGTTTTATAGTTATTCATGGTGCAGAAACTCACCATCTTCAACAATCTCCGGCTCGACTTCTCTCACACCCTTGACTGCCGTCTTCTCTCTTTCGCTCTTCTCCTGACTGCCGCCGCTCTCGAAGTAGCTGATGCGGGACATCAAGTTCGATCTCTTCTGTACTAGTCTACTTCTTTGAACATCTGCTAATTTCTGTTCTACTTCTGCGAGCTGTAAGATACATTGATATTAAAAATGGTGAGAGAATACTATATTTTGCCAAATTAAGATGATAATTTTTGGTAGCTCACGCCCATGAAGTTTCGTATTTTTTCCGGTAAATTATAGTACAAATTGTTTGACGAGTCCCGCCTGTTTAGTGAAATGCTACGTATAATAAACAACCATAGACTATCCAAAATCAGTTTCAGGGATTAAATAAATCTAATATATAAAAATTGATATTTAGGTAGCTTTTTATCCGTGCAGGAACGGAGAAAGAATACAATATCCTGCGGGCGGGCGGCCTGTCGTAAGAGGCGACAAAACAACCCACAGCCAGGTGGTAGGGCATTTGCCCGACTGGATGGCTACCACCCCTGGTCTAGAGTATGTCGCCATAACAACCTTGTGTTGTGTTCCGGCATCAGTGACCAGGTTCCAGGCTCCCTAAAGAGAGCAGCAGCGCATTCGTAGCACCTTTGATGTTGAAAATGTCCATAGGCGATGGTAACCGCTGTCCATCAAGTGGGCCGTCTGCCTGTCTGCTGATCTCCTGCAATAAAAAAAAAAAAAAAATCTAGGGTAAAATATACCATTGTTGGCAAACCCCTTCAATAATTGCCACATCATTTATTCAAAACAAACACAATTGAATTGATAGGGAAAACATAAAAAACCAACCTTTTTCTCAGTTTCGGCCAACTTCCCTT
The DNA here is from genome assembly GCA_012273795.1 of Dendrolimus punctatus. NCBI lineage: Eukaryota > Metazoa > Arthropoda > Insecta > Lepidoptera > Lasiocampidae > Dendrolimus > Dendrolimus punctatus. Next base: position 15,316,576 of record CM022549.1, read on the forward strand.
CGGCCTCACCCCTGTTCCCGTTCTCCATCTCCCCTAATCGCCGTTCCGTCTCCGCCAACCTCCTCTCCGCCTCTCCCAATCTCCTCTCCGTCTCCGCCAATTTTCTCTCCGCCCTCTCCGCTCTCTCCAACGCCCTCTGCGCGTCTTCCTCCGCTAGTCTTATCTTTTCCTCCCATAATAGTATGTCTGTATCTTCGTGTTTTTCTGCCAGTTTTAACTAAATAGAAAAAAATAAAACATTTCGTTCAAAAACAACCCTTTATTTTGGTTTGACTTTTGACATTCCTTCACAGAAATTGATTCTTACAAGTTACACTATGTCTGTGTATAATAATACAGGTGTGTTAATTTTTTCAAAATCAGTCGATTAATTTCCTGAGAAGGGTAAGTGGTATTTCAAAATCTAACGACCACTTTAGTTTTATTCAAAATCGTCCTCGAGAGGACCATTTGAAGAGTTCAGTGATGCAGGTGAAGAGTCCAAGGGGTATACCTGCAGCTCCTCGAGCTGGTCCCGGTGGCGGGCTGCCTGCTCCTCGAGCGCGCCCTTGAGGCTGTCCACCTCGTTGAGGATCAGCAGCAGCCGCTCCTCGCCCTCCACCTCCGCCATCAGCAGCGTGCTCTGGTGCGTCAGCAGCTTCACGCGCTTCTTCGCCGCGCGCGCCTCCGTCTTGTACCTGAGGGTAAACGGCTTCGTTACGTAATGCGTTACGACGCCAATCGGTACGGCGTATGTGGGCAGCGGAAGGCGAATTTCAGTAATTAGATTAAATAATTGTACTAATAATGTACATACACAAAATAAAATAATTGTAACTAAGAAGAAAATACATTTAATAATAAATAAAAGATATTATTAATAAATAACCTTTTCATCATATTAATATACATAAAATTTAAAAATAACCTTAACTTTTATCTACTTAAACAATTTCAATATTAAATAGTTGAATTAAGATTAGTTTAAGTTATCACTTCTGTCAGGCGTCCCGAGACGCACACGTTTTTTTAATTTGATTTTAAAATAATTAATTCTTTTTTATCGCATGATTTCAGCAGACAACGGTTTTCTAGAACATTCATTCCGCCGACCTGGAGGGAACTTCCCGCCCCGTTTTTCCCTTTGCGCTATGACATGGGGTTTTATAAGGAAGTTCTAACATTTCTTAGACGTCGGCAACGCGTTGGCGACACCCCTGGTGTTGCATATGTCCATAGGCGACGGTAACCAACTTCCATCAGGTGGACCGTCTTCCTGTATGCCTGTTTCAGGCAGTAATAAAGACAAGCGTTATAGAGAGTTGTCGTTAAATAGAGGTCTTATATTTTTTTGGCTGACGTCTTTTGCTGCATCAGTAATTTTGTTGTATTTTTTACTAATTTCATTCTTACTTCTACTTACATCTCGCTATATTGAGGCATCTTTATGATAAAGGAAGTACTTAGAAATTTTGAGTGCCTGATGCCGACAGTCGAGTTTATTACGGGCTAAATAATAAAACGATAAAAGAACCTACACAGCTGCGCAGTTTTTACAAATATTGGCCTTCAAAGGTACTTTTTATCGCTTAATTATTGTTTCGTTATTGAGAATGGGTGTAATGCTATATATACTGCATCGCTGTTTGGAAAACAAGCTAAAGCAACGAAAGCCAAATGATTTCAACGCTTAAGGGTGTTTGTCTTTAACCGAGTGACGTTACATAGAGTTTATACTGTATTTGAAGAATAATTAAAATGATTTCAATCATGACATTATAAAGTGAGATGTTAAGATCTTATTTTTATGCTTCTTTTATAAATATTTTTATTGTATTTTCGAAATCTACTTTAACCGCACAATCGCGTGATTTATTGATTGACTCACGTTTCAGCCATTTCTCTGTCCTTGTCCGCATTTTCTTTGAGCGCTGTGACTTCGTCCATGAGTAGCTTCGACACCCGGTTGTGCCTCTCCACTTGGCTCCGGACCTCGAACAACTCTTTCTCCTGCGACGCACATTTCTCCTTCTCTTGCTCTAACTCCTGTAAACAAGATCAAAATGCATATAGGAAACTATTCCAGCAGATCTTCATGCTGAGTTGCCGCGATTGATTTAGTGATGGTTGAAACATACATTGACACTTGGTTTGAATAAAAAAATATACTTGAATTGGGATCGGCTTAATTGAACTTAATTTGAATAAAAACTGTTAAATATGAATTTAGTTTATAATACCTGTGCCAATGCGACGTTGGCTTCATGGGCTTCGAACTCTTGCAACTTGGCAGTGTTGAGGTCAGTCTGCAGACTTGCGATCTGCTTGCTCAATTCCGATACGGTTTGTTTTAGAAACTCCACTTCTTCATTGCCACTTATGTCTGATGCTGAAAATGTTAGAACTCATTTAAAAAGATATTTGTATACAGTCATAACTTAACTGTTAAGAAAGAGAGAGAGAAAGAGAGAGATAAATTTTCATTGTACACCATTACATAAATTCATAAAAACTTTTAGCTTAAAAATATTTTTAAGTGCACAATGCGCGGACTTATCGCTAAGAAGCGATCTTTTCCAGACAACCTGTGGCAGGAATAAAACAAATTCAATTTTTCAAAGGTGGTATACATACATATAAGGAATGTTATTACGTCGCCATTTTTCAAATAAAGTTTTTCTGTCTTTCTTTCATATTATACGATACGCAGTTACTTACATTAGTTTATATTCAATAATAAACATATAAGTATGTAAAAATATTATATGAGTTGTAATGAAAATATTATAGTAAGAATTATACTTAATAGACATATATATAAACTCCATGTAACGTCACTCGATTTAACAACAAACTCTTTTAACGTCGAAATCACTCAGCTTTCATTGGATTAGCTTTTCTTCCATACAATGATACACTCTATATAGCAATACACCCACTCTCAATAACGACAACAATTAAGTAATAACTTTTTAAGTTGCCAAAACTAGTAAAAACTGTTCAGCTGTGTACGTTCTTTTACCGCTTTATTAACCTAGCCCGTAATAAACTCGACTGTCGGCATTATGCGTACCGAAATTTCTAAAAAATTCGAAATATCTAAGTCCTTCCTCTTTACGCCATGATACCTCAATACAAATACCAGATATGAATAAAATAAGTAAAAAAATACAACAAAATTACTGCTGCAGCAAAAGACGTCAGACAAAATAACAGACTTCCCTCCATTTAACGACAACGCCATAAATGTACAGTCCCTTCAGTGTCGTTATATAGAGTTTACACTGTATAAGCAAAAAAAAAAAAAATATATACGTAAAAATATCAAAAGTTATAAGTTAGATTTATGAAATAATTCCGTCAGTTTGTTATTTCAACAATTTATGTAACATCTTGAACAGGTGACCTGGCACCCAATCTACTACTTTTTAGTAGTGTATTGTCAATCCTAGGAGTCTTCTTCCATGTGTGTATGAATACACAGATATACAAAAATTAGAAGAAAAGAAATTACCAGTATCAATAGAATCTGTCAAGTCGATCTCGACCACTTTGGTGGGCAATGCTTGAATCAGCGCAGAACTACGTCTCTTCAGCAGCTTGTTCTGTTTGTACCATTCGCCGGCTTGTTGCATCACCCTGGAAACGTATAAGCATATAATATACTTTATCTATACATATAATAAAACTGTAGAGGACGAATTGCTGTACAATGAAAAAATATACCATATTTTAGAAGTGAAAAAGAACTATTTTTTTCAAGTTTGAAGAGAAGCAGCGCAAGAAACTCTTGAGCAAACATGCCTAGCTCTAATGATTTTATATATTTTTTTTTAATTAAAACATACTTTCATCATGTGTACTTGTCGCGAAAACTTAAGAAAATATTGTTTGCGATTCGTTTCCAACTTGTCTCACCATTCCCTGAATATGGTAGAAGTACAAAAATAGGGGTTTTATCGCTGAAAGCGACCTCTTCCAGACAACCTTGGGATGGAGAGAGAAATATGGCATCATAATATTACGAGTTGCGAGACTCGAACTAAAATGCTGTTGGAGTTATTATAGAGTTTATCAGAACTATACAAACACGTATAACACAGGTACCACACAACAAATCCAAACGTAATGCAGAAGGTCGTAATTCAATAAAACACGCAAAGTCCGTCACTATTAGAGTCCCGACTGTACACACGTCACGCCTTGATCGTGTTTGTCGCTGTTCTGCCGTCTCTCTCCATCAAGCCGTCGTTTTATACCTCACAGATACAAATGTGTCCATCAACGTAATCCGCAACACATGGCTAATGATTCAGACCGTAGACCAATACAATAGAACAAAAGGCTGTTCTCTAGAAACGTATGCCAATAAATAAGTGAAACAAAAGAAGACGATCATAAAAAGATAACAATTAGTTCAAATGCCAACAGGTAATAAAATGTGCCTCTACAGATCTGTACGTGGAATTTATCCTTGTCGGGATCTAGGTTGTAACAATAATTTCAAAATGTAACTAAGAAACCTTAGTGCCAAACAAAACCAAATGATTCACTAGACTGAGGTACAATCCCTCACAAATGTTCACAGCATCAGACAAGAGAACATCTTCGAAATTGATAAGATACTATGTATGTATTTAAAAGTAAATAAGGATTAACACAACTGGTGTCATGCATATATTATAGTTATTGAAATAAATAAGTAATGGAATGTTAAATAATACCATTGTTTAAGTACTGCACAGAACATGTGTGGGTAATATGGTCACATAAATTAATATACTGGAAAACTACAGTGTTTCGGTAATAACATAAAAGATAAAAGTTTTAAAACCCCACAGACTGGTGCCTTGGTCCAAGTGGAATCATGACACTTAGTGACTCCCTAGTAAATTAAGCCGATATTAAATGGATTATTGTAAAATTACATTTTAACCGTGGTATTTTATTTGAGTTTTATTCTGTTTCAGCCACTTCTCAGGGCGCGTTCCTTTAGTATCTCACAATGCCCAAAATGCTTAGTCTACCGTTCCATACAGCGACCACGGTGGTTATGGTTGGGGCGCCCTGCCGTAACAGGCGATAAAACAACCCACAGCCAGGTGGTAGGGTGTTTGTCCGATTGGATGGCTACCACCCCTGGACTAGTATGCCGTCATAACAACTTTCAGTTGTGTTCCGTCATTAGTGGCCAGGCTCCAGTCTCCCTGAAGAGAGCAACAACGCATTTGTAGCACCTTTGGTGTAACAAATGTACATAGGCGATGGTAATCGCTTTCCATCAAGTGGGCCGTCTGCCTGACTGCTGAACTCATGAAATTAAAAAAAAATGACGTCATCTTTTGCGATCACACAGCGCTCACAACGATGCATATCAAGGGGTGGGTCGAAGTGGGCGTTGACCACAGATCATTAATAAATAAATAATTTCTTGACATTGAAAAAGGCGCGATTTTCAAATCAACCAATAACGTATTAGTATTTCGTCGTTAATGACATCAACGCTCCATAATCCGTTCAACTAGAGTTTATGATTGTAACGCCTGCAAGCAAGTGGAACGGGAAAGATCGCGGTCGTGAACATGAAACATACGTTACACCCCTATTATTGAGGTGGTTTCAAGTCTCATCTCTATACACTCCTATGTCCAACAATCTTTCAGTTTAAAATTAAATTTTGGAACGAAATTTCTTATCGCGTGTTACAAGCTCTGAGCGGATGGCAGTGAGGACGAAAAAAGTGTAATAACACTTTTTTCCGACGATTCTTGCTATAGTTATAGCCTTGTACAACTTTATACATCGCCACAAACGGCTCTCACGCGCGATGAGAGACTCGAAGGTTCTCTTCGGCTTTCTTCAGCTATATTCGGCTTTCTTCGGTTATATTCGGCTTCCTTCGGTTATATTCGGCAGAATTCGGCTAGTAGCTTCTCTCCGCGCCGCTCCGCTTCCAAAAGGAGGAGATTCACATTTCTCACTGTATGTTTTCAAATTCTAATTGATTTAATATCGAGTTTTTACAATATTTACTACAATTTGGTCAATTTATTTGTTTGTGTATTTCTATACATGCAGCTTTTTTGATTCTTTTCGATGGTTTTCGAGAACTTCGTTCCAACCAGGTGTCTCAAATGCTAAAGACAACTCATTAGTATTTTTTTCATGACCTTCATTTTAATTTCTAAATTATTATGAGAATGTGAAAGAAAAAAGTTATAGATTTACACGTACTTTTGCATAACGCCTGCGTCCACTTCATGTTGATTCTTGAGCTGCTGATACTCCATAAACAGCTTCCGGGAGGCGGTGTTGAGTCTGTCCAGCTCCCGTTCTCTCTCATGAAGCTCTGCATCCAAGTGGTTGCGCTCTTCGGCAAGAATGTTGTATCTACGGAGGAGCTCGTCATACTCCCGTTTCGCTGGAAGTTTAAATAGGAAAGAAATTTGTTAATTATATGCTCATCTATAATATAATAAAGCTGTATAGAAATTTGTAAAACAAAGGAGTAGGAAACGTTTTCATACATTATTGGGCCCAGATGTCAAATAAATTTCAGTGATTTTAAGATTTATTTTTTATTATCTTGATATTTTTTATATTTGTAGTGGGTTTAGGGATTTTGAATGAATTAATCATATTGTGTAGGTGTTTACATATTATCAATTGTTAAAATTTAGTTAGTTAATCCATGATGGTATTTAATCACTTATTTGTGACACTATTTTTAAGATTTCTCCATATGACGATTTTTTCCAGTTTGTAATAGAAAACTAACATTTTTTAAGCCCTATCTAACCTATATAAATTATTAAACTCAAGTAATAAAAAAAAAACTTTCTGTCTGTCTGTTAGAGCCCCACGTGAAGAGTTTGAAATGAAATGCGACACAAAGTTAGCTCTGGGTCAACATTTAGGGTATTTTTATGCCAAAAAAATTATTGTTGTTTCCAAAATTGGCCAGTTGATTGCATTTCTTAATGGTGGCACCATTGCAAAACACTAACAAATAAGTTGTCAGCATGCAATAAGCTGACACACGCTAGTTTATAAATAAAGTTGAAGAAACACATAAACATTATCAATACAAAAAAATCTGGTGATTTCTCAAAATAAATTTTTAATGTTAAATAACAAATCTTATTTATACATACAAAATTCAGTTTAAACATTTAAAAAAAATTATCTGTAACTCCATCTGAAAATCTGTCTCCAATAGGCTCTGCAATTCATGACTTCAGTACAAATTATAAGGATGTTTCCTTATAATTTGGATCAAAATTTTTTATAAAAAAAAAAGCTGTCTCGGCCGACATCGTGCTGCTCGAAAAAATAGGGGTTGATCGTAGAGGGTGAAAATTTCGGTTTGTATGTATTTTTTAAAAAATATGAAAAATATATCTAAATTTTTTTTTAAAAGATTAGAGGTGGACTACCCTTAACATTTAGGGGGATGAAAAATAGATGTTGTCCGATTCTCAGACCTACCCAATATGCACACACAATTTCATGAGAATCGGTCAAACCGTTTCAGAGTATGGTTACTAACATTGTGACATGAGAATTTTATATATAAGATTATTATTATCAATATAGTCAACAAACTCTTATATACAATTTATTTCAGATCAACAAACAGAAAACCCACAATTATTTCAACTTATATGATGTTGGTGTATCATTACATGACACACTTTCACAGTGTACTTGATTTTAATGTAAAATATGATGATGTAATTCACATGACAAGCATGCCACAGGAATTGGAGTAAATGTAATCATTTCTTTTAGTTATATCAATTTATTCATAAATTAATATTACATTATAACATTTTCCCTAGGCAATGAAGTGAATGGTGCCAGGATTAGAAAATACCAAATGAATCCCCCACACCAACAACCAAATTGTGCGTCTTGGGATGCCCGACAGAAGTATGATACCTTAGAACAATCCAAGTTGAATTATTTAATATTGAAATTGTTTAACTTGATAAAAGCTTATGTTATTACTTAACATTATGTCTAATAACATACATAAATATATAATTATATATTATAATAGTATATAAATATGTATAGTATATAAATATATAGAAGCGTCTGTCTGAAATATGGCTAGATCTGTGGGTTAAAGTGAGAGAGAAGGAGGAGTAAGGGAAGCCAGACAGACTGGTGCCGTAGCGCATTACATACCGAAGTGGTTTACCCTCCCATAAGAAGTTATCATTCCAAAAAGAAATAACTAATTAACTTATACATAACTTAGATTACATAAATATTAAATTTTACAAATATCAGAATGAATGTTCAGATTTTTTAATGATCTGTTGAAAACTAAAAGGTTATGGAGGTGTGTGGCGATTGTGGTGGTTTTATCCATGCAGGAATGGAGAAAGAACAGTATTTCCTGCAGCTATGCGGCCTATCATAAGAGGCTATAAAACAACCCTCAGCCAGGTTGTATTTGCCCACCTGGATGGATACCACCCCTAGTCTAGAGTATGCAGTCTTAACAACCTTAAGTTGATCAGACATTACTAGCTAGGTTCCAGTCTCCCTTAAGGGAGTAGCAGTGCATTTGTAATGCCTTTAGTGTTCCAAATGTCCATCGGGGATGGTGACTGCTTTCTGTGGGACGTCTGCCTGTTTGCTGAATCTTCTCTTACAAAAAAAAAATGGTTTCAATCCAGGTGCCATGGACCGTTTGCACCCTCAGGTAAATATGGACCTAAATATACATCATAGCCTGAGAGAAACTATATTATCTCATAAACACAAAAAAATTTGATATTTATAAAAAAATTACCACTTATCTCCAGCTAATCTGTCTGTTGACTAGTATCTAAGGGAACATGCAAACCTAATCAAAGAATTCTACCCCACAAACCCTTAATCTGTAAGACATTATTATTATTAATTATTAAGTCAAAGCTATTACACAGTTCAATCAAATGATTTACTGGTGATGTTCAATGATATTGAATGACTTTGGATGCTTCATCCAAATTGATAAAAATAAAACGTCAACTTATCTGGAACTGTATTCCTAGTATTTGCCACGGAGTGCGCGAGTTAGTTGTTAAAACCATACAAATAATTACTTTATGTCAAACTTAAAAAAGTTTAAAAATACTTGTACCAACAATATAAACAATCTCTTAACAGTTTACACAATTAAACAGCCGCAAGTCTCAGTTATCTAACATTGATGTATTAACCCATTTAAAGGTATTTAATACATAATAAAATTTTATCTCGAGATAACGCGAATGGGAACTGTATGAGTAATATTCTATTAATGTCATCCACATATTATTTACCTTGATAGTATGTCATATAAGGAAATAATATTGTGTTAAATTCGTAAGAACAGTATTAAAAGTGCATTGATCTATGTACATTTTATGACCGCGAAAGTAAAAACAACTATAGTATTTTGTCAGTAAAGATTGTAATAATAAAATATTAATAAATAAAATACTCACCTCTTTTTAAATATTGTTTCTTATATCGAAATAAAATTCTTGTTCGATTGGTATAAATAAAATCTAAAATGTTCTTTAAATTGTGCTTTTCTGTTTACAATTTGAAAATTATGACAGCTTGAAGTGTTTTAAAAAGTTTGACATTTTGAATAAAAAAATAAAAACTAGAGGTGGCCTCGTTGATATTGAATGAAATCGGTATTATAAAAAATCTATTGCAATTTAATGTTGATAACTAACAACTGTTTTAATTAACGTTAAATATCGGCCCTTGTAAAGTTACAACTTGTTATGTATTGCGCAGCTCAGTAATTACCAATGAAACTGACGTCAACAAAGTTGTTTTCTGAGGAGAAACACATTTACATATTCTCCACAAAAAAGTTAGGTTTACTCGTATAATGTTAGCAAGGATTGGAGGAGTTCAGAAATTAATGCATGAGCAACAGGTTCTCATGTCATATTTCGACAAATACGAGGATAGGATTTTGCAAGTGGCGTAACGATACGACCCAGAAGGCAAATTAAGTTGGGCATGCGTAGTGATTGCAAAATAAGAGGAAAATATTAATGACTTTTTTTAAATACAAAATATAATAAAAAATAACTAACCTTTTTCACTTTTAAGTAAATAAGCTTTATGTTTTCTTTCAGCATCTTCATATCTGTTTTTCCATTTTTCCACGTACGTAGAGAGCGCAATGTTTGCCTCTTTGGTGTGGTGCGCGTCGGGCGGCGTCATCCTGACGGCGGTCGCGCGCGGTATCCTCGTGGCGGCGCCGGGGCTGGGGCAGAGAGGGACAGCGCTCCGCGCGCCTTGACACTGATTGTTCGACGCGATCGCAAACACATTATCACCGTTCCTTTTAATCATTTTTGCATTCGATTTTTACTGCACGCGCGCGTCTATCGCACACATTTCGTTTTCACGTATGCACGTTTCACGTGTGATACAACAAATTGAGCAACAGGCTGGTGCGTCGGAAGTGTTTCACATGAAAATTTTCTTTGTTCTCACTGAAATGCACCTTGATAACATTGACGTTTAATCCTGCAAAAAAACGATGATAGCGCGTACAAGGGTTGAGTGAGACTAAGGCTAATGTAGGCTTAAATGTGACTGTGTATGATAATGAATACTTCGTCATAGTGAGTCACGGCATGTTTACTACTCTTTTTGTTTACGTACAATGCTTTGTGTTAGTATATCGTTCGATCTTTTTCGAATCTAATTGGTTTTATAAGGAAGCAGTGTAGTAACAGATAATTTGTCATAACGATTGTAAAGTAATAACGTTATTAAACAATATTTCTTCTTTTATGGGATGTTACTTTGTATTGATTTTGTTTGTTTTTATTCTTAGTTCTAGCGTACATGTCTACTTTTATTTTTTTAGCACTAAGTAGTTTATTGGAGCATGAGAATAATTATTATTGTTTAAATTCTAAGACTTCAGCAATGTAGATCGTTGTGTTACTTAGTTATTGGATAAATATTTAATTGCCCTGTATTTTACAGGATAGATGACATAATTATATTTGTATAGTGATAGTCGAATTGGAGACATTATATTATTATCCTGAGCTCTATACTAAATATCAACAAACTTAAGCTTTCTACGAGGCTTTGTTTTAAATAATGATATAAATTTATGTACCACATTAAACATAGTAGAAGTCGCGGAAGGTCACGAAACAACTCCATGATCAAATTGATCATGTATTAGCAGAAGGTGATGTCAGGAGCCTTAAGAACAGACGAGCGTGCATGAAAAGATGAAAGTATTCTGTATTTATTTCTTTGACAGAAAGTATCTACATTAAAGTTGTGTAAACAAATTACACTTTAAGGTTCATCCGTTAGCTGGCATAAAATTGGAATCCGTATTTCATAGTATAGCAACTTTCTTATTCACCGTGATAGATACTAAGAAGTATTGCAATTAAATATCGTTAATTGGACTACAAAAAATTTTCACGTTGTGTATTTCATTTTCACTACTATAAACGAACAAATAATCCTAGGAACAAATATTTAAATAAAGTCATCATTAGTCAACTTCTTGACAATTTTATCATAATACTTAATAATAATTACTACATAACGACTTACTAACGACAACATAATGTTTTTCTAAATTAGAAAATGATGAAGAGTATAAATTTTAAAATTCCATATAATAACATCTACAAGGTAGAAGACATATTTATAAATATTGTCGAATAGTGAATAACTCATTAAATCATCCATTGTAATGCCTAATTGACTCATATTCTTCAATTGTAAAAATCCATTACTTTAACCCGCACATAAATGAATCACGACGTTCTTAAAGATGTTGAACACATTATACGTAAATAAAAATTACTTATTGTTATGATATCTTTTTTTCTTCATCAGAAAACAAAAACCACTTTTTCATTATTATATTAGTTTAATACTATAATAAAATACTTCTAATATTTTAACTTGTTGTAAGTACAAAAATAGTCGTTAAAATATAGATTATACTAGTAATCTTTTTTTTATGGCTTGGTTTCTATATACTAGTAATATCTATTTCCAAAGCGAAAGGGGTTACAATGTAAATTTGTCGAGATTCATATATGCACAAGTCTATTTTTCTCTCTAGTATAGTAATTGAAAAAACATTAACATGTGGGAAAATGAAGCTATAATGTTATTAATATTTCACAACTACCAACCAAATGAACCCATTGCATAATAAACTCACCATCAAATCCGTGATTACAAAATAAAACCCATTTACACAATATGCAATACGCAAGGCACGCAAGCACAACAATAAACCGGTATTGAATCGTCGCGAAAATAAAAGAATGGAAATTAAACGCAAAGTCAAACCGCGTGGAGTTAAATAATCGCGTGTCAAAGTACAGGACGAAAAGCCACTGTTCCGTGCATTTAGACCAAGTAGGGACGAACGGAAATTCTAAATTTAAACTGTATTCCAGTGAAACGACCTAACAGCGACGTGTCTATACTATAACATGGCAGCAAGCCGTGTGGGCCGAGACAAAATTGTGGGACTTGTAAAGTGATTTAATTGTCAAGACGACGATGTAGTCGCATTAATCTCGCTCAACATATTTTATTGAAAATGTTCGATGTTATCTTAAGAAGCTTTTAGATTTTGCAAAGTTACTGTAGAGCCAGAAAATAGAATTGGAATTTGTATTGAGCGATAGGTGTAAGTTTAAAAACTATTATCTATTAAAATATAGACACCCAAGTAAGAATATTCAACTGCCTAGTCACTTATACTGACATACACATTTCAGTTTTTCCCGAAAGAAAGATTACATAGATGACGATGATGATGATGAATTTTGTATAAATACAACTTGTTAGTAAATCAATACAATATAATGTATTTTAAACTTTAATAATTGATTCTGAATTTTAAAGTAACGTTGCTGAGTTTATCACGTGTATTCAAGAAACGTGTAGCGTTTATTAAAAATAAAACGATCTAAAATAATTGACAAATTCACGTTAAATATTCACAACAACTAATCAGTGATGAACGCTGTCTACTGGATACCAAATAAACCCAAATTAGTCCCAATTATAGCCACTGCTAACTATACTAATTATGGACGGTAAAAATTAAGCGTTCCGCGTGACTAGTACCGAAACGCCTCGGCTACTATATACAATCTATTTTAATATTAATTACATATATTTCTAAGACTAAAACTGAGATTGGAAAAAAAGGAAATAAATAAAGACTCAATCAAAACTTTATGGGTACATTATAGTGTATTTAAGTTGTTATAATATTCAAGTGCATGCCCTCCGACACGCCATCAGTCAAATTGTTCATGAATGGATATTATCTCCATTTCATTAATAAGAACTCAAGTATCCTTTACCACCTTTACTTGTCAACTCCACTAGCTAACTTCAAGTATACGATACATAATATAATAAAATCTAGCATACTGGGCAATATATTACACTGGTCTTTGAATCCATCTTTTGCGGAGATTATCGCATTTCCTGTCATTACAAATAGACAGTAATTAATAGTAAGTAGTCTACCCTATGTCAGTTTCTGTAAAACAAAGTACAGAATACACTAGTGTGGCAATATACATACAGTCAAAGTGATTTTAATTGTCTGAAACATGATCATTGTTATGCTTAGTGGTGCAAGTTATATGTTTCACCTTTGACATGCATACAATTTCTTTGTAGTTTTGGTTAGAAATCATTTGTAATTCGTATCATTACATATGATTAGTATACTATGTGGATAGATTAATGACAAAAACGTAGTTGTGCCGACCTAATGGTCTAGTAACCTAAAGTTTAGCCCGAATAGCACACTCGAACATAATCAAATTTAGGTTCTATTGCCATAAGGATAATCTTATAATTGAAATTTATGCCAATTCTATCAATAATATTATAACTGTGTCACGCTAACAAAAGTGAATGCACAACTGCAGTTTATTACCTTTTCCGCATTTGGATTCCTTTTGTTTACTTTGTGTTTAAAATTTGTAAAAAAAAAGCTTATTGTGTATTGTAATCCTTTATGGAAGGCATTACCCAGGTGTGATTCTAGGAATGTATTGTTATGCCGTCGAGTACTGTGTAGTGACATATTGTATTTGTACAGGATAAAAAAAATGCTCGAATGGAGGGGTGAGGTAGTTAAGTGACGATTATGATACGAGCAAAACGTGGGTTCATTCGATAAGCTATATTGTGACGGACTTTGCGCGTGTTATTCAATCGTATGCATCACGTTTGTACTGGTTGGTTCTAATAAATTCTACAGTATGTAATTCCAACGGCATTTTAATTCGAGTGCCCTAACTCATAACATAACGTTTAACGTGTTATAGGTGCATATTCCTTTAGTTTATCAAGCTATCGACTGAGAATTCTCAAATTGCTACACAGTTAGATATAACTGGGTGCTAGTTGATAAACAGGCACCTGTTTGATTCGGTGACTTCACAGATCAAAGATCAAGTGTACTTGTGCTCAAGTAACAAGTGAGAGACAACTACATCTTATCATTCGAACAACTATAGTAAAGTTATTAAAATACATGACCCCTAATATAATGGATAAATTACATGCACAACATATGTTACTTCAAGGTCAAAATGAAAAGCAGACTATGTCAAATTACGTGTCACATTTTGTAAAACTATAAAAGACACAAGCCATTTCATTATGGTTTCTCTACCGTGTTTTGAAAGAAGTTTGTATTTTTATTTCAAAAAGTGCTCTACGATGATTTCCACTTTGTAAAGAATTTATTAACTTTATAAGTAATTGTCCAAAAATCAAAGCTGTAAAAAATTAATTAAAAAAAAATATTTTCATGTTTATACAAAGACATATTTAAATTAATTATTTTTTTTAAAGGAGCAGTGTACTTTATTTTAGTGCCAAAAAAGTCTCAACATCAATTCTCAATCCAAAGTAAAAACAAAACAATACATATAACAAGCAATGAATAATAACACAATAAAATCGGATCACCATTTTAAGCTTAACGATGGCGGTCTTCTTATATGACCCCTGCTTTGACCTCTTTTCCTAAATATGGAAAGTTAAAATCGTCCGAAACGTATTCCTGGTACTGGACACAATCGATTTTGTTTCGCAACGAATGAAACTTATACATTATAAACAGTTATTTTATTTTTATCGGTTTTGTTAGTTACAGGGGCCAGCTCTAATTTCATAAAATTTCTTTTCCGGTTTCTATTTTTAAATGTAACGGAAAGATTGTAATGTTTTTAAAGAACTAGTTTTTAGCGGGAAGTTGAATAGTTAATATTTTCTTCTCGTTTATCTTTTCGGATAAACCTAAATAAAATAAATTACCGCGCTTAAAACCGTTAAAACGTAGTTTTATTATTTGAATAGTTAAGTTATAATCGAAAATGGTTGTAGAATATTGTTTATTTTTAATGAATAACGTTTGTGTATCAAAACGTAACTATTCAGTGATATATGCAATACATATATATATGCCTATAAGAGTTCCCTCCTTTTGTGGCAAGTTATAAACCTATAAGTTAGCTTAAGCTCTTTTTGATTCAACCGGCAATGGATGAGGCTTATGATGCCCCTGCGTGTCAGAGCATGCTAACTTGCTAAGTTGGTTTTTCTTCTTTTTGTTTCCCGTAGCCCTGGCATATGGTGAAGGAAGGAACACGGCGGAGTTTATGTGGGTATCCTCTACACGGGTACCATAGTACTTTTCTTGAAGGAGCTATTATTACTTGAACATAACAAATCCATCATACTCCGCCGCGCTTCCTTCATGCTGGGTAATTCTCAGTAGAATTGCTTGATGTTAAAAAAAGCTCTTTGTTAAAGTTTATAACTCAAGAACGTCTAGACCAATTTTTATAATTTTTCTGTTTTTGGAATTGTCTTCGTCCGGAATAGGATCAGTATTAAAATATTGTATTTATCAATAAACAAAATTATCATTAAAAAAAGTCAGTCTAGACATTCGTTTGTTATGATCTTTCCCGGCCGATTTCGGCAATGGTGACTGCATTTAAACTCATTTTCATTTCTCTGATTTAGGTGAATTATTTTTATGTATGTACAAGTGAGGCCTGGTATGGTTTAGATTCAAATTTGAATCTGGTAGATGGCGCTGCAATCGGGTTCCAGTATTTAGGTGAAATTATTTTTGCGTGTGTTCAAGTGGATCCCGGGATGGTTAAGATTCACGATTGAACTCGGTAGGTAGCGCCGCTGAACATCTCTTTGACAGTGGGACCGATTTTGATGAAATATTTTGTTTTTTTTAATTAGATTTGAGAATGGTTTAGATTAACAATTGGTCCCGGTTGATGGCGCTGCAATCGGTTTCTATATTTTTATTTTTAAGGGCAAGACAACGTCTGCTGGGTCTAGCTAGTAAATAATATAAGTAAGCATCATAATGTTAAAGTATTTGAATTCAGTATTTCGGGAATAAAGCGGCGTCTACGCCATAAAGGAGACGATATGCCTTCATACATTCTTGGACCCAGATTGTAAAAAGAAGAGCTACTGCTATATTTGATAATGATAATAATCGGCAGACAAACACACACATTGTATATCCACAAGCTAAGCAAGTTACGCTTCTGTTGTGGGTAAAATACAATCGACCACTCTGGGGCCGATCCTAGACACTTATACCATAGTAATTAATTCCGAAATTTACTACACCAGGAATCGAACCCGGATTTTCATATTTGTAGTGTGTTTATTTACTTTGAATTAATCGTGTGGTGTGTTTTCATATTATTAATTGTTGGAATTCATTCACTTTAATCGATCGTGGTAATCCATGACTTACCTTATTTGTGATTTTAAGAATTCCCGTCTTCCAAATGGAATTTAAGGTTGTTTTCTATTCATATCTCAACTCGTTACATTTCTTTGGCCCAATTGACCTCATCAGTGATTAGTTCTACAATGTGTCTTCTTGTTACTATTATTCAGCTGTATTTGGCTGTCTGATAAAAATTATTTTTTTATGTCCTCCATCATTAAACAATTAAATAAGTCATGCAGAAACTGTGATTACAACTAAAAACTGCACTTTATTGATTCTATTGATATGTTTTATAAAAAAACCTTAACTAAAATGGTCTCTCAAGTATTTACTGTCCTACTTATAAAAACAAAGTCAGCTTCGATTTCAACCGCAGTCGTCTGCGCCTTTTGTGGTGAATTAAAGGCCACGCAGTCAATGTTTCTCAAACAATTTTCCTTATTTATAATGTACATAGAACCTTGAAGAATACATTAAATGAAATACATTAGCATTTTGAAATCAAATCAAATCATTTGTTTGCTTAAAAACATGCTTAGTACAAACATCAGACAACAATATTTTTGTAGGACTCGAATTAAAATGCCGTTAGAATTACTATGGAATTTGTTAGAACTATACAAACACGTCTAACACAGGTACAAATATAATAACACGTGCAGAGTCTGTCACTAAATAGATTACCGAATGTAGTACACACGTCTTGCTTCGCTTGTGATTATCGCTCAACTGCCCATCTCTCCATCGGGGCATTGCTTTATACTGCACAAATATAATATGTCTCTCGACTGTGTAGACTGAATTTATTGGAATCACATTTTTACAAATTTTAAACAAAAACTAAACAAAAGAAGCCCAAATGAAGAAAAGGTAATAAAATGTCTACAGGTACGCAGGTGTGAATTTGTCTTTCGTCGGCATTCAGGTCGTTACAATATGTTATTTTATGTTTCACATGTTTTTGCCCTTTCAGGCATGCAAATAGTAATTAAAGTTGAAAATCAACTAATTAACAAAAACACTGTAATCCACTCGATTCACAGACATTAATTTTACTTTCTTTTTTTAGAATTATACATTTATTATAGATAATATGTCAAATGCAGAGTTTTTCCATATATAATATAATACAATGTTAAAAATGTAAAAAATGAAATATTAGTATAATATATTGTCAAACTTAATTGGAAGGAAGAAGATTAAATTGATATGGGCATATAATGAGGAGGGATGAAAGTCATGTGACAAAAAGAACGTTAAACTACAAGATAGATGGATACAAATGTGGAGGCAGACCAAAAAAAACATGGATAGATTGTGTGAGGGATGATATGATGATATGTGGTGTGACAGAAGATGTATGTCAGAGTAGAGGAGTGTGGAAGGAAAAGACATATTGTGCCGACCCCAAGTAACTGGGATATGGTGAAAGAAAGAGAGATATTGTCAATCTTAATTTAGAATTGGTCATAATAAAACTACGTTTTAACGGTTTTAATCGCGGTAATTTATTTTATTTAGGTTTATCCGACGTTTGTTTAAGTTGGCGGTAGGCTGAATAAAAACTTTGACAATACACGTTTGACAAATGTCATCTTTGTCTTCCGTGACCACGGCAACTGAAAATTGGCCGAAACGTCGGATAAGCCTAAATAAAATTAATTACCGCGATTAAAACCGTTAAAACGTAGTTTTATTATGTTTACAAGTCGCGAAAACTTAAGAAAATATTATTAGAATTGGTCATCAAAAAAAAATATAATGTCGTAAAAGCATTCAAATACTATCTTTTGTAGCCTCTTTGTAAACAAATATATGTTATTATCCCTAATAGATCTGGGTATTTTATTTTATATCACTGGCGCCATGCAGAATACCCTTTTCCCTATTAAAGCGGTTCTATGAGCAGGCTACAAAACTTATGCTTTAAAATATACAATTGATATATCCCCTACATCTTATAAAAAATTGGCCCCAAATCACCGTCAGTCGGGAACGTTCCCAAAATGCTTGGCGCGTTACCATGTCGTATGGCAAAGCTTGTGCATTGCCCAAAATGTAGGCCAATCTGTGTTTTCTTGTTACACAGACTAACATAGCTTTTTAAAATTTTAATGAAGAGTTTTCGACGTTCATAAAATATTTGTTATTGAAGGCAACAAAGTAAACAAATGGCAATTAAAAAGAGTCAAAATTATTAACCTCATACATTACAAAGATATCCCTTTGAAAGGAGGCAAATAAATCGTCCTTCCGCGTTCATTTCATGACTCCATGACTCATTTTGTTATTAATTTTACGAGCGAACAAACATGACGGGCGTTAACCTTTGAGCTGCCGGACTATTTTTGATATAAAGCGGCTATAAAACGTCATCATTAGGCTTTTGTAAGACGTGATAGTTTAGGGTCTATGTAGAATACTGGCATTTCATACCAACGACATGGATTCGAATCCTTGCTAGGCGGTTAGACTTGTTCTCGCAAGTGAAATAAGTGAAGTGCTTAAGAATAATGGACTCCCGCTGCTAATGTTATATTTTGAAAATTGAACACTGTTTTAGAGCTTTATATATATCCATTATATATACATACATCTTTTTTATTAAAAATGTGTGTGTCAACTCCGATGCATTGCATTATTGGATATTATTTTAGATCTTATCCAATTGTATTAAAGTTCGAAATTGTATAATAAAAAACGTAACGTATTAACTCAAAAGTAATGCCTGTATTGTTTTACTCCTCACAAAATTTCCTCACCGGAGGCCTTCTATGAGAATCGATTCTTAAGGAGTAAACCCCAAAAACACTTTCGATAAAATATAACATACAAGAACGAAGATAATGAAGAACTATGGACTATGTACAGAAGTATGTGTAGGACTATGTATTGTTCCGTGCAGGAACGGAGAAAAAATAAAATTGCCAGCGGCCGGGTGGCCTGTCGTAAGAGGCGACAAAACAACCCCTAGTTAGGTGATAGGGTATCTGCTGTATCGCTACCACACCCGGGTCTAGAGTATGCTGCCATAGCAACGTTGAGTTGTGTTCCGGCATTAGTGGCCAGACTTTAAGATGTTTTAGATAATATATATTAATAATAATAGCTTTAGAAATAAGTTATTTTATACATTTTAGTTTTTTAGTTTTTGAAGTCGGTTTTTTAAACGAAGTTTTTATTTTTTATTTATTGTTCAAGACAAATTAACAGTGTAGCCTTGGCGAAATCTGTGCTTATAGAAGTATAGTCTTTGATATTAACTATTATGGTTGAATTTCGACCACGGGCGAGTAGTAGCAAATTAAAATTTTGAACAAATATTTCCAACGGTCTCTAGTTATCGAAGACTGTTACTAGGTAATTTACGGCTATTTGGCAATTTAAAGATCGACTAATCAACTAATGCTATTAGCTTTGAGGTCCAATTCAAGTAATTATAATAATAGCCACCATATCTAGCGATTGATGGCATTCACTAAAACATGCTTGAAATACGTACAAAAATTAGTAGTAAGAAAAAATGATTTTTTTTAATGCATGACTTCAGCAGACAGGCAGTGAGCCCACGTGATGTGAAGCGGTTACCATCGCCTATGGATATTTGTTTTTTTTTCTTGAGGTGGCTGAAATGCATTTCGCACACTACCGTGTCCATTGCTAGGGATAAGACCAAAGCGATGAGAAGTGAAGTCGCTGAAGATAGCGCAGCTACTAGAGTCAATCGCCGGCATGTGTGGACACTCAGCAAGGTACCTGCCTCTATGTTTGGCATGGGTCAATACTCCACTAAAACCACCGTACTCCCATGTGCCTCGCGCTTATGATAGGAAGAGCGTGAGACTTAGAATGTAGTTACGCCCACGCTGAACCTGCGCAGGGACATTTGTTTGGTGTTACTAAACTGCTGCCGCTTTTTAAAGGAAGACTGGAGCCTGGCCAGTCTGGCCACTAATGCCGGAAGAAAGCTCAAGGTTGTTATGGCGGCATACTCTGGCTATAGGTTGTTTTTGCAACAGGCCGCTCGGCCGCAGGGCATTGTATTCTTTCTGCGTTCCTGCATGGACAACATATTGTTACGAGTTACGGGATTCGAACTAAAATGCCTTTGGAATTACTATGTAATTTATTAGAACTATACAAACACGTATAACACCGGTATCAATAAAACTGGACACAACCAGTACAAACGTAATGCATGATTCAATAACATTCGCAAAGTTCGTCACTAAATGTACACATGTCTTGCCTCGCTTGTGTTATCGCTTATACTGCCACACCCCTCCGTTCGGGCATTGTTTTATAGTAAACAATGCAATGTGTCTCGACACAATACTCGGCCGCGTAAACAACAGTTTCCAAGAATCAGACCTGGCCAAAGACAACCATAAAATATTACAATACACAATGCGCTGTTTGTTTAATTACAATTTTTAAACACAAAGTAAACAAAAGAAATCTAAATGCCGAAAAGGTAATTAACTGCAGGTATGCATTTACTTTTGTCGACGTGTAACACTATAATAATAGAAAGATTTTACTATAAATAAGAACCCAATGTTAGTAGAAAAGTAAAAACGAATAAACGTATAAAAGAAAAGCAAGTAGTAACAAGGCCGGACAAAACTGGCATCTACTCACTTCTACACGTCCTCTACTATTGTACAAGCCTCGCAGGTACCTTAAATAAGGTCACATATAAAAACAACGAAAGAAGAAACAAAGAAAACAAATATTTATCTCATTTACTTAGTAAACCGCGAGTCAAGCCTATTAACTGATAAGATTTATAATTTAGCGATAAAAATAGATGCATTTTTAAAAACATCATTAATAACTCTGTCCAAAACAGTTATGTTTAACAAATTGATGTGATAATGGTCACTTTACATTGTTTGCTTTGATAAATTGTTTTATGCTAATTCATTAAAATTGAAAAACACGTCTTCAGACAATATATTTTTGTTTGGATGGACTATACTCAACTTTTTGTCTATTCAGTAATATAATAACTAACTAGCTGTCCCGGCAGACGTCGTCCTGCCCGGTAAAAAATAGGGGTTGGTCGTAGAGGGTTGAAAATTTAGGGTTGTATGTATTTTTTAATGCTGTATCATAAAAAAATAGAAATTAAAAATTTTGTCTAAAAAATAAAAAAAAATTAGGGGTGGACTACCCCTAACATTTAGGGGGATGAAAAATATATGTTGGCCGATTCTCATAGATACCGGATAAGCACAAAAAATTTCATCAAAATCGGTCAAGCCGTTTCGGAGGAGTATGGCAACGAAAACTGTGACACGAGAATTTTATATATTAGAAGAAGATATAGAGCTAATACAGAAAAATAAAAAAACTTGTCACTATATTTTTCAATGACATTATTTTTCTCTCAAAATTGTTACGTATACCTAATTAGAGATGACTCTCGATAATTCGACGCTTAAGGGACCAGAGAAAAATTTGAAGTTACCAAGAGTTCAAAATAACAGGAGTTTATAAACAAACGGGAGGGAGGAAAAAATCAAGTAAACAAGAGTGACCAAAATTCTAGATTTATTATTTTAAACATTTGTACAATTATCCGCAAATGTTGTTGATTGTGATCCAGTGACACCCACACAAGTATCACAGCGACAAGTTGACTGACTCCGCTAGGGTTGGCAGGAATTTGCTAGAACTTTTATTAACTTCCGTATGTAGCTGCAAGAGCACCCAGCAATAATAGTCCGGTCAATATAGACTGAGCTAGCTGGGGTTTATCATTACAAATAAAGTTTTAAAAATCCCCAAAGAACCTATATGTGCTACAAAAGTTATTCGGGTTCAAAGATCAAAATTTGAGGGTATTTGGATTTTTCTCGAAAACGGTATGTTTTATCAAAAAAAACCTCAAACCAAAGTTGTAGATCTTGAAATTCTCTACAAAAATGGTCTTCATGATTTTTTCCTAAGAGTTACCATTCTTGAGATATCGCGTTTCTAATAGACACACACTTATACTCGACAAGCATTTTGAGAACACCTCGCCATCCCTCCAACAATTTTACTGTTCATCAAACTTAACAATTGGCACAACCGATACCGGATTGAAGCCATTGATAAACTATTTTAATTAAAGCGTTATGAAGGAAAAAAATTGAATACTTTACTGTTTGGAAATTCCAGATAATATTCTATGCAAGATATTATGTTAAACATTATATTTAATTATATTTATTATGTTAAAGAGAAACAACCAGAACGGATGCAAGGATAATGGTCGATGATGTTATGCTGGAACAAGTGAATGAGTTTGTATATCTCGGATGTGCTTTTAGTAGGGATGGAAGGTACACCGCTGATATTAAAAGAAGAGTGAATTTGGGGAATAGTGTGAATGGAGCGTTAGGTAAACTTCTAGGCGCTAAGAACCTCAGCCAGAAGGCCCAACTTGCCATACACAACGCGGTGCTGGTACCTACGCTCACGTATGGAAGCGAGAGTTGGGTATGGAATAGAGAGCACGAAAGTAGAGTAAACGCGGTCGAGATGCGAGCACTGCGCAAAATCTGCGGAGTGACGCTCGCGGACCGCGTTCGTAATACCGAAGTAAGAAAGAGAGTTGGTCTGAAAGAGAGTGTCCGGGTGAAGGTAAGGAAAGGAATGCTCCGGTGGTTCGGGCATGTGGAAAGAATGTATGATGAAAGAATGACTAAACAGATATACAATGCAAAAGTGGATGGATGCAGAAGTCGCGGAAGGCCACGACACACCTTCCATGATCAAATTGATCGTGTACTAGCAGAAGGTTATGTCAGGAGCCTTAAGAATAGACGAGCGTGCATGACAAGAACTATGAATGTCAAAGAAGCAAGCGAGGTGTGTAAGAATAAGCCTAAATGGCGCTCTGTTGTTCGTGCCTACCCCGCAAGGGACCTGGCGTGAAGTTATGTATGTATGTATGTATTATATTTAAAGTTTTACATGTAATTAAACAAACCGAATACATTATAAATCTCTCGCATCTGCCAACGTAAAAAAGATGTGTAATGAATACCGTCTATATACAATTGAGACATTTTGAATTATAATCTAGATAATTATCACGTTATACAAAGGATACATATTGTAACAAAATTATTGTAAATTATAGACAACAACTCTAGAGAATAATGAAAAATATAACATTACTATTCAACTAAGAAAGTGGCGGATTATCCGTTTGGAAATAAGAGGGTACATAACAAAACTAATTATTGACTTTAAAAAGAAACACTACAAGAACAACTATGCTACTCAGTAACTGCAACATTATTTCTTGGCTTTATTAAGTCAATGATTGAGAATATTGAACTTGATGTAAACATATTTTTGAATTCTTTAGAATCGATGTCACATGAAAATCGATGAAACGAAAATGTGACAAAGCCACAAACCGTTAAAGTATGTTTTAAGTGTCAACCCTAACAATGGTTAATTATGGGAGCAATATAAAGAGAGCAACTTGACTGTATGAACTATTAAATAGTCATTTTAATTAAGAGAGCAAAAACCATCATTCGAATTAAGTAAATGGGCCAGTTGACGTCCATTAGGATTCAAAATGAACACAACATTCCGAAGAAGAATTCCGTTTATTGCGAAGGTGGAAAACAGGCAGACACCCCCCACTCAGTGTGCGTTCCTTTAGTATTTCACAAAGCCCAAAATGCTCCATCTGCCGCTCCACATGGCGACCACGGTCGTTATGGTCGCGGTGAAAACTTTACTAATGACGTCATTATTTTCGATTACACCGCGATCACAACGACCCATGTCAAAAGGTGGGTCGAAGTGAGCGTTGTCCCCTCTCTTTTCATTCACCATATCTCAATTATTTGAGATCGGTACATATGTCTTTTCCTTCCACACTCCTCTACTCTGACTTGTATCTTCTGTCACACTACATAACATCATATCATCCTTCACACAATCCATCCATCTTTTTTTGGTCTACCTTTTGTTCCCATCTATCTTGTAGTTTAACATTTTTGTCACGTGACTTTCATCCCTCATTATATGCTCATACCAACTTAATCTTCTTCCTCTCAATTTGTTAATCACGGGTGCAACTTACAAAGATTCCCTTATGTACTCATTTCTCAACTTATCCATTCTTGTAACACCACACATCCATCTCAACATTCTCATTTTAGCTGAGCGGAGACATTTGTTTATCACTTAATGGCCCAACATTCGGACCCGTAAAGCATGACATATAAACATATTTTTTAAATTTACATTTAACACTTACCCAAAATACTTCCTTTTAATGAAAAATAGATTATTTCTGATGCATAAAAATGCGGCCATTCGACACAGATCTAAATATAGCTATGAGTGACTGTTTTCTTTGAACTATTATGTTGCTTCTTTGAGATGTATGTATAAGAGATGTATTTAAGATTTAAAAGCGAATATAATCTATCATACATTCAAATAAAACTGAAGTTCTGACTCTAATCTATGCATATAATATTGATTGTGCTGTTTGTGCTTGCAACTCCGTCCGCGTGGATTTGTTTCGCGGAACCTTAATTTTAAAAGTAGCCTATGTTACTCTTTACTTTCTGCCAGTTAAAGTCCCGTCAAAATCGGTCCAGCCGTTACAGAGATTAGCCAGAACGTTCAGACAGACAGACAGACAAAAATTCTAATAATTTTATATTCGGAATATTCAGCTTCGATTTATCCCCTTGATTTTTTCATGCACATACATACACACACTCATAATAAAACACACGAAACATATTCAGGGTTTTATTCATATTGAGTTAGAGTAAGTTTGTAGGCTTCTTTAAGTACTTTAAAAAAGTCAGCAAACTTACTCTAAAACTTTAATACGATGTGAATAATAAAAATATCAAAAAGCGTTTTATAATTCAATTCGCGTTTGACCACCATCACGCTGATTCTCGCCTAATCATACAAGAAGATGATGCGCTTGAAGATGAACACACTTGCCTAGAAAATTCACGCGAGACTTGAAGACATCTGGTTTGTACTTTTCGGGAATCACAAACTCTGGTAGTGCATTCAACAGCTCTGTCTTACGCAGAAGGAACGTGGAGGCCATATAAAGCGAAACGTTTCGTTCGCACTGTTATTTTTCTACTGTGAAACGATAGAATAGACCAAAACGCCTTGTTATCCGATCGCACACTCTCCGAAATGAATCTCCTTTAGACTGAATAGTATATTTTAACAAGGCGATTGTCAGTCCTATATAGTACCTATTTTTAGTGATTATATTCAAGCTGCATGTAGCATGATTTTTTGGAATAGTAGTTTCAAGTTTGTAATTTCTAAATAATTATCATTTATCAAATTAAGTTAGCCTTTATTATTTTAAAAATTCTGGTTTATCTCAACACTCAAAATAGTGACATCTATCGGAATACCACCAATCTATCAAACAGATAATCTGACTAACTGACTACAAACTGTTTCATGTACTTTGATAACAGATGGCAGTTTCATTACTCCATTTTTATTTTTTATACTAGAACGGGTAAGAATAATAGCGAACGCAACGTACGACGCATGGACGCAACACAGTATGTGTGAACCGCTTTAGGCTTCTGAAAAAGATTAATTCAATAATAAATGAAATATTGCATTTTCCTGCTACTGTTTCATTTGGGATAATGTTATAGTTATTGACTGCTTCACACAGATGTAGCAATATTCATGACGTTAAATATTGTCAGATAACACATGTATATAAACTAATGCAGTTATTCGCAAATGGCGTTATTTTTAACGCTATAAATAAGACGCATGTTGATTTCTAAACGACGGGACGAACATCAAATGTTTCACATCCAAAACTAAAAGAATGAAAAAAAATCTTCACTTTTAAATTTAATTTGATTTCTAAACGATTTTTAAATTTAATTGATTTCTTAACGACTGGACAAACAAGAAAATGTTTATGACTTTGAACTGAAATCGAAATTGTTGTTTTTACTATATTCCAAGCATTTTTTCATATTTACTCACCTTTTAAATCTTTTCGGACTTCCACAAATAGTTCAAAACCAAAATTACCCAAATCAGTTCATCCGTTCTTGAGTTTTAGCAAGACTAACAAACAGCTATATAAGTTTATTTATTTAGGCACTTAAACCACGTGCCTGAATTATTAAATTGTTAATTAAAATTATTCGTGGAACCCTAAAAGAAGGAGCCTAAGTTACGCCTTGTAACATCAGCTATCTGACATTCAAAGTCCGGTCAAAATCGGTCTAGCCGTATATTCAGATAGAGAGATAGACAAAATCATTGAAAATTGATGTTTTGATATTGTACATTCATATGCATTTAGTAAAAAAATTTAGGGGACCAAATGGCAGCTATTCCGCGTAGAACAAAAAAGAATCACGTAAATCGGATCATAAATCTCGGAGTAATCGGTGAACATACAAAAAAAAAGATTCCGACGAATTGAACCTCCATGTTTTTTTGAAGTCGGTTAAAAGCTATTGTTTTGACATTACAAACACTTTAATTTTATTCATCTGTTAAGATTGCGAACCATTTAGCAATATTAAGCCTAATATAATACCTAAATCCCTATTAATATTATAAATGCGAAAGTAACTCTGTCTGTCTGTTCCGTTTTCACGTAAAAACTTCTGGACCGATTTGGCTGAAACTCAGTATATATATATTTTCGATACCGAGGATGAACATAGGATACTTTTTATTCCGAAAAATGGGATAGTTTCAGGGATAAAATGATATTTGTCTGTTTGTTTGTTATGCTTTTACGGAAAAACTACTGGACGATTTGGCTGAAATTCGGCACGAATGTTAATTAAATACTGAGGATGGACAAGGGATAATTTTCATTGGCCTTTTTGGTAATTTTGGCCTATTTGGTCATTTTGGCCTTTTTGGTAATTTTTCCTTTTTGGTCATTTTGGCCTATTTGGTCATTTTGGCCTTTTTGGTCATTTTGGCCTATTTGGTCATTTTGGCCTTTTTGGTCATTTTGGCCTCTTTGGTCATTTTTACTCTTTTTGATTATTTTGGCCTTTTTGGTCGTTTTTGCCTATTCCGCCATTTTAGCCATGTCGGTCACTGTGGTGTTTTGGTCATTTAGACTATTTTGGCCTTTTTGGTCAAGTTTTGTAATTTATTTTGTTGACACATAGACGGGGGATAGTATATATAATTAGCGATATAAAATGAAGTGAATCTTCCGTGGGCAAATACATAAAAATATTGTAATATAATATAACCTGTAGCTTGCTCTTTAAACAAGAGACACGCAGTAGAGGTTAACCCGCGGCGCAGCCGCGGGGTAAACTCTAGTATATAATAATTATAATGATAGACACAAAAATATATACGCCCCACAGGCAAAAAGATGTGACCTTATTCTTTTTTACTATAGTAAATTTTCTTGAGTTTACTCGTGTCTGTCTTATTGAATATGCACTGTTTGCATTGCACTACAACTCCATTATTATTTCTTCAAAAGTCGTTCGGTAACATACTCCTGTATAAAACTAATTAAAAAAAAGAATTTGAGATATAAATAGAATAAGAGAAATACAAAGAGAAACAACGTCTGACAAACCAAAACCGAATAAATTACAGCGCTTAAAATAACGGTTTTAAGCGCTGTAATTAAAACGTAGTTTTATTATTTATTATAAAGAAAAACAATTTTTAGCTAGACGTGATGCTTCTCCTCAACAGGAATAACATGTTGCGAAGCGGTGTATACATAGACTAGGAAGTAAAATTAAATTTTAACCTCTATGTGGAACTTATTTTGAATAAAAACTTTTGAATTTGAATTGGAATAATGTACCATGTTTCATGCAATAAATGTTGATTTGATCTGATTTAATATTCAGGCGAACAAAACCGAACGAAAGAGCCCAGTGGTGTAAAACATAAAACTTAGAACACCCCTCTTATAACCACTCAACAGTAGGGTATAATATAAATCAGCGTAACACAATCGATTCGGTACGGGGAATCGAATCTGAGACCTTGGGGAACGCACCCTCATCACTTAACGTCGAGGCCCGAGGGAGACTAATCTCACTTATGTGTTTACTTTCACTAATATCATAAATGACTGAGACATTAAAAATGTGAAGATGGAAGTATTATTCCGATTTCACATCTGTAAGAAAGAAAGAAAAAAAAATTGCAGAACATTCCTTATACATTTTTATACAAGGTGGATATTTTGAAAATTTGTACGCCGCATTTTCAGCAAACAAGATTTGCACTCAGCATATTGCTGTGGCGGAATTATATCCGACCCAACGCTGATTTTCAGTGCATACCTTCCGTTTGGCGTAAGACGAAAACGACCCATTTTTGTTAAAATAATAATAATTAGTAATAAACCCGCAGGGGGGCTTTGTGGCGAAGCCTTAGGTGAGTAGCGACACCTCATACCTGACTCCGGGGGCCAAGGCAAGGCCCCCCACCTCCGTGCTTGCCTTAACCAGCCGGCGCGGAGTGGAGATCGCTAGAGCTAAGACTCAAGCTCCAGGGGTGGAAGTGATAAATGGCATCACGTCAGAAGTAGCTTTGGTGAACCTGCAGTCCACCTCTCTACACCCCTTAGCCACTCACACCCATGTTGCCCCTGTCTTTTATGGCATTTTTTGGGGCCCATGCAGGGAGTGGCGAGTCACCGTCTGCCCATTTTTCCATGTTCCCTGAACATTGCGACGGGCAGACGCCATAGTCCCCATATTCCCAGACCGCTAGTACCACTAACAGTTCACCCCAATAGCCCGGTACTTTTTGTCCTCATTTCCCACAATAGACCTACACTGGCCGGGGCTTGTCCTTGGGTGCATTATTATATGGTGTAGACAGGGATAATCGCCGGTCAGTGTCATGTTGGCCTCCCCATGGCCCCATGCAAGCCCACCAAAAGTCCGGGCCATTTTTATGGCTCGTGGTCTTGAAAGACATACAACATAAATACACAATTAATAAAACTAATTCTTCTTATATACTATTTAATACATAAAAGAATTTTTTTTTTTTAATGAAACCAACAATAAATACGTTACTTCGTTCTTCGTAAGTGTGTGGCCTGGGTGGCAAAGCAATGATCTTCAGTCTTCACTGTAGCAAAGCGTTCTGCGGAGCCACCAGCGAGGCGGCCTGCGGGCAATAGAGCGTCCAACAGAGTAGCGATGAGCAGTACACGTTTGAGCCAATACATTAGTCCCGTACAAAATACATTTGTACTGATATGGTTCAACATTTCAAATGTACCACTTCAAATTTTTGTCGCGCTACTACTCAAAAGTAAGAGGAAGGACGGAACTAGGCTTATGCTCTAACAGTACTATACCGCCTCTACAGATATAGACATGACAAAGAAGAACAATATGGCAATATCATAGTACGACTGTTAGTAAAATGAGGTGACTGAGACCTCACCAGTCTTATCGCTTCAAATGTATTGCCGTTACACAAACCATACAAATTTCCTCGCCTCAGTGGCACATTGTGTTGGTTCAGTACAAAATGTCATGTTACTCCTACAAACTCATTTTAAAATCATGCCCAATACTACAACCGAGAGGCCTGAGTGCACGCTCGGCATTCATCCTTCACAAACCGGTTTAAACCTATATGCAACGCAACGCTCGATGTATAAGAGCCCGCTGCAGCCGACGCACATCTCGGCTGGTATTAGGAACATTTGATAGCGTTTAGATAACTTTAAATTAGTTTATCTATGGTCTGAGTGCACGCCCGAACCGACCGTGCAGCGTTTCTTTACACGACGCGTCGCTCAACACAAACATGCCACCACTAGGTACACCCGCTAGCGTTTCCATGTGTTTGACGCGAACGCTGCTCTCTCGAATAGAGCGGGCATTCAGGCCATACGCTTATTTGTTCACGAAAGCCTCTTATCACACTAAGCAGGTACTTGAGAAAACTTTGCAAATAATATAAATAACATAAAAGAAATAATATAAAAGAAAAGGAATGTGTTATATTTTATATTGTGTTGTGATCTTTAAGAATAAATCCAGTATTAGACCTGTTCTTTTGTATGACAGTGAAGCGTGGCCTGTACTTGAGCGATACAAGCAAGAGCTGCGCATCACGGATATGAATATGTTACAATTGGATCTGTGGAGTCATGCGGAGAGAGTTAGAACTGTCGCGACAATATTCATGTCCATGACATAGTAGACAAAATGCAAGTAAGTCGCTTACGCTTTTTATATTATGTAGGGAGCCAGTACGAGCTATGGCGCCTCCGCCAAGTCTCGTTCGAAGAGGAAGGCCCAAGAAAAGCTGGCTTGAAGTTGTTAATGATGACATGCGTACCAATGGTCTCCAAACTGGTGCTGCCAAAGACCGCACGAAGTGGTGAACAAAAAGTAGGATAGTGGATAGGGTTGCCACCTTTTTTTGAAGAAAATATAGTACTTTTGGGAAATTTAGCGGAAAAAAAATTACACATTTATTTTTCATTATTTATTATATATATTCTTTTTTATTATTGGATTTTCCATATGTGTTTATGCTTGGGGCAACAAAGATTATTATTATATTTAAATTATTTTTGAAACAAAAAGCGCGACAATGATTTAGCGATGAAAATAGAGTACATTTCATACTGTATAATTTTTATAAAACAAATAGTACAATTGGATAAAATATAGTACGTTGCCGTATATTATAATACCGTTGGCGACCCTAATAGTGGACCCTGGGCGTCGGAGCGAACGCGCCGATCTCAACCGGGATTTAACACTCGAATGATGATGAGCCATTCCCCATTAGATATCTATCAAATTCAATGTTAAAGTTGCCTTGATATGAAGTTAGCAGTAATCGCAATTTCCAGCGATAGGTTGCAACAACAACAAACAAAACAACAAATAACAAAATCGCGACTATGGCAACTAATAAATTAATAACTTAAAAATCATGATAGCATTTTGCTACAACAATAACATTTCACGTACGTAGGATATCAAAATATCCTGAATTTACAAATGGGGCAAAGTCGTCCCCTGTCGTTAGGGGAGGACTTTGCACCAGTGGGGAACAGGAAAGAGGGGACACAACGATTATTATAATGCATATTCAATTGTCGCGTACACGACGAAGGGAAAACTCAGTTTATTAAAGGGAAATATTTCATCATAAATGGCTTTAAGAATTTAGATTATTTTATTATTTTAAGAAACAAAATCTAATTCGCATTAACATTTTCTGAAGATGCATTTTTTTTAAATATATTTTTAATAGAATGATTATTATTTTCTAAATTTATCATTTTGGAAAACATCGACGATACATCGTTGTTCAAAAACGATGTTTTATCTTACATAGACATAACGCGCCATCTTGCGTTCTATCTGTGATGTACACAGATTTCCATTATATCATTTTTTAAATTTTTTCTTATTGCCAATAATAATTTATAATGTAAACGTTGATTATTATACCTATATTTTTACATTTTTACATTCTTACCTTTCTATTAAAAATGACCACTTTTCTTAGATGTAATACGTTTATTTGAAATAGTGATAGGGATGTGTTAGTGTGTGCCCACGCTGTTCAATAACAAGAAGGGTAGTGAATGCTGGGTAAGGCAAAAGACATATAATTAGAATAAACATTGTATTTAGTAGGAATGAGAGCATTGAGAAGTGTGTGTGGTATTTCATTGAAAGATGGAGTGACAGTGGTGTAAAAGGATGATGTTAGTGAAAGCAAGAATTAAGAGAGGTTTTCTAATGTGGTTTGGGCGATATATCGACGTTAAAAAAACTATGTTTCATTTGCATCGCAGGAACAAGCGTCAAAAGTTTATGTAAATGGTGATAAAAAATATCGTTCATAAACATCTATATTTTTAACATCGATGTTTCACTTTTGAAGACATAGATATCCTAATATCGATGTTTTTCATGGGCGATATTCATCCTTACCATTAAAGCCGAACAACTCAAGGTTGTTATGGCGGCATGCTCTAGACCAGGGGGTAGCTATCCCGGCGTGCAAATGCCCTACCACCTGGCTGTGGGTTGTTTTATCGCCTCTTACGACCGCCCGCCCTGCCGCAGGAAATTGTATTCTTTCTCCGTTCATGCACGGATAAAAATAGTAATTAAATACATCTTATAAATAATTAAATTTACAAAAAAAACAATAACTGCAAAAAACTATCTATCCCTTTTAAGAAAATTGCGCTGACGGACGTATGAAATGTCGCACACTTATTCTACTACTTCTTCTTTTATTTATGCATAAAAGATACAAGAAATCAAAAAACATTACATACACTACCATACATTTGACACACACACGCATATATACTTTTTTATTTATTGCCAAAGTCCAATTAACAGTGTAGCCTTGACGAAATCTGTGACTATAGAAGTCTTTGACAACAGAACCTTAATAATGTTCAAACTTATAATTTTATTTAATTATTACCGGCGACTACTAGTACTGTTGTTGTAACATAGACACATTTAGCCCAAGAGATGGCATTGCAATCGCGTTTTTTTAAGCTATTGCATAGCTTTTTATCGCGGGCTTTGAGCGCGGCGACCGAATCAAGAAATTCCGTAGCGAAAATAAACCTAACACCTCCGCCTACCATGCGCGGCGAGCGGAGGCGTGCGGTGTAAGATATAAAAACCAAAGATTAAACATGTGTTGTTTTTTTAGAGCGCTAGATATAGCCGTAGTAAGTAGATAAGTAATCCGTTTTTCGCAATGTTTGATTTGAAAATACTTTTAGAGATGATAATTTTAACTCGAAAT
Organism: Dendrolimus punctatus; assembly: GCA_012273795.1. Taxonomy (NCBI): domain Eukaryota; kingdom Metazoa; phylum Arthropoda; class Insecta; order Lepidoptera; family Lasiocampidae; genus Dendrolimus; species Dendrolimus punctatus. The sequence goes on from CM022549.1 coordinate 15,350,192, forward strand.
AAACCCGTGGGAAATATTTAATTTATTTATGCTTTTCTAAATATAATCAAATTATAATATTTTCACAAATAAAACATTTTTTTTTTGTTTTTTACTTTAAAAACTTGGCTTATAATATGTTGAAATTAAGGCAAGCTGAGTCAGTGTCACAGTACTGATTAGTAACTTTTTTGTAGTGGTGTAAGAGGCCATGTCTCGAGAGGGAGGGAGTACATACATACATAACTTCACGCCAGGTCCCTTGCGGGGTAGGCACGAACAACAGAGCGCCTCACAGGCCAGGGAGGAAGTAGGGGTTAGAAAAATCTATACATGCCCTTATTTAGAGGAGAGGGGGATAAAAACTATTCTTACTACGTACTATTTACAATTAAATACTAAACAACAATACATAACTAATCTAAATAATAAAAGAAAACTTATTTGTATTGTATTCTACCAATAGTGCCACAAGAATGTAAGTAGATTACTGAGCCTAGATCACTGTCTTCTATGGGTAAGGTGTCCAGAAGGTTGGCTGTTTCCTCGCTGGACCGCCATACTGTTCCGTTGCCAGAGGAAGCACCAGCCTTCTGATTATCTGAAGAGTGAATGAGTCATCTTGATAAATTTTGGTAGAGGCTCATAGCCTTAGGCCCCCACGGTCCAAGCGTCTCGACATTTTACAAGTCGAAATTGAATATTGTATAAAGATAATCTATATCTGATAGATATAAAAGAATATAACTGTTGTGGTCGTTGACCAAGAGATATAATTATTTTTATAAAGAAATATCTTGTTGAAGTGAAACTTCTATATAGACGGGGGTCTTACGATTTTTCGCTCACGAAAAGGTGTCACAGTCACGTGGTCTAAATACTTACATTTTTAAACTCGTGATATCTTTCGAATGAGATGTCCGAATTGGATAATTCAAAAAGTAATATAAAAGTATTGAAACAGTCTTGAATATGAAGTAATTTATTTTGATAAGGATTAATACCAAGATACAAATAAAGAGTCTTTTCTAGCGACGGCATTTTAATTAAATTTTTAAAATAAAAGAACACTTATTGTGGCATAAATATAATAGTTAGACATATGCTGTCCCGACACTTTTTGTAGATAATGATGTATTCTGCAAAGTCGTAGTACATTATTTCATTCTATCATCAATAGTTTTCGCAGTGCACGCGATGTTAGGTATTTTTTACACCTTGCGTTACATTATTGGAGTTTTAGTAAGGATTCCTAATTTTTTTGTAAATATAATATAGCCTTTGTCACCCGGGGATAGTGTGGCTTGCTAATAGTGAAAGAATTTTTCAAATCGATTCAGTAGTTGCAGAGCTTCTTCAATGCAAACACACAATCTAATCTTTCCTCTTAATAATTAGTCCAGATATTCAAATATTTACTTTAAAATTAATTCTATATGTGCATATTACAAAAAGCGTAAGATTTGTGCTAGAAGTTGTTTAATAGAATTGGGAGCTGGGTTGCCCTATAAAGCGCTTTATCTATCTCCGAAAGCGCTATTGAAGCCTATTGAAGCCCCAGTGAGCCAAGCGCCGGGGAAATCCCGTAAACGAGAAAGCGAGCGAGAGAGCGAGCGGGGATATACCTCGTCCCTCTAATACCTAAAACCGCGTTCAGCGCATCGGAATGTGCGATGTTCCGAGCCGACATTGATGGAGGCAAACTTAAGTTTGCATCGAACTATACCTCTGCTAATATTTTCTTAACTTTTTGCGCCTTGTACTCGTATACATAATAAAACTACATTTATTACCGCACTTAAAACCGTTAAAACGTAGTTTCATTATCTATACCTCTGCTCTCCACGTGACTGGGTATCACTGCCACTATTTGTGGTCTATGTAAAAAAAATTAAAAAACATAAATAGAGAGTTTGTTAAGGAAACAAATTAACAACAAGATAACTTTGCCAACGGTTCAGTTTTTCGAAAGTCACAACAAAAGTGAACGACAACGAACGGCAAAACTGTTGACGTAAAAATATTCGGTGCGTGTGTAGCGTATTACACCATTAAAATGTACCTAACCTAACCAAATCATAATTTGCAGTAAACCTGCGAAAAACCGAAATGTGTGCTGGGACACATATTAGAAGTGAAACTTCAACAGACAAGTGGAAAAAACGAATCGCAACGGACAAGTGGAAAAACGAATTTCATTTTGTCACTTGTCAGTTGAAGATATTCCACTTATCCGTTGCGATTCGTTTTTCCACTTGTCCGTTGCGATTTGTTTTTCCACTTGTCCGTTGCGATTCGTTTTCCCACTTATCCGTTGCCATTCGTTTTTCCATTTATCCGCTGCGATTCGTTTTTCCATTTATCCGTTGCGATTCGTTTTTCCACTTGTCCGTTGCGATTCGTTTTCTCACTTATCCGTTGCCATTCGTTTTTCCACTTGTCCGTTGCGATTCGTTTTTCCACTTGTCCGTTGCGATTCGTTTTCCCACTTATCCGTTGCCATTCGTTTTTCCACTTGTCCGTTGCGATTCGTTTTTCCACTTGTCCGTTGCGATTCGTTTTCCCACTTATCCGTTGCCATTCGTTTTTCCACTTGTCCGTTGCGATTCGTTTTTCCACTTGTCCGTTGCGATTCGTTTTCCCACTTATCCGTTGCCATTCGTTTTTCCACTTGTCCGTTGCGATTCGTTTTTCCACTTGTCTGTTGAAGTTTCACTTCTAATGTGTCGCAGCACACATTTCGGTTTTTTTGTATTATTTTAATTATATAAACTTAATAAATTCAATAATGGATATTTAATACGTGTGTATCTCTCAATAATTTTCACTCGACAAAAGACAGTTTGACATAAAAAGTAAAAATTACATTCAAAATGCTATTCTGTAATAAAAATTGGTTTTAAACTAATGAGTCTCCAACAATAACCTACAATATCTGCTTAAGAATAACATTCTTTGATTTACATTAAACTGTGAGTTTATGTTTATTTATACAACGCAATTAATGTGACACATTTCTTCGCATTTAGTCTCGGTTGAAAGATGCAAAATATTCTTCTCGACAATGCCAATGCGTGGTATTTTTTTGACTTTATGCGGTTTTAGTCTACTGGTTTACCTACACTATGCCAATACCTACTAGAAGTCTAGTATATGTAGCCGCGTAGCTACGTAGCATGGAAGCGCCGAACCGGGCGGGGTTTACGCAGGGCGTAGCGGGATTGCCAGGACGTCGCATGTTCCCTACAAAACGGAAAGTTTTACTGTACAAACCTTTTTTATAGATTTCTAAGTTGTATCTTTTTTACATACATATACATACATACAGCATAAATGGCCAGGTTCAAATCCCCCGGAACCTGGCCATTGATGCCATAAAACAAATCAAGATTATTATTGCGGCATACTCTAGACCAGGGGTGGTGGCCATTCAGACAGGAAAATGCGCTACCACCAGGGTATGTACAACAGACCACCCAGCCGCAGGAATTACTCTCCGTTCGTTTTTCCAAAAACGTCGATTAAAAATTTAAGGGACAATCCCTTAAAGCCAGCGTTGTATCGGATATTATGCCCGCAGAGCAATAAGCTGAGTATAATCCTTGTTTGCTGAAAATGCGGCGTACAAATTCTCCAAATATGTTTTTATTTTTAAGGCACAATGACATGTCAGCAATATGTAAGTAAGTGCGTCGATTATTCTTGAAATATTTATGTGAAGTGATGACTTCTTATGGGAGGGTAAAGCGCTTCGTTGCGTAACGCGTTACGGCGTCAGTCTGTTTGGCTTCCGTTTCTCTCACGCATACGGCAGCGGAAGGCTCTTCTCTCACTCTAATCCAGAGTGTTAGGCGTACTTCAGTAATTAGATAAAATAATGATACTAAAAATGTAAGTACATACACAAAGTTCTAATGTACATATTCAAGAATTGTAACTAAGAAAAAAATATAATTAATAAAAGATTTTATCAATTAATAACCTTTCCTTACATTATCATATTTAATATACATAAAATTTAAATAATAACCTAATCTTTTCACAAGTTAAACAATTTCAATATTAACTAGTTCAAGCATATTTGATTTAACGGTATATTATAAACAGATTAATTAATATAAAGAATGTAGCAAATCGCTGCCAGAGGGAAGCGTGCCCAGAAGGCTGGCTGCATTGCCACGCTGTTAGTTAGTTAGTTCAACTTAGATTAGTTTAAGTTACCATTTCTATAGTGCGTCCCGAGACGCACACGTTTTTATTTCTTTCTTTACTTAAATTTTAATACCAGAAATAATCCTAAACGCGGAACACTGTGGGAAATTTCCCTAAAACCTTCGGAAACCTATCTAAAATGCTTAGTACGTAACCAGCCGCGGCGCGGTACGTGCGTCTCGCGCACAATACGTAAATCATCAAAATTACACAAGTAAAGATTAAACTTACCCATAATTGTTCTAAATATATTATAATTATATTTATGCAAATATAATTAGTTCGAAACAAATTATTTGATTTTAGAACGTTTTCAATAGATTGGTTGCGTTCATGGCGGATTGATTTTTTCGTGACAAAGTTTTTGGGTGGTGCTTAGATTTGCGTTATGGGTATTTTGGTTTGGTGTTTGAAATTTTCTATCAGTCAATTGACCAGTCTTCTAGGTGCCCAGTGACAGTGGTCTGGTGGGGCTGGACGGGTTTTAGTCATTTTTATTTATATAAAATATTAGAACAGACGAGCGTGCATGACAAGAGCTATGAATATCAAAGAATCGACTGAGGTGTGTAAGAATAAGCCTGAATGGCGCTCTGTTGTTCGTGCCTACCCCGCAAGGGACCTGGCGTGAAGTTATGAATGTATGTACTAGAATATGCCCGCCATTTCGTCCACGCTTGACTTGAGATTCCCGCGGGATTCTTGGGGATACAAAAAACCGCAGCATAAAAAAATGTAAGCTACCGTTTTACTGAAAACTGTGAAGGAATAAGACTACAAACCTCCCGGGAAAATTCGCACGGAATTCTCGGGATAAAAATTATCACAGATTTTTTCACATAAAATTTTATACCGACAAGTGAGAATAATCACATTGGAAATCGACATGTTTTAAATGTGGCCATTTTAAATTATTCCCAGACAAATTCCCGCGGGGTTCCCAGGATGAAAAGTAGCGCAGATTTAAAGTGTAAGAATTTGCTGTCGTTCAGCGAAAACCGCATCGAATTCGGTCCCGTAGTTTATTCATTAAAACCAGAACAAACAAACAAGAAATCTAAAAATCGTTTACATATAATATTTCCTTAAGTTTTCGCGACTTGTATTATGTATACAATTACATAAAACTACGTTTTAACGGTTTTAAGCGCGGTAATTTATTTGATTTTGGTTAGTCGTCCGTGACCACAGTCACTGAAAAGCGGCTGAAACGTCGGATTAATCAAAATCAAATAAAATACCGCGTTTAAAACCGTTAAAACGTACCTAGTTTTATTTTCGTTTATATAGTCTATTCCGGTGTATTTTTAAATAGCTTTGAAAAGAGTTTATAATACTGTAAATAATTGTTTATTTAAATTTAAATATTCATAGAATTTAAACTACTAACTAGTGCAGTGAAGAACACTTAACTGTATTGTTAACTATGTCACATCTCTCGATTTTTACATTATTTGACTTATCTATTGAACAAAACTAAACTAATTAAATATTAAAAATAAAATAATTTATAAATAATGAAAATTACATAATAATAATAATATACGAGTCTCAGATGGGAACACGCCCAAAAGGCTGGCCGCGTTACCTCGTTGAATATACCCTAAAGGGTATATTATAGGCGGGGTACCAAAGGGCTGGCTTATATTCTGATGACTTCTATGATTCTATCAAACGTGTTTTGATAAAGACGATAAGCTTCGGGACCCCATGGCCCTAGAGCTTCCACACTGAAAGCCATAAATATGTATCCAGCCAAAGGATGCATATTTTGGGCGCTACGGACTCTCTTGACATTCGGCTGCCGCGTCAGCTGTTATGTCAATGACTGGAAGACGGGAAGGAGGAAAGTATCGACCCATCTTCCAGGGCACCAAAAACATCCCGTCCGGTCTCTTGCCATCGTCGCGGGACAGTCCACTCAGCTCAAGAAGGGCCGGTACCCCGGCGGTGACAAGAGCCCGACGGATGATGTCATTTATAGCAACATGGCGTGGTATATTTCCGGCACTTTGAATACATAACAAGCCCTGGTGACCCGAACTACCGACTTTACCCCACACCGGCAGCGATGAGGAACTATAGCCTCCGTCCCCAGTTGAATGACGACAGCAATCCTGACAGTGATATTGTCTAGAAGTGTGCCTAAATTCGACGAGGGCAAGGCATGGAACCACTTTGACTCCCAATTCGAGACTGCTAAGAGACAGGCACGCTCAGCCTGACTGGTACTAAATGACAATAGGTTTTCGTATGTCAATTTGCTGAGTGGACCGTACTGTATTGTACATACCTACCTATCTAATATATATAATTTTATAAAATAATCATAACTGTAGTTAAATGAAAATGGTCTTAAATAAAACTAGACTAAAAAATGAAAAAAAAACTTAAAATTAAAAACTATTAGGTGTAAACAAATTTTTATCCTAATGCATGAGTTCAGCAGACGGCTGGAAAACAGTTATAAAGTACATTCATAAGACTCGAATTAAAATGCCGTTGGAATTATAGAGTTTATTAGAACTATACAAACACAGGTTCAAATATAACTGAACACAACAAATCCAAACGTAATGCAGAAGGTCGTTATTCCATAAAACGTGCAAAGTCTATCACTATGTAGATTGTAGTACACACGTCTCGCTTCACTCGTGGTTATCGCTCGACTGCCTTCCCCCTACACCAGGTAATCGTTTTATATTGCACAAATGCAATGCCCCCGTGTCATAATCCGAAACACCTGACTAATGAGTCGACCGCAACGGCCACAAACGAGTACAATAAAACAATGGACTGTTCTCTAGAATAATTAGTAAAGGCATGCCAATAAATAAATAAACAAAAGAAGTCCAAATGTCGAAATGTAATAAAATGTGTTTTTACAGGTATGCAGGTGTGAAATTGTTTTTGTCGGCGTCCAGGTCGTAACAATACCTTTATGAATGGCCACCACCCCTGGTTTAAAGTATGCCACCATGACAACCATCCAACGCAACCCGTTTCGGTTTTGAAATGTTCATAAGTAATGGTAACCCGATTTTCATCAAGATGATCTGACAATAACAAAGTATGATTTTAATTAATCTTAGACGAACGAACAAAAGTATAGTGAGTGAATTACACGAACTATGTCTGTGTGGGTAATGTATATATTAGAGATGCTACAATTATAATATTCGACTTCAATTCGGCATGTTCGGTCACTTTTTAATTATTCGGTACGATCGAATATTGAATATCAATTACGAAATTGCGAAAAAAAAACGCACACATTGCTCAAAATTGTATATATTTTCATGAAACTACGTTTCGACAGTGTTAAATGCGATTTTAATTGACTTTTTTACGTTTCGACAAATTTTTAAAATATCTGAATCAAATAAAAATCTTTCAAAATCGCGCTTAAAATCCTAACAATATTGTTTAATTATATATTCCTATCTAATTGCACGTATCTCACGCGTAAGGGCGCGTTCCCACTTTGTCAAGACGACAGATAATCGTGTAGTTTTAAGTTTCGTGGCTTATATGTTTAAATGGAGGTGTTCACATATAGAACGACCCGATTTACTGTCGTCTACGACATTTTTTGCAGTGACGACAGATTGTTATGACAGTGGGAACGGCTAGCACGACAGTCGTAAAACGATCAAAAATCGTTACGGCTAAATCGTGACGGCAAATCTATCGTAGCCACGACAAAAATATCGTCTCGTCGTTGACACGTATTTTCCCTTCCCCCTCGCGACTGTAGTAACTTGCTAATGATGTGTAAACAACAAAGCAACTGCCGGGGAACGATAACATGTCGTCGCGATCCAATGGGAACAGCTAGATACGATAGTCGCTAAACGATAAAAAATGTTGACGACAAACAATCGTTATAATGGGAACAACTAGAAACGACAGTCGTCCAACGATAAATTAATCGTTACGACATAATGGGAACGCGCCCTAAGATTTGAGCGCCGAATATTCGGCGCTTCGGCCGAGAGCACTACTATTCGTGACATCTCTAGTATGTCTCCACTGGAATTACTAGTCCAATTTATCCGTTCGAATTGAATAATTTATTATTAAGCTATTAAGAAATAATTGAATTCGTAATTATTGATTACTAGTCTTCCTTTTGTTGGCTTCACTTTGAGAGCTCGGGGCTCGATCTCACCTATTTTGTTCGTCTGTATAAATATTTGCATCGTCGTAATTATCGAGCGGTTCCACATACATGCTAATTACGCAAGCAGTTCCTTTCACTTCACCTTGAAATCTTCGGCCGGATCTCCGGTCACATCATGTAAATACATTCACGAATCAGCCTTGTATTTATTTACCTAGCTAAATGTTCAATAACTATAACCCTTTTATAAATAGTGTATTTATCTATGCTATAAAGTGTCTATGACTGCCATCTGTCGAGTCCTATCAATGGCTTCTTCTTGTTTATATATATTGTGTACCTTAGTTTTTAATATTACATCTGTTTACTTTATCCGTGCAGGAACGGAGAAAGAATACAATTTCCTGCGGCCGGGCGGCCTGTCGTAAGAGGCGACAAAACAACCCACAGCCAGGTGGTAGGGCATTTGCCCGACTGAGTGGCTACCACCCCCGGTCTAAAGTATGTCGCCATAACAACCGTGAGTTGTGTTCCGGCATTAGTGACCAGGTTCCAGTCTCCTTTAAGAGTGCAGCAGCGCATTTATAACACATTTTATATTGCAAATGTCCATAGGCGATGGTAACCGATTTCCATCAGGTGGGCCGTCAACTTATCTTGTGACCTCGTGCAAATAAAAAAAATGGTCTAAGTAATAGTTATAGGTACCCAAACTGAAAAATGAAAAAAAAAGATTTTGGTAGGAGTAATGACTTAAACTAATGTAAGTTGAACTATTCAATATTGAAATTGTTTAATTTGAGCAGCCTGCCTACCGCTGCCGTATGAGTGAGAGAAAAGGAAGCCAGACAGACTGGCACCGTAACGCGTTATGTAACGAAACGGTTTACCCTCCCATAAAAAGTTATCACTTCAAAAAGTATATATTTACAACTTTCGATAATTGCGTGCCCTAAAAAAAACACAAAAGACCTGTTAAAAAAAATAACAACTCTACGAACTCGAGTTCCGTGCCCTTTTTTACAACTTAATTTCTAAGTTTTTAGAATTTATACACGCTTATTGGTTATTTTTGTAATTGTGTGACATTAATTTAGTGATTTTTTTTATTGTGGTGTCCCTTACGAAAAACTTATTATATTAATTTATTCTAATTTTAATACTAAACTTATACTAATGTAGAGTGTATCTGTTACATGCTGGTGTTGTGAGAGAGTGTGTGTGCCTTATGTCTATACCTATATATACCTATTATCTTAACTAGTGCCATGTGTGTTGTTTTTTCCTTTCTGTGTCTGGGTTATTAATTTTTAGGCTCTTTGTGTGTCTTGGTTTCTTTGTGAAGAGTGCGTGTGATTCAATTTAGTGGTAGTGCGCGTTGGTTTGAGTGTATGTATATGTTTTGTTTTTAGTTGTGTGCTTGTGAGTTTGTGTGGTGTTATTTATTGTTTAATTGTTGTGACATGAAATGAGACACCAAAGGCCACCTTAATGACACTTGTACACACTTCTTCCTTCGTTGATAACTCTTTCACGGTACAGGATGTCCGTTTATGGCCACTCAACATCAGACAAGCTAAGTCAGTATCCTCTTTTAAAATCATGGTTTTTAATTATTTTTGGTCCTCTCAGGTATAACAGTGCTGCTTTTCTGTATGTATTATGATATTTACTGTGTTTATATAGTATAATTAAGATTTATTTATTTATTTTATATATTTTTGAATATTTTATATTATGTATTGTCTACACCACCACTGTCATGTTTTAATTATTTTCCTTAGTTTAAGGGGTTGCCTGGAAGAGATCGCTTTAAGCGATAAGGCCGCCCTTTGTTCAGCATTTATTGTATCTAGTTTTTAAGAATGTAGTTTGAATTTTGGTGAACAATAAAGTGTTTTCATTCATTCATTCATTCGAAGGCCTATTTTTACCTATATATTTTAGCCATTTGGCCCAGCTTGCCATACACAACGCGGTGCTGGTACCTACGCTCACGTATGGAAGCGAGAGTTGGGTATGGAACAGAGAGCATGAAAGTAGAGTAAACACAGTCACACAGCGGACCGCGTTCGTAATACCGAAGTAAGAAAGAGAGTTGGTCTGAAAGATAGTGTCGGGGTAAAGGTAAGGAAAGGAATGCTCCGGTGGTTCGGGCATGTGGAAAGAATGTATGATGAAAGAATGACTAAACAGATATACAATGCAAAAGTGGATGGATGCCGAAGTCGCGGAAGGCCACGACACACCTTCCATGATCAAATTGATCGTGTACTAGCAGAAGGTGATGTCAGGAGCCTTAAGAATAGACGAGCGTGCATGACAAGAGCTATGAATGTCAAAGAAGCAAGTGAGGTGTGTAAGAATAAGCCTGTATGGCACTCTGTTGTTCGTGCCTACCCCGCAAGGGTCCTGGCGTGAAGTTATGTATGTATGTATATTTTAGAGTTAAATATAAAACACTATTATGTTGAAATGTCAACGTATTCACGTCAGTAATCAGCTCAGTAGTGAACTTTCCTTTAGTGAAATGTAGGTAGGCGTTTAGTGTATGGCGTGGGCGTGACCCCTGACCTTCATGGCCGCTCATAAAGGGAAGCCTCAGCTGTTATATTAACGTAATTCAGATAAACAACTTATTAATCAAGTTCTTTGAAGTGGGAGGGAGAAAATTTGGTCTACATAAGATAACATTTTTGAATCACTTTCAATTAATTAATGTTTATTACGTTGTACTATAAATACGCAGTTCGTATATTTTATCGTTTTTTAATGCTGCAGTGCAACGAACTCTTCGTCGTTATGTAAACATGTGTTTCTTTTGATCAATAATTGTTCGTTTTATTTAAATTTATTTATTTGATTTACTAATTAAATATTGCAAAAGTAGAATTAGTTTAATTAATATTAATACGTTAAACAAAAACTTTGAAATTATATAGAGATGAAGTACAGAATGCTAATATGCATATATGCTTTTTTTGCTTAGAGTGGCTTAGACCATTCAACCAAGGTCTAAGTTTTTTGTATTTTACGCGATTACTCTGTACATTGTTTTTTTTATACGAACGTGTTTACTGTCGAGGTGGTACCATAGTCCCCAAGTCAGGATCTGATGAGCGGATTTTTTTTTTATAATGAATAGGTTCGCGTTTGACCGACATTGCACCTTGTCTCACGCGGAAATGCAGTCTAAGGTGGAGCACGCTTACCTAGAAGATACCTGTTCACGCGAGACTAAAAGACACTTAGATTGTATTTTTCGTGAAAAACAGACGAAGGTAAAGAGTTCCATTCTTCAGCGGTGCGTATGATGAATGTAGAAGCATAGCGTTTCGTCCGCTTCGTCGGTATTTCCACCATATAACGGTGGCGTAAGTGCGTACATCTGCTTGTCCGGTGGTAGAATGGTGAGGGTGGAACCAGCTCATGCAATTCCGAGGCACACTCACCGAAGTGTATCCATTTCAGGGAAGTCGAGAGCAACTCTTGTTAAAGAACGTCAGTGCGAAGAGAGCTCTTCAACTTACAAAGAGCATAGGCGCTCTTTAATAAGGGTTACTCTCCTTTTCCCTGGAATCCACTCATCAGTTCCTGACTTGGTGACATGAGACTACCTCAGGAGTACAGACTATCGAATAAAGAAAAAAAATGATAATCGCTCCACAGTTGTGGAATATTTTGTGTAACGAAGATTTCGGTTAACAATTTTCGAGGGTTCCTTTCGATTTCATTTCATTTTCCTGGGAGCCACTCATTAAATCCTGACATGGTGACAATTGAACCAATTCGGGAGTATATCCTTTCGATTAAAAGAAAAATTTTGAAAATCGTTTCACTATTGACGGGGAAATCGAGTAACGAACATACAAAAAAAAAACATACATGTATTGCGAACCTCCTCTTTGAAGTCGGCTAAGAAAATAAGCAAAACATCAGTCTACCATTTTTAATTTACATTTTCATCCAGTAACGTGTTCTTGGATATAATTTGGAGTAATTAAATCTGGCTTTGAGAGGATTAAAATTAATCTGCCCTGTGTATTAGTGCATGATCACCACGACGGCGTTGATTTAATTTTTATTTGAAGTGGATGAACTCCATGGCTGGAGTGAATATATTCATATGTTCATAATGAGATGGCCGCAATTTACAACTTGGATATCAGTCTTTAGAAAAATAAATAAATCTTAAAATCGAATTTGTGCAATCCAATCAAAAATGCAACATTTGGAATTTATTTAATTTGTTTGGGAAACATACAATAATTAATATTTTTAAATAACACAAAATTAAAACATATATCAATCAAGTTTAAATATTGCAAAATGCTGTTCTATATTTTGCTTTTCGCCGACTTTAAAGCCCGGTTTACATTATTCAAGTGATCCAGCGAGAATCCAATCCAGTGCTGGACTGGATTTGTAACGTCTACATTATTCCAGTTATTTAGAAGCCGTTGAAATGTGAACACTACAGTGACAATGATTTCAAGAAGAGATCAGTTTCGAAAATGTTTCAAACGTGCTCAAATGCTCTTGCTACCAGAAGTTATTAATGAGGTTAATAAGGAACTAAGGAGAAGGAACGGATTTGGGTGAGAAATTGGATCAGCGAAAGAGGTCAAAAAGGAGGGTCAGTAATGCTTTTGCAACGACTGAAGTTACCACTGAATATAGACTGGCATTGAGATTGACAGCAGAATACTTTGAGGAACTGTTATCATTACTTTCAATTAATATTCAACCTAATAATAAAATAAAATAATAATAATTTGATCTACAGATAACTTCTGCACCATTTTTAAATTCTTTTTTCGACGCAACAATCCGCAAAAACAAAAAAGAGCACTGGGATGGCACTGGATTAGCCGTCTACATTATTCCAGTTGTACTGGATCGGTCGCACTGGATTCAAAAGTAGACCGCCAATCCAGTTACTGGACTAGAATGCTAACTGGATTCAATGCATTCCAGTGCCGGCTTACGAGGGGGCCTTTAGCTACTAGGTAAAGCAAGGGATTTAACAACTACCCCCGTCTCGAAGTGGAGTGTGTTCTCCCAGGGCACACTTCAAGCACTTTATTGCGCTGGATCGACTGTTGCGTAACTATGTTCTATATCTCAGTCTTTCCAACACACAAAAGCGCAGGGTCGTCAGGGAGGAGGGGGTTTTTAGTGGGTATTGAGGTTGCTCGCCCGTGCGGCATCACTCGGAGTCTCCACACTCCTCTGTGTAGTCCATAGCGGACGGAACGCAAATAAAGCATGCAATTGCTAGCGTTACCGCCCCCCGTGGATTCGTGCCGTTTCCTAGTGACGGCCCAGAGGGTGCGTAAATCGGTTAGCCATTTTCCCTCGCCTCAAAAAAAAAAAATTCCAGTGCCGGCTTACATTTTTCCAGTAAGCAATCCAGCGCTGGATTCGATCGCTGGACTGGAATAATGTAAACCGGGCATAAGACGTTTATTTTTTTGCTTTTTAGATACTCATTAAGTCGGTTTCTTTAGATTTTTCGCAGCCACTGCGAACGAAGTTGCGCTTGCAGATATTAATCGTATATAAAATCGAGTTATTTGATACAATTAATACATAATTTTATACAATCTATTGACTTATGAAGAGAAATTAATGTTAGCGTGTGCTGTGTACACGACCGTACTTTTGTTGTCGACTAATAGGAATTCAGTAAATAGCCACACGGTGGCGGTGTATCACTGATGCCAGCTACACAAGAGCTTAGTCTTTGCAATTTTAAACATCTTAAAAATATGTATTTTTTATAGACTAGTGGTCGCCCGTGGTTGAAATTCGACCATAATAATTAATGTCAAAGACTATTATATACTTCTATAATCAAAGATTTCGCCAAGGCTACACTGTAAATTTCACTTTAACAATAAACAAAAGAGTATATATGCGTGTGTGTCAAATACATGGTAGTGTGTGTAATGTTTTTTTATTGATTTAATGTATTTTTTATGCATCACAAAAAAAATTTATTAGCATTCTGTACTTCTTCTCCATACAAACTATAAGTGTGCGAAATTTTATACTCCTCCGTCCGCGCAATTTTCGTAAAAAGGGGTACAAAGTTTTTGCTTCACGTATTTATATATATATACATACACACATACATACATAACTTCACGCCAGGTCCCTTGCGGGGTAGGCACGAACAACAGAGCGCCATTTAGGCTTATTCTTACACACCTCACTTGCTTTTTTGACATTCATAGTTCTTGTCATGCACGCTCGTCTGTTCTTAAGGCTCCTAACATCACCTTCTGCTAACACATGATCAATTTGATCATGGAAGTAGCAGTAGCGGAATCTCTAATTATTATTCTACTTAATCTTTGGTAAGGTTAGATTTTTTAAATAAAATTAAAACTGCAAACATTTATTTATTGGAAAATTGAATTAAGATAAGTTAACATCATGTTTATTTTTTTCTTTGTTTTTACTTATATAATGTTTGTTTTTAAAATTAACACAAATGATTCAAAAGTCATTATAATTAAAACTACGCACTACGCACCAGTCTGTTCTCAACAAATTTTAGAATATTCCGAAATTTCTTTGTTTATAATTAAAACTACGTGTTATCGGTTTTGAACACGGCATTTTATTATATTTTTGATCATGGAAACATCGAAATAAAATGCCGAGCTTAAAACTGTTAAATCGTCGTTATAGTTAATTAAAAATAAAATACTTTCAGGACAATAAATAATACAATTATTCTTCTTCAATATACTAAGACTGTGAAACCACAACAATAAAATCTGCAATTATATATAAATAAGTGACGTAATTAATACATTAAAAAGTAATATTAAAAACGTAAAACATAATGTTATACAAGAAACAGTTTTAAGTGAAAGTGTTACCTCAATGTAAACATTGATGACGACGTGAAAGGAGACTGCATAGTCTATGGCCAGAATTGGCTGTATCCGAACGTATTTTTCGCGTGTTTAAAAAATATAACAAAATCGCGGGAAGTGGTGAAAGGTAAAGCTGTATTCTTTTGAATTTCACATAGTTAAAGGCTGAATGTTTTTTGTTTTAACAAAGTTTTAGTTAAATTGTATGTTTTAGGTGATTAATATAAAATATTTTATACCGTATTATCTAACTTTAGAAACTTTAGATGATGCCTAAGTTGTCTAAGATTATTAAATATCAATAAATAATTAATTCATTTAAAAATCCTGTTAGAAATGTACGATTTACTAAGTAAAAACAATTTATATTTATTTATGTGAGTTTATTAAAGATTATGTATTTCGTAATGTGTTATATTAGATTTAGCAAAGTTTTTTTCCAAATAAGACATCGCACGGTGTTGTGGTTTAATCAGAGTCAAAAATGAAATTTCAAGTTTAGTACGACAAGAAAGTTTATCACGGACAGCCGTTGTTCGGTTTGTTGCAGGAATTAAAAATCCGTGCATTTGTAAACTATATAATTTTGTATGAAATATTTACATATTGAAATATCTTAATAAATCCAAACAAATAGATGTTAAAAGATTAAAATTTTGTGTGGCATTTTTACATGACTTTCTCTTTGTGTGTATTTTGTAAATGTACATGACAGTATCTTGACCGACCGGCCTGTGAGCGTTGTTTTAAACAACACAGAAGGTTGGTTTTTGCCATGCCTTAATAGTTTCTATATAAGAGCCTTGAATTAAAATAATTAAATTAATAAAAGGGCATTATATAGTATTATGCATGCTATGGTTTCACAGAAAAAGTATTCAGTAATACTGGGAGGGCAAGCTTCATAAAAAAACTATATAAGAAAATCAAATAAGAAGAAAGATTTAAAATCATTTAGCCCTTAACTTGTTAGGAAATAATTTACACTACTGCTAAAACTCATATTATATTTAATTTCTTTACAGATTTTGTAACGACTGTAACGCGGAATGCTAACAACATTTGTAGAGTGAAATATAAAAGTGAAAGTGAACATGAAGTTTTAAAACCAGAAATTGTTTCTGATATAACTTTTCAAAGACTTACAAAAAAGCTCAATAAGAAAAAATAATAAAACAAACTATGTGATATAATCGAATGTTAAAACCACTAAAAACTTCAAATCGTTAACATAATACTGACAGCAAAAACCGGATTTCACATAAATAGCATTGAAACCGGTTAAAGATCAAAAAAGAACAGTCATAATCACATTAACATAACATCTGATAATAACCCAGTTATTATCACAATAACAGTGTTCGGAAGACAGTAAAACAATCGAGTATGTACTAAAATCAAAAAGGAAAGTGACACGAAAAACCGGATATAACCAAAGTGCTAGTGTTGTAAAAACCGGTTGAATATCGGTGCGTACGTTGGCTCCGTAACCCGCCCCCGGCCAACCCCGCCAATGACGCCGAGGGCGCCGCCTCCGCGCCCCCCGCGGCTCGCCGCACTGCTCATACTCACGCTGTTTGGTAAGTTATTTTGCCTTGTTTTGTATTTTTCTATCGTCTGGATAAAATCAGATCAGATTACCGTAGGCTACGATGGAATATATAAACCATGTTTCATGGTAAACACAAATCGGTTTTTATACATGTACTGCATGTAATCTCATGGTTGAATCGGTTTATATACCATTACGATGCGGAAAGTATAATTTTGTTATATCTCTTATGAAATACGTTTAATAATTTTCTATTAAGATTAGATATTTAAAATTAAAAGTAGTATGCAATTGCATTTTCTTTAAAGCACTAACCGGATTAACCGGGTCATCCACGCGCATTGTCATGATTGCAATGTCTAGGTATTAACATAATACTCTGCCGGCCGACCATACTACATTGCAGAGGTTCAGGATTCGATTCCTGATGTGGTAAATTTCCTAAGCAAATTTTCCGTTAATTAAGTGGGCGTCTGGGATTGGCCCCTGAGTGGTCCGTTGTATATTACCAACATAAGCCTAACTTGATTAGCTTGGGGTATACAATGTGTCTGGTTATCAAAATCACCAAGTATTCCAATGGATATACGATTGAGAAGATTCTTTTACGCGTTACGGGAATTTAACTCCATGCTGAAGTTTTCCCACAGCGTAACAATATAAATATAATTTCCTTTGAGACCGACAACACAAAATTAGTAGCTACTTTGGTAACCATTTTCCATCAGGTCGACACTCTGTTTGCTGCAGCAATAACACGATTTACGATTCAATTTATTTCTTGCCTTTCTAATTAATTTATTACAATTTGTATGATTTTCTCACGTTCTACATATTATATTACACGAGCATTGCACTCTTGATATCTTGCTTCATGAATTTTAGCTATTGCGTTTTGGGTCCCGAGATCGAAATCCAGTCTCGCTATAATCATTATCAAATAGTAACATCTAAATTGTGTACTATTCACGTCAACAACGTCAAAACATGTGTGTTTTTCGTTCATGATTAGATATTCGGTATTCCGCCGAATAGTACACAATATTCGGCTATATATCGAATAGTTAAAGTGGCTGAATACTCGTGACATCTCTAGTGGAAAGTTTTAGTTACCTTTAAAGTCCACCTGTGTACATACTGAGGACATGTAATGTAGGTCAAGATACAAGGAGATCTTGATTCTATTTATGCCAACATTACCAATTAGACAAACATTTATCAATACCATAACTATTAACAAAACAGGATATTACACCATAATTTATAAACATCGTAACCTCTATCTCCATCACATAGGGCCTCTGCGGTTGAGCGGGCTAAGTTTTACCCGAGATTCCGGGTTTGATTCCTGGCATGGTAAAATTCTTTTCAAGTTTTTTTACTTGTTTTCTTTTTAATCTTTACTAGCGGGCCGACTGGTTGTCCTGCTCTGAAAAAAAAATCTAGTGCCTGATCTCAGCGCCACCTACCAGTTACAATTGCGAATCTAAACCATCAGGGGAGCCACTCAAACTCACAAAAACAAAATCACCGCAATCGCTCCAGGTGATTAGGAGGATTCTAGAACCTGATCTCAGTGTCACCTACCGGTTCTATTGCGAATCTAAACCATCTGGGGAGTCACTCAAACTCACCAAAACAAAATCACCGCAATCGCTCCAGGTGATTAGGAGGATTCTAGACCCTGATCTCAGTGCCACCTACCGGTTCTAATTGCGAATGTAAACCATCTGGGGAGTCACTCAAACTCACCAAAACAAAATCACCGCAATCGCTCCAGGTGATTAGGAGGATTCTAGAACCTGATCTCAGTGCCACCTACCGGTTCTAATTGCGAATGTAAACCATCTGGGGAGTCACTCAAACTCACCAAAACAAAATCACCGCAATCGCTCCAGGTGATTAGGAGGATTCTAGAACCTGATCTCAGTGCCACCTACCGGTTCTAATTGCGAATGTAAACCATCTGGGGAGTCACTCAAACTCACCAAAACAAAATCACCGCAATCGCTCCAGGTGATTAGGAGGATTCTAGAACCTGATCTCAGTGCCACCTACCGGTTCTAATTGCGAATGTAAACCATCTGGGGAGCCACTCAAACTCACAAAAACAAAATCACCGCAATCGCTCCAGGTGATTAGGAGGATTCTAGAACCTGATCTCAGTGCCACCTACCGGTTCTAATTGCGAATGTAAACCATCTGGGGAGCCACTCAAACTCACAAAAACAAAATCACCGCAATCGCTCCAGGTGATTAGGAGGATTCTAGAACCTGATCTCAGTGCCACCTACCGGTTCTAATTGCGAATGTAAACCATCTGGGGAGTCACTCAAACTCACCAAAACAAAATCACCGCAATCGTTCCAGGTGATTAGGAGGATTCTAGAACCTGATCTCAGTGCCACCTACCGGTTCTAATTGCGAATGTAAACCATCTGGGGAGCCACTCAAACTCACAAAAACAAAATCACCGCAATCGCTCCAGGTGATTAGGAGGATTCTAGAACCTGATCTCAGTGCCACCTACCGGTTCTAATTGCGAATGTAAACCATCTGGGGAGCCACTCAAACTCACAAAAACAAAATCACCGCAATCGCTCCAGGTGATTAGGAGGATTCTAGAACCTGATCTCAGTGCCACCTACCGGTTCTAATTGCGAATGTAAACCATCTGGGGAGCCACTCAAACTCACAAAAACAAAATCACCGCAATCGCTCCAGGTGATTAGGAGGATTCTAGAACCTGATCTCAGTGCCACCTACCGGTTCTAATTGCGAATGTAAACCATCTGGGGAGCCACTCAAACTCACAAAAACAAAATCACCGCAATCGCTCCAGGTGATTAGGAGGATTCTAGAACCTGATCTCAGTGCCACCTACCGGTTCTAATTGCGAATGTAAACCATCTGGGGAGCCACTCAAACTCACAAAAACAAAATCACCGCAATCGTTCCAGGTGATTAGGAGGATTCTAGAACCTGATCTCAGTGCCACCTACCGGTTCTAATTGCGAATGTAAACCATCTGGGGAGCCACTCAAACTCACAAAAACAAAATCACCGCAATCGCTCCAGGTGATTAGGAGGATTCTAGAACCTGATCTCAGTGCCACCTACCGGTTCTAATTGCGAATGTAAACCATCTGGGGAGCCACTCAAACTCACCAAAACAAAATCACCGCAATCGCTCCAGGTGATTAGGAGGATTCTAGAACCTGATCTCAGTGTCACCTACCGGTTCTATTGCGAATCTAAACCATCTGGGGAGTCACTCAAACTCACCAAAACAAAATCACCGCAATCGCTCCAGGTGATTAGGAGGATTCTAGAACCTGATCTCAGTGCCACCTACCGGTTCTAATTGCGAATCTAAACCATCCGGGAACTCGCTCAAACGCACAAAAACAAAATCGCTCCAGGTGATTAGAAGGAATATCGATAGGAATATAATAAATAGTGTAACTAACACGACATACTTTTATATATGTAGATTTTTGTAAAAACTTCTATTATATGGGTATTATAATAAACATCCTTCTTTCTTGAACCTAGATATCCTACATTTTTTATTTATTTACGTTTGTTCCTATTTATTACATTTTATTTTCTACATTCTAATTTAGTACTATCTATCAACACTTGCTTCTTTATCCTAATATTTATACTGTTACGAGTTACGGGACTCGAAATAAAATGTCTTTGGAATATGACTATCATAAACGATTACAACACACATTAGGATGTTATTCTAATTACAAATTTTAAACACAAAGTAAACAAAAGAATTCCGAATGCCGAAAGGTAATAAACTGCAGCTGTGCATTTACTTTTGTCGGCGTGTAACAATACATTTATACATACATACATACATATTGTCACGCCTGTTTCCCATTGGGGTAGGCAGAGACAATGGATCTCCACTTGTTACGATCTTGACAAACACTTTTCGCTTCATCAACTTTCATTAATCTTCTCATACATACACGCTTATTTAAACTACTTTTTATCTGACCTTTCTTCAAAATATCTTCAATTTGATCATGGTGAGTACGTCTTGGTCTACCGGCACTGACTCTTCCAGTCACATTGCTATCATATACTTGTTTTGTGATTCTGCTATCATTCAGTCTCTCTACATGGCCAAACCACCTTAACATTCCCTTTTCAACTCTTGTCACTACATCTTCTTTCAATTCACAACGCTCCCTTATCACACTGTTTCTTATCATATCACTTACATTAACCTTACATATACTTCTCAAAGCTCTCATTTCAACTGCATTTATTCTACTTTCATGCTTCTTCTGCCACACCCAACTCTCACTGCCGTACATTAGCGTTGGTACTAATACCCCTTGATGGACAGCCAGACGTGCCTTTACAGACACTTTCTGGCTGTTTATAAAAGAGTTCAGCGCTCCATTCACCTTATTCCCTGCCATTACTCTCCTTTCAATATCACTTTCATGCTTTCCGTCTCTGGTAAACATGCACCCTAGGTAAACAAATTCTTTAACTTGCTTTAGTCTTTCATTTCCTATCTGTACGTTACACATTGTCATACTTTCATCTCTTTCAAACACCATAACTTTCGTCTTCTCTACATTAATTTTCATACCCTTAGTCTTAAAAGATTCGTCCATAATCGTTACCATCTCCTGTAACTCTTTTTCCGACGATGCAAGTATAACCTGATCATCGGCGTAGAGTAGATATTTGATGAGTGATGAATACATTTATAACTCTATATTTTCTTTTTCGGTTATAGTATTCTCATTTTGGAGGCCAGGACTCATTTTGGGTTGTCGAGACGCACCGGTTAGTTAGTTATATACTTATATATAAGCTAAAGTGTACACTTTTTTATCTTTATTTCGGTAAATAGCTTTTTTAACTGCTATGCAAAAGTTCATAAAGTCCTTCTCAGTCCTTTTGCTCATTAGTTTCATATTGCTGAATCTAATCTAGCCTGAATTTTATCTCTAAGTTTGACTTTTCCCGGGAATGCATAGGACGCCGGAAAATGATGTCTTCCTGTTCATCAGGGTCGCAAACACACGAGGGGCTCTCCTTGTACCCAAGCGGTTCAGGTACTCAGAGAAACCCTGGACCGACCAGGGGTTTACGTTGAGTTCTGTGACACACACAAGAACAGAAAAAAATCCTATATAAAGATAGATAGATAAATCTTAGTAAAATTGTGATACTTTACCATTTAAAAATTAAATAGCGTACAAAAGGTGGCCGAAAAATCCGATGTGCTTTTGTTAGCATTACCATAAAACATTGCCATGAAGCGCGGAGTTTTTTGTTTTAAAGTCAAACAAAAAAAACTGTGGTATACAAAAAACGAGATCCGGTTTTACAGATCCGGATCTCGTGGACGACAGATGACACTACAATGCTATGGTTAATTATATACCTTTATATATAGGTACATAGTAGAGGACGCACGCGATTTCGTCAGCTTTTGTATTTGAAAATTCTTTAATTCTGCGATACATTAATGAATGGAGGTGCCATTAACAGGAGATTATTAGAGGAGCGTAAATTGAGGTAGTTAGTATATGAGTAGGCAGTAGTGTGATTATATTTTTATTAGGATTGGTTTTTTTTTATATTGGTATTCTTTATTTCATTGTTATTCATGTGTATCTCTCAAGACCACGGGCTATAAAATGGCCTGGACTTTTGGAGGGCTTGCGTGAGGTGGGAAGACGAACACGTAAAAGGCTCCTTGTCAAATTTCGGGTAAATGTGGTGTGACTTTGACTAACGAGTACCCCTGTCTACACCACATAACAATGCACCCGAGAGCAAGCCTCGGTCAGTGTAGGACTAATGTAAGAAATGAGAACAGAAGGTACAGGGCTATTGGGAACGACTGCTCGTAGGACTAGGGATCTCGGTCTATGGGGATTATGGCGTCTACCCGTCGCAATGTTCTGGGTATATGGAAAAAATGGGCAGACTCGCCACTCCCAGCTTGGGACACAAAATTGGCTAGGACAACATGGGTGACGAGACGTGGGCTGCAGGTTCAACGAGGCTACTTCCTACGTTATTCCATTAATCACATCCACCCCTGGAGTTTCAGTCTTCACTCTTTGTTATTATTATTAAGCTACCAATATTATTATATTTTCCTTTATATTATATTCATTCTATAGTTATACATTTTGTAATTAGTATTTCTTATTTTTACAAAGGATCTCCATATACATGTGATTTAGGAGACCACTGGAAATCAGTGCTGTGTCAAACCGTGTTTCGATCATCAAGTGTTTCGAATCAGTGCTGTATCGATACATGTCATCCACTGACTCTTCACACTCGACAAACATTTTTAGAACACCTCGCCATCTCTCCAACAATTTTACAGTCTAACAAACGATAGCGGATTGAAGTCATTGATAAACTATTTTAACCAAAGATGGTTACGAATGACAAGAATTTGTTACATTATCGTTCATTTCATCATCCCCCCCCCCCCCCCATTGTACTCCAGCAATAAGAAAAAGTTTTAATACCTTTTTTTATTTTTGAAAGTTAAACATAAATATAAAAGCGTGCTGGTGTGGATATATGTATATAGCTATACGGATGATATTTTGATAGGCAGCTCTTGATGATGTCATTGACCTACTGTTGACATTTGACGACAGCTTTTGATACGTTATTTACAATTTAGTCATGTACAATTACATGCAAAAATATGTGTTACGTGAAATACAATGGATTATTCAAAGGACTTTGAACTTTGAATAATGGACAAAGTTCAAAGTAATATATTTGTTTGAAATATGAACATTTTGCAGATGTTATGCTAACTGATACAAACTATAGTTACATGTGTCGCCTTTGACAGGTATACAAAATTTACAGTTAGAAATCATTTCTAGTACTTCTCATTAACATCTTGATTACAATCAGACCTAATTATTTAATTAATTATATGTCTATCAATTATATATTATGTAACGTTTGGTGTAATTGCCGACTGAGTTGCAATTTTTGAAGTGATAACCACTTATGGGAGGGTAAACCGCTTCGTTACATAACGCGTTACCGCGCCAATCTGTCTGGCTTAGCTCACGCATACGGCAGCGGTAGGCAGGCTCCTTTTCTCTCACTGTAACCCACAGCGCTAGCCGTATTTCGATAATTAGATTAAATAATAATATATAATACTAATAATGTACATACACAAAATTCTCATGAACATACGAGAAGAATTGTAACTAAGAATAAAATATATTTTATAATCAATAAAAGATTTTATTAATAAATAACCTTTCCTTACATTATTATATTAATATGTACGTTACCACCTGGCTGTGGGTTGTTTTGCCGCCTCTTACAGCAGGCTGCAGAAATTGTATTCTTTCTCCTTTTCTGCTCGGATATGTAATTTTTGCTAGATATTCTTTGTTATTTTCTTAACCATTAAAAATTCTATGTATAAAAAATAGAGTTATTGGGATTTCCTATAACTTTACATTTATACACAAGTGAATAGGTATCTTCTAGGTAAGCGAGCTCCATCCTAACTTGCGTCATTGCTCAACATCAGGTGAGACAGTGATCAAACGCAAATCTATAAACCCATCCATTAAAAAAACTTCTATACATATCGTATATATTTTTGACTTACACTGTACACATGAATATGAATTATTATATTGCTCTGCAAGCTTTGTTTGAAGGGCGTTTTAGCTTTAGTGACTTTCTAACTGCTTCTAAAGCGGTTACCTTTGAAGCAAATGCACGACAAATCCAGTGCCACCTAGTTGCGCATATCAAGATCTTTTGATCTATCAATACTTAAGTAAGTGTGAACGCCCTTTATGGTTCTTAAAGAAGCGTTCAAACTTACTCTAACGCTCTATGAATAAAACCGTTAATCTATACCATGGAATATATAAGTAATATTTGAAGCAACGTAATATGTAGTGTTTCTTTGGGCAAAGATGGTAACCGGGGGCCCAATTCTGCTATTACCATCGCGTCAAAATCGTCGAACAACATTATCCCGATCGTAGATTTGGCTGATTTCTGTATTCTGCTAATTCTAATGGCGTGCCCGTGCCACTCTATTTTTGTATATATTTATAAGCGAGAAATCGCGAAATGTTTAAAAAAATTCATAGGTTTTTGGTAGTGGTAATATTAATTTTTTCTACAATTATTCTGCAGCGACATTAAAAGTACCTACCGTCGTCTATAGAAGGTTGCAACACGACGAGCGAAGCTAACGCGTTGCCAACCTTTTGGATGAGATAGGAGTGAAGGGGTAGAGGTCTATTGGTAGTCTCACTTATCATACGAAACACAATTAGCTTGAGGCTAACTGTTTCATATTGTTATTCTGTGAGCGTGGTATTGCGTTATCCCAGTGATCTACGGAGCGTGTTATCAAGGTAGCCTCCCGTGACCTCATACGCTCAAGGAGACGAATGTAGAGAGGTCGCGAAAGCCCCAAAGACGCAGAGAGACCAACAAAAGCACTGATAGCCACCGAACGCACCAAATTAGCCGTTGAGAGCTACTGTAAACGGTCGAGTTGGGATGCCTGCTGCAGCTCCAAAGCCACGTCACCGAAGGGTCGTTGCCCCCGGAGTTGAAGCGGGGGCAAAGAGTTTTTAGCTCTACACCCCACCCAACTCCACCTAAAGGAGCAGAAGAACTAACGCCAATAGTGCTTCCAAGATGTCTCAACCACGTCAGTATTAGTAATATAGTATGAATAAAACTTAAATGCGTCCATGAAGTTTGTATTCGTCATTGCGTAAGACACAACTATAAGATTCACAGACAGAGCTGAGAAGAGTGTTGCGCTCTCGCTCGATCGTTATCCGGACTCGCATGCTATCTCTTCCACTCAACACACCCTTAACACGTAATGCACATTAATATTTAACTTTAACTGAACCTGCGCAAACTCAAAAAACTAACTTCACTTCAAGCATCCGCTCTTTCCGCTCTTGTACGCAACGGTTCTCAAGAACGTTTCTCTGGCGCACCGTAGGGATTTGGAATGAGCTCCCAGCTGTGGTTTTCCCACAGCGCTACGATATGGGGTTTTTTAAAAAGGGTGTCGTTAAATTTCTTCAAGTTCGGCAGCGCGTTGGTGACACCTCTGGTATTGCAAACGTCCACAAGCGACGGTAACCGCTTTCCATCAGGTGGGCCGTCTGCCTGTCTCCTGTACTCCAGCTATAAAAAACGTATTTTAGTTTTGGGCGTACTATAACACTTCACTGTGTGTGTGTATGTCTGTAGCCATAGAAACACTTGTAAAATATTTTGTTGAAAATTCTAAGAAAATTTTCAAAGATCCTATATCATTAACTTTTCCAGTTAGTACTTATAGAACGCAAATCTGGATTTCAGAGCTCATAAATTCAGAGAAACCGTGTTCATAAAACTTAGATTTTATATACCCTCCACATTCACTAGAAAAAAGCCAGAAACAACACGGCGGTACGGATTTTCTTGTTCTCTTTCTCAAGGTTCACGCGAGAATGTGGAGCGCCCGTTATACTTGAATTTTATTCGACGATAAAATGTTTTAAAGCCACTTACGGCTGCCAATATCCACGAACGGAACGAGCCTATTGTGAATCGATAGGCCGACGTAACCTGAATACTGGTTTGAAAAGTTATTTTCTTAGGCTTTCATGGTTATTATATGCTAGCGGCCGCCCTCGATTACCTTTGCTTTGTTCTTAAAACAGCAAACATTCTTATATATTCTTCACATTTATAATTTTAATAAGATAAGATATAAGAGGGTTGGGTTTTTAATTTTTCATATAAGTATTATACAGACAAACTTAAAATTAAAATAAACAAATACATCCTATTCTAAAAATATATATACAACTTAATTTAAAAAAAATACAAACTACAAATAGTAAATAGGTCCCAAATCACCGTCAGTTGGGAACGTTCCCAAAACGCTGGCCGCATTACCACGTTGTATGGCAATGCTTATGCGTTGCTTATGTATATTTGTTTATTACAAAACATATGATTTGTTTTAAAACACAGCTCATAAACATTTTTTCCATTAAAAAAATCCTTGTTAAAAAATTTAATACGGCTTTCTCATAAGTTTTTTTTATTGCAGGAGTTCAGCGGACAGGCAGACGGCCCATTTGATAGAAAGCGGTTACATTGCCTATGGCCATTTGTAACACTAAAGGTGCTACAAATGCGCTGCTGCTCTCTTAAGGGAGACTGGAACTACTAATGCCGGAACACAGCCCAAAGTTGTTATGGCAACATACTTTAGACCAGGGCTGGTAAAAGTAAATTATTATTTTGTCAAATTATATTATCACAAATGTGATGTGGTCTTTCCAAATTAGCATCCAGCTTATGTTCCCATGCTAAACAAATAAGTAGATTGTATTCAAGGAAACAATTGCAATAAGAATATTACGAAAGACTATGTGAAGCAGGTTTGGTATTACTTTCGCAATGTATGATGGAACAAGTGCATCTTGGTCATAAAACAGTGTCAGCTAGCTTATTCACAACAATGTTGTGTATATTATGAAATATGTGCCATTTTTCTAACGCCATCCTCCTCTGTCATTGGACAAGGCAGAGGTTCTTTATTTCTTTTTGTTTTCTCTTTTCTGCTTTTGTTTTCTTTTTTACGGAATTTGGGCGTCTTTATTTATTTTTCTTATTCTTTTATTACAAAATCTTATATAGTTTGTACTGTGTGTGCCACTCAGCTGAGTCAAACTTTTAATTTTTTTGTTTTATTTTATTTGGGGGACTAACGGCTGTAGCCTTACAAACTAACTTACAGAGATAGCCAAAGAACAGCTATTCATAAACCTCCACAGTGAAACGAAAATACAGTGAAACACAATTATTTTAGAAAAAAAACAATAATATGAAAATTTTGTGACCGGGAAATTAATTATAATTAAAATAGGCTTTGATTAAATTCGCATTTACATTTTTTATAAATTTTATACAGAAATATGTTACACAATTAATTTTAAAAGAATTAATGGAGTTGTAGCAAACAGTGCACACTTAGTAAGATAAAGACACAACAAAAGGAAAGAAAAATATTATTATAGTTATAATGTTACGAGTTACGGGACTCGAATTAAATATACAAACACGTATAACACAGGTACAAATATAACTGAACACAAACAGTGCAAACGTAATTCACGATTCAATAACACGCGCAAAGTCCGTCACCAACGTCTTGCCTCGCTTGTGACTATCGCTAGACTGCCCCCATAGATGATACACTACATATAGAGAACTGCCCCTTTCTGCATTAGGGTATTGCTTTATACTGTACGATTACAATATGTCTCACGGCCGCGCAGGCTGTATTTCTAAGAATCACTCCTGGCTACCATAAAAGATTACAATACACAATGGTATGTTTTTCTAATTACAAATTTTAAACACAAAGTAAACAAAAGGAGACGGTCATAAAAGCGCTTCAATTTTATTATCTTAAACGACGCCGGCGGGTAATAGATGTGCATTGTTTGCAGGTGGCCCAAATTGTAACAATAATGACATGACGAAATTAAATTTTAAACTGCAACATTTCTCCATAAATCCCTTACAAGCTTAGCAAGATGAACCCGTTATACAAAATATAGTATAAGAGGATGGTTTAACGGGTAGGTGGCATGAAATCTTATGCATTGCAATCCACAATATCAAACCTACAACCGTGATATATTCGTAAAGGAGAAGGGTATATTAAACGATCTATGCCTTTGATCCCTTTATCAATGAAGTCGGGACTTCCTAACAATATCCCTCTTATGCCATAATGATATGCACCCTAAACCCATCCGTCTTATCTAAACGAACGCTTGGCCGCCCTATCTTTAACATAATTTGGAAAATTCATTATGTGATTGCAATACTTCTGAGTTGAATATGCACTGTTTGCTCCACTAATTCTTCAAAAGTCATTCTGTAACACACCTCTGTATAAAACTTATAAAAAAAGAACTTGATATATAAATAGAATAAGAGAAATATAAAGAAAAACATTTTTTAGCTAGACGTGTTGCTGGGGAGTTTGTTGCCGCTTCTTCTCCTTGACAGCAATAATACATTGCGAAGCGGTGTACATAGACTAGAAGTAAAATTAAATTTTAACTTATATGTATGACCTTCAAAAAGTGTTCGCCAGTGGAAGTTATTTAGAATAAAAACTTTTGAATTTGAATTCAGAGACTACAATTTCCGATCCCAGGTGGAAGAACAGCGCTGGCCTTTGTTGCTAGCATTACGCTGAGACTGGATCCAATTTAAGACTAACTTTGTGTTATTTTTTATTTCTTTTCGGTATGGTATATTCAAAACCTTAAAAGAATGAATATAGTCAAGTCAAGCAATATTATATATTATCTTTGTTTTTATTCTGAATAAAATATTTTTTTAAGTGAAACTTCTACACATTATATTGCAACACCAAAGGTGCTACAAATGCGCTGCTGCTCTCTTAAAGGAGACTGGAACCTGATCACTAATGCCGGAACATAGCTCGAGGTTGTTATGGAGGCATACTCTAGACCAGGTGGTAACCATCCAGTCGGGCTACCATCTGCCTGTGGGTTGTTTTGTCACCTCTTACGACAGGCCGCCCGGCCGCAGGAAATTGTCTTCTTTCTCCGTTCCTGCACGGATAAATCTGACAGGACCAAGACTGGAACGAGACTGAACCGTAAAAGGTATCACAGTATGGATCGAGCCTAAAAGAGGCAGGAAAACGACATTATTTTTAAGTAAGGAAAAGACCGTTTAGAAAATTGAATAATCTCCGCGACATCAAGTAACCGGAGACATGTTTCATATACAAATGAGTATCGAAACGCCGAGACAAAACTGTATTAAGCGGGGTGCTTTCCCCTCTCCCTAGGGGTGGTAAACGAGGGTGGCTAACGGATGGGGGATGAAGGCTATATCGACACGCGGCGTTGGTTTTTTGATCGACTCGTATTTTTAAGGGCGGAATTATTACTATTGCCTTGTTACTCTGGCGTTTTTGTATTTTTTAACCGACTTCAACAAGGACGAGGTTCTTAATTCGACTATTATATTCGTCTTGTGTATTTGTTTTGCGAATTTTCTGTCAGTTATGAACCAATTTCCACATGTTTTTTCTATTCGAAACAATAAACAAATAAATAATCGGCAGACAAACACACATGTTGTATATCTCCAAATTAAGCAAGTTACGCTCGGGTTATGGGTAATATACAACGGAATACTCTGGGGCCGATCCCACACACCCAGACCATAGCAAATAACGCAAAAAATACATTTCCGAAATTTACTATACCAGGAATCGAACCCGGAGCCTCTGCGTTGCAGTGAGGTAAGCCGGCAAAGGCTTATCCCGCTTAACCACAGAGGCCGTCAATGTATTCTGAGGTGGTCCAGTGGTGTAGCTTGCCTTAGACGAGCCCTTTATCAAAATGTGTTAAAGGGGCCCAAAGGAAGGGTAAAGTTGTCTAAAACAAAAAACAATATGCTCAAATTGAATTAAAATAATTATCTTAATATAATTATAATATATTTTCTGTGCGTGTGTATGTCACTGAACTCTTCCTAGACGGCTGAACCGATTTTGATGAAATTTTTTGTGTGAGTTCAAGGGGATTCGAGGATGGTTTAGATTCGCAATTGGACCCGGTAGGTGGCGCTGCAATCGGGTTCTAAATTTTATTTCTTCAGGGCAGGACAACGTCTGCTGGGACAGTTAGTATTATATATATATATATATATATATATATATATATATATATATATATATATATATATATATTGATTATAATATAATACTAGCTATTAATTGATCACGTATTAGCAGAAGGTTATGTCAGGAGCCTTAAGAACAGACGAGCGTGCATGACAAGAGCTATGAATGTCAAAGAAGCAAGTGAGGTGTGTAAGAATAAGCCTGTATGGCGCTCTGTTATTCGTGCCTACCCCGCAAGGGACCTGGCGTGAAGTTGTATGTATGTATGTACTTATATTTAATGCTCCTAGGAGGTACATTAGACAAATACACTTTTCTTGCCTTATTTTTGGCAAGCTTATTTCAAATGATCCATAGCTGACGATGATTTCAGTTTTTCTAAATTTTCTGCCTCTATAGACAATATTGATTTCTGTTGGCCTAGCAGTTATTCCCCAAAATTTTATTAATCTGTAAAATATTATTGATAACATTATAGACATTTTTGCTTACATACTTTCGGGGCCCGTGTAGCCTTGGGGTCATTGATATCCCGATGGTAGCCACCATGATACCACCCTTTATTACCAAGTCAGGGTCTGATAAGTGGACCCCAGGAAAATCGAGAGTTACCCTTGTTGAAGAGCGCCTACACTCACCGACAGGCAAACATATAATCGCGTGCCAGTAATACAATTTCTACAGGTGCTTAATATATTATTTATAAAGCTATTCAAGTATTTGCAAAACTAAATAGCAAAAAGAAAAAAAATCTACAAAATCTTGAAACTGCTCCTAAGAGTTACTACAGTGTAACGGAGTTCCTTAATGATCTTTATATTAATATGTGAAGCAAAAACTTTATAATATGTATGAGTAATAACTTTGTATGTATATAAATCTATTTTACTCCTGCCACGGGTTGTCTGGAAGAGATCGCTTTTTAGCGATAAACCGCCTATTGTGCACATTAGAATATTTTTAGTACACTATAAGTTTCTGTGTTTTCTGTAATGGTGTACAATAGTATTAGAGATAACACTTTATTGTTAGAGAGAAGGAGAGACTCCCTATCTCCCTCTTTCCATTTTTTTCATAAATGTTGGTATTAACAAGAGATGTTGTAAACCAGCGCCGAATGTTGTGAAGGAGCGATTACACTAGCAGTGGGAAATCGTCAGACATGCACTTTCGGACCCTTCTCCATATTAGGGCTGACACATGGAGAATGTATTTTATAATATTATCTACTCCAACATATTTATTAACTATTGATCCCGGTGAGGCTGTCAATTCTGAATCTAAATCAACCACGACCCCACTGAAACACATACACAATTTCATCAAAATCGGTAAGTTGTTTGACAGTTTTAGCTAGATCAACGAACTACATTTTTTTATACCTATAGGAAGAATAAGATTAAGATTAGGTGGGTATGGCTGAAGAAACATGAAAGTAGAATAACGCATTATAAATGAGAGCTTAGAGAAGAATAGGGAACAATATGAGACGGGAACATTGTGAACTGAAAGAAGATTTTTTTATTGCATGAGTTTAGTAGGCAGATGGCTAACATGTTAGAAAGCGGTCAATATCGCCTGTGGACGTTTGGTACGCCAATGGTTCTACAATTGTGCTGTCGCGGTCTAAAGGGAAACTGGAGCCTGGCCATTAATACTGGAATACAACTCGAGGTTGTTATGTCGGCATACTCTAGCACTGGAGTAGGGGTGGTTGCAATCCAGACGGGCAAAAACCCTAAAAGGTGAAGTGTGAAGTGAAAATAGGCAATCTATAGCTTCAAGTAATCTCTTCCGAGTAGGTCATTTCCCTACAAGAAGTTTTAGCCACCTCATGGGCAAAGTTGATTCTCCCAACTACCTATTGTGTGAAACTCGTGAGGAT
This sequence comes from Dendrolimus punctatus, assembly GCA_012273795.1. Taxonomy (NCBI): domain Eukaryota; kingdom Metazoa; phylum Arthropoda; class Insecta; order Lepidoptera; family Lasiocampidae; genus Dendrolimus; species Dendrolimus punctatus. Next base: position 15,382,604 of record CM022549.1, read on the forward strand.
GTCCAACATTTTTAATGGAGTGCATCAGAAATAGAGTTTGTAGAGAACAACTGATGACGGAGTTAGGACTGAATCGTTTTGATGTAGGTATTTTTATAGACATTCTGGCACAGCTAGCCTTAAAGAAGGCTAATTTGTTAGCCAGCTCATTATTTAATATTTAATTATAAGTTATTGTTCATTTAGGAGATGATGGGGCTGACATGCCTATGTGACAAGTCCCAAAAAAATAAAAACAAAAAAATCTCTTCAAGTAACCTAATTTAATTTGGCGTTATTGGTCGTGCAGGGTATTAAATAATTATTTTTCGAGTTTCTTATAACACGTTGCGAAGCGGTGTACATAGACTAGGAATTAAAATTAAATTTTAACCTATATGTATGACCTTCAAAAAGTGTTCTCCAGTGGAACTTATTTTGAATAAAAACTTTTGAATTTTGAATCGAGGAAGGCTATAGGCTATATATCATCACGCTAAGACTAATAGGAGCGGAACACCAATGAAGAATGTTTCAAAATCGTTTTTTTTTAATGTAGTAGTAATTAGTATTAAAATGAAATCGTAATAAATTTTCGTTGAAGTGTTTTGGCAACCCTGTATCCGCCCCATCGCAACCCCCGCTCGCAGGGATGTCAATCAAAATATCCGTTAATGGCCGCCCCCGGAGGATATTAGATAAATACGGAGCTGGTAATGATGATGGAGGCGAACGCAAGCGGTGATCAGCCGGTGATGAAATTTTAAATCCCTTTTATCTCTTAAACCAAAAGTAATCATATTAATAAATTAGTAGAGCCAACTCAATTTCGTCTATCTCATGGAAACGACGACAGCAGAGATAAGAAATCTAAAAAAATGCATCGTGTGCGGCGTGGTTCGTGTAGTCACTCCAGTTCTTTTTAAATTGCTTCAATATACAGACAAAATATGTTTAGATTTTTATAGTGGTGTTACGAGTTTGCGGGACTCGAATTAAAATGCCGTTAGAATTATTATAGAGTTTATTAGAAGTATACAAAAAAACACAGTTGTAACATTGTCATACATTACTAGCTGTGCTAGCGACATCGTCCGCGTGTAATTTTGTTTCAAAGAGCTTTATTTTTAAAAGTAACCTAAGCTACTCCTTATAACATCAGCTATCTGCTGGTGAAAGTTCTGCCAAAATCGGTCCAGCCGTTTCAGAGATTAGCTGTAACAAATGGTTTTATTATTTTGTCAAAAAAGAAGTAGCCAATGTTACACCTTATAACATCAGCTATATGCCAGTGAAAGTCCCGTCAAAATCGGTCCAGCCGTTGCAGGGATTAGCCAGAATATCCCATCAGAAAGACAAAAATCAAAAAAATTCGTTTTCGAAATCTCAGTTATTCCCCCATTTTTTTCCATATTCTTTTTTCAATTTTTATTGCAGGAGTTCAGCAAACAGGCGGTTACCATCGCCTATGGACATTTGCAACACCAAAGGTGCTACAAATGCGCTGCTTCTCTCTTAAGGGAGACTGGAACCTGGTCACTAATGCCGGAACACAACACAAGGTTGTTATGGCAGCACGCTCTAGACCAGGGTGGTAGTCATTCAGTTGGGCAAACTAGGTAACTCGGTAGGGTATTTGACCCTAGCCTACCGTTATTTTGTCGCGTCTTACGACAAGCCGCCCGGCCGCAGGAAATTGTATTCTTTATCCGTTCCTGCACGTGTTGATCACAAGCAGACACTTCAATTTATTTATCTGTATAGGACATAAATTAAGGTTTCAAATCTTTTTCCAGGTACAGCAAGTTGCCGCCGTCCAGAGCCGTACTTCGGTCGTTTGATCGGCCGCCTCAACCAATATGCTCACGGCATCCGGGGCACTGTGTACGCTGTTGACGAGAACACAGTCTTCGTAAGAGGATTCGCTTACGACGGCACCGGGCCCGATGCTTACTTCTGGGTTGGCGATACTCCCCAGCCCTCGCCAGAAGGCATATTAGTGCCGTATCCTGAGGATTATACTACTAGGTAAACCATTTAAATTCAAATATTTTTTTTAAATAAAACTACGTTGTAACGGTTTTAAGCGCGGTAATTTATTTGATTTTGGTTATTCCGACGTTTCGGCCGCTTTTCAGTGGTCACGGACGACAAAGATGGCAATTGTCGACGAGTATTGTTAAAGTTTTTTTTAGCCTGTCGCCAACTTGTTCATTTTGATTATTTAGTTTTAATTTTGTTTATGGTTATTATTTACTCTATGAAAGCCTAATCTAATTTACCATCCTTCACAAGATGTTATAGCTTGAAGAGTAGAAGCGGCGCAAGAAACTCTTCAGCAAACATGCCTAGTTCTAAAAGAATTATATAATATTAAAATGGGTGGAAAGAAAAAGAAAAGAAATTATCAGTCAAGTTGGTTTGTTTTCCGTTGCACGCAGAAAGAGCCACAGTGCATTCAGGTCTGGCAGTTGGTTTTTGCTGGGTTTGGGTCTTAATAGTTTTGATGATCTGATCCCAAACAGGTGATACTTGCCAACCATCTTTACCATTGCAATTTGGATGTTTTTTGATTTCAAAATTTTATATTCAAAATAAGTTCCACGGAGAACACTTTTCGAAGGTCATACATATAAGTTAAAATTTAATTATACTTCCTATTCTATGCACACCGCTTCGCAACGTGTTATTGCTGTTTAGGAGAAGAAGCGGCGAGAAACTGCCCAGCAACATGTAATATGTTTCACCAATTAGATAATTTTCCGATAATTTGAGTAGTCGCTTTTGGCTACGACAGAAACTAACCCATCAATCTCCTGCTTCACAATCTACTAATTTCCTGGAAAAAAGATTCTGTAATTAAGACCGAATAAATCATTAAGTAACAATTTCAATGTCAAAAAGTGTAATTGATAATATGATTGTGACATCTAGTATCGACTTGTTGAGGTCGGTAGGGGTGGCAAAATTTTAATATCATTACATTTTTGAAAAATCAACTACCCTTGTCAAGAAAAAGAATTAATGAATGTAGATGAAGCAAAAGATCACGTTAAGATCATGTAAGTGTATTACATATTACATACATACCATGCAGGAACGGAGAAAGAATACAATTTCATGCGGCCGGGTGGCCTGTCGTAAAAGGCGACAAAACAATCAAACAGGGTGGTAGGGTATTTCCCCGACTGAATGGCTATCACCCCTCGTCTAGAGTATGTCGCCATAACAACCCAGAGTTGGATTCGAATTAGTGACCAGATTCCAGTCTCCCTTAAGAGAGCAGCAGCGCATTTGTAGCACCTTTGGTGTTGCAAATGTCCATAGGAGATGGTAATCACTTTCCATCAAGTGGGCCGTTTGCCCGTCTGCTGAATTCCTGAAATTAAAAAATACAATTACTCCCGTTTCCCATGGGGGTAGACAGAGACACTAGATCTCCACTTGCGTCGATCCTGACAAACAATTTTCGCATCATCTACTTTCATTAAGCTCCTCATACATGCACGTTTATTTGAGATGCCGCTTTTTGTGTATTATATTTAATTAATAATTGATTGTCGATTCAATCAGAATATCAAAGTCAAAGTGACTTTGTCATTGTAAGCGCTTGTATGTATTCCGTAGTTATTGAAAAGTTTTCAATATAAATTGTTCTGGAATTTTCCATAGTGTTTTTAGTTTCAAATAGTTTTGAGTTGGTAATTGTGCTATTGTATAACTTGTAATTCATATTGTTGTTACACACTAATGTGAATATGAGTTTATTTGCTTTTGTTGGTTCTGTGCTACGAAATATTGAATTCATTATACAACACATTATTATATAAAATCTAAATTAATTATTATTACCAGTTATGTTACTTAATTTAACCGCATATGAAAATTGTATGTATAATGAAGACTATATAGGTACTTATTTGTAAAGGATTTATTAATTTTATTATGAAAAAACTTACGACTTACGTCTAAATTTTATTGATATTTTTTTTACCTTAGCTCTTGAAATTATCTGGTATTTTTTTAAATTAAATAATTGCAAAATAAGTAGGAACACTACATTTATAAAGCCATCATTTAATTCTATGGAGGGTATCGAATAATTAGAGGACAAAGGGCTATTTGCGAAAATATGAATAAAATACATAACAAATCGTGGCATAATTTAATAAACGGGGCGGCGTAATGGCGGCGTCTCTCGAGGGGAACCCTAACGAGTTTGTAATTATTAACGATGATGTAAATTTAAATAATGATGATTATACAGAACATCATATCCGTGCAGGAACGGAGAAATAGAATTCTACGACTGGGCGGCCTGTCGTAAGAGGCTGAGAGGGCAAAACAACACATAGCCAGGTGGTAGGCTATTTGCCTATCTGGATGTACCTGGTTTATACCATGCTGCCAAAAGAACTTTGAATTGTGTTTCGGCACTAGTAGCTAGGTTTCAGGCTCGCTCCGAGGTCGGCAGCACATTGGCATCACCTCTAGTGTTACAAAAATCCATAGGTGACGGTAGCCACTTTTTATCAGGGAGGTCGTCAGCTTGTATGCTATATTCTGCAATTAAATAAATTGCCCATCTGAATGGCTATCAGCTATTTTTACTTCAAGTTTTTATGTCAATTCACATTAATTATAGACTTAAAACAAACTATAAATATTTTTTCAGTAAATTACTTCATAATTAAAACTATGTTTCTACGGTTTTAAGCGTGGCATTTATTTTATTTATATTTTTATTTAAACGCAGTTTTAATTATCTTTACTAGTCCCGAAAACTTAACAATATATCTGAAAAGTTAACATTACAGTATTTTATATTTATCTATTTTTCGTGTTTATTATTTTTAGTGTAATGATAAAAATTGATGAAATGAAAACTAGAGCAAATATACTAAAATCATTCATAGTTTGCTTAAATTGCTGGCATAACGTTATTCGAAACCATTTTTATATCAATGTAGACGTAACTATTGTTGATACACTGTTGTTATACTTAGGATTTCATTAAAATAAGTGCATTGGAAACTTCTATCGACAATTTATATAAAATAATGTTGTATTTCCACAGGGACCCCCCAATACTATCGGCGCATACCAATTCGGATATTCTGCTGAGATTGCCGGGAGGGAAGCGGTTGAAGGATATCAAATGGCTCAGCGTGTGGTGCAGGAGGTTCACAGTAAGTGTTATTTTTAAAGCAATCTCAGGGGTTGGTTCTTTTTAATTTTGCCTTATTCTCATTGTTTTTAGGATGGCTTAGTTATTTTACAAATGAAAACATTAAATATTACAAATGGCTTATAACCAAAAACAAAATAAAATGTTATATGCCTGTCAAAGGCGAAACATGTAACTATAGTCTGTACCACTTAACATAACATCTGCAAAAATGTCTGGTTTCTAATAAATAAATTACTTTGACCTTGATTTTAGCGAAAGTAAAACCTTTATGAAACCGTCATATCCGTCTTTGTATGCCATAATATTTTTTTCAGAAACTATTCTATATTCTCGAATAAAATTTAACAATAAGATGTAATCTGTTTAGTACTATAAAATTATGAACTGAAATCACGAAAAAGTAATAATTAGGGATGGCTATATGTTTGTTTTCATTGCATGAGATCGGCAGACAGGCAGACGGCCCACCTGATGGAAAGCGGTTACCATCGGTTATAGACGATTGTAACACCAAAGGTGCTAACAATGTGCTGCCGCTCTCTAAAAGGAGACTGAAACCTGGTCACTACTGCAGGAAAACAACTTAACCTCCTAGCGCCCACGGTCCTTAAAAAAGTACTTCAATGAAATAGTGATTATAGCCCAACACTAAATCCAATTTCGTCAAATGAATGCCCAGGGTACTATTCTAAGTACCCCAACTTTAACCATTGTTACTAATTTTAAGTTACCACCTTTTTAAAATGTGATGTCTCCGAGCATATGTTCGAGATTTTTGCTTGTGTATGACCAAGCACCAGTGCCAACAAACACAAAAGAAATTTGTCTTTCTTGACTTAAAATGATCAAGATCATCGAGTGTGAAAATAAATCTTAATTTATTCATGAAATCTCTACGATTTGTGTTCATATGCTTATCAAAAATAGTTGCTCATGTACTATATTTGCTGTTTACATCAAAACTTTGTATGGATCTGGGATATAGTGAAAATGATCATAATTCTAACTTTAAGATCTTTTAATAGACCTTTGGTTAAATAAGGACTATCATGATTGTTTCGAATGTTTTAAATAAATAATAATAAAATAAATTTTTCTCTTAATTATAAAGGATTATTTGTTATTAAATAGGTTTTTAAAGTTAAATTTTATTTTAATATTTTTGAAGGTAGGTGAAAAAAAATATATGGTAAAGAGTCTTGTTTGTAGTCAAGTGCTTTTGACCCAAAGGCCTACCAAAAGGTAATCTATTTTTATCATTTTTTTGCTTCTCCTCATTCACCTGATGCAAGGAAAAAAATATCATACTTGTGCGATTACTGTAAGATAAAAAATTTAAAGTTCAAATTCTTGGCTTTGCGCCATTGAAACCTTTTTTAAGGGCTCTGGGCGTTTACTTCATGAAAGCGTTGAACAACCCGTGCGCCAGAAGGTTAAGGTTGTTATGGTGGTATACTTTAGACTAGGGGTGGTAGCCATCCAGTCGGGCTAATACCCTACTACCTTGTTTTGTACTTTCTTAAGACAAGCCGCCCGGATATTGTATTCTTTCGTTCCTGAAAGGATAGTAGGGATATGTAGATGTAATTATTAACGACATTAGACAGATAAAGCATACTGAATCAATTCCGTTAAAAGTAACAAATAACTAGTCGTTAAAAGACAAAAAACAGATAACTTTCATTTATAATATTAGCTAAGATAAATAATTTCTGCCTTATTACCTGCATGATAAATTATTGACAAAATTTTTGGTTAAATTATGTGTTTTAGCTGATTGATTTAAAACGTTTTCTAATTTAAGACGTAACTTTAGACGTTTCTTAAACTAACTAAGACATTTAAACATAATTAAACAGTTTAATTAATTTCGTAAATCATGTATATTGTACCGAAATAATCTTAGAGAAACAATGTATTTAATATACCTAATTGAAATTACATTCTATTACAAGCAAAGGTTAATATATCATGGAAGTGACAGCCGAAACGCGTATCGATTATTTCGGCGCGCATGCGGGTCGCTTTTCCCGCCAAAACGTGACTTTTGCCCCCCTCTCCTCTTTACTAACCGCTCCTCATTCACCGGATAATCTGTAGAAGTCCGTTCACTCGTTCATAATGCGGTGTGAATGCTTTATTAAAATTGAATATTTCCAAGATTTTTTGTTTATTGTTTTTGCATATGTGATCAATTTGTCGCAGACAAGAGATTACTTTATGCCGCAGTTATTCAGTGGGTAACGCTTTTGAATTTCAAGATCGAGTTTCAAAAGAGGTATGGGTTCCAATCCTGATCAGGAAGCATACACCACTTTTTATTGTTATTTTTAATTGCATGATTTCAGCAGACATGGCCTACTTGATGGAAAGCGATTACCGTCACCTATGGACATTTGCAACACCAAAGATGCTACAAATGCGCTGCTGCTCTCTTAAGGCAGAATGGAACCTGGTCACTAATTCCGGAACACAACACAATGTTATTATGGCGGCATACTCTAGACCAGAGGTGGTCGCCATCCAGTTGAGCAAATACCATACCACCCGACTGTGGGTTTTTTGAAATTGTATTCTTTCTCCGTTCTCCGAAGAGAGAGAAGCGATTACTTTATCCCGTGCTTACCCAGTGGGTAACGCTCTTGAGTCTCAAAGTCGCGTTTCGAAAGAGGCATGGGTTCGAATCCTGATCAGGCAGCATACACCACTTATTCATACATTGATTCACACTGTTGGTAGAAAAACACTGTATGTAAGAGTAGTAAAGCAATGAATATAGTACCACCGGCCATTGTTTTACCTAGTTCCTATATCGTAGTATTCCTTTGTTTACCATACTACCGGTTAAATGTAGGCATAAGTCGATATAAGACTGTTCATCCAAATTGAATCTGGTAGAAAAGCGCAAAAATTTAAAGTTAGCTTATTCGACGACACGATTTTTAATAAGATAATAGCTTACATTCTTTTTAAATGCTGCGGTACTTTGTGTCCCGGGAATCCCAGGTTGGCCAGGTGGTAGGGCATTTGCCCGACTGGATGGCTACCACCCCTGGTCTAGAGTATGTCGCCATAACAACCCTTAGTTGTGTTCCGGCATTAGTGACCAGGCTCCAGTCTCCTTCAAGAGAGCAGCAGCGCATTAGTAGTACCTTTGGTGTTACAAATGTCCATAGGCGATGGTAACCGCTATCCATCAAGTGGGCCGTCTGCCTGTCTGCTGAACTCCTGCAATAAAAAAAAAAAAAAAAAAAAAAAAAAATCCCGCGGGAATTTTAAGTCAAGCGTGGACGAAGTCGCGGGCATTCCTAGTATGAATATAAAATCTTTATTAGCCACAATAAGTTAACACTAGGTTCTTAAAAACTAAGTACAATATAAATTTAACCAAATCAGTGAATTAAATTTGCAATAGTTAAGTAGCGAGTTAATAATTAAAAAAAATTTAAAGTTAAAAGTTTTAAGCGCGGAACTTAATTTGACTTTTATTTTTATTCCGACGTTTCTTTCCCATTTCAGTAGCCGTAGTATCAATGAGTAATGTTTAAGTTTTTATTTATCATCAGAGGGCGTGTTGTACTCCCAGCGGCGTTCCACCACTCTGTTTATTTACTTTAATGCTAGCGAAGCCGATGAAACCAGCAGTAAGTCTCTTCATTACTTCGTTCCAGGTGAACTTCGGAGACGTCTTCATTCCTTCTGGGCTAGACCCACCTCGTCCTCGAGTCCTTCCGGAATTCAAGCGGCTGGCCCACGGTCTTAGGTCCGGCAACATCAGCGTGCTGGACGCAAAGACCTTTTACATCCCGAACCTGCATTACGACGGCGCTGGACCCGACGCCTATTTCTGGGTTGGGAACGGATCTGAACCTAATACCTTTGGAACTAAGGTATGTTCTTAACTAATCTATTTATATGGTAATATTTTCTTGAGTTTTCGCGACTTATACACATAATAGAACTACGTTTTAACGGTTTTAAGCGCGGTAATTTATTTGATTTTAAATAAAACTTTAACAATACACGTTAGACAAATGTCATCTCTGTCGTCCGTGACCACGGCCACTGAAAAGCGGCCGAAACGTCGGATAAACCAAAATCAAATAAATTACCGCGCTTAAAACCGTTAAAACGTAGTTTTATTATCTATTTATATGGTATTGTCTTAAGTTTTCGCGAAAGAAATAAGGATCATTTATTTAGTTTTCACAACAGTGAGACACAACGAAAAGTAATGACACTAATGAGGTGTCTTTAGGCCACCTGGTTGGAAAGAAGTTTATAAGACCATCGAAGAAATTCTATTGTTTAGTATAGTTAATATAGAGGAAACTACAAGATCTTCTATTTTCAAAACAGCGTAAAATTACACTAATGGATATTATTCTAGATCTTATGCCATTGCATTAAAAGTTCGAAATTGTATAATAATATACAGTGGTCAACATTTTTTTCTTTCGCTTAACACTTGTTCTTGTCTAGCCCACCCGCAAAGTAATGTGCGATAAGGAACTTCGTTCTAATAATAAAGTGGGTATTACACTATATAACAACAAATTTGTCTTGGCATGGACTCAAATAAGTACAGTTCAGCAAATGCCAGGCACCGAGTGCCTGACGTTGGTTTTCAACTGGGACAGACAAATGTCCCGCTGTTGTTTATTTAAACATATAGTTTGAATAATAATAATTACGTACATCGATATACATATTGTATATTAAAAAAATATATTATATGTAAAAAACTATGCATCTAATACACATAATCAAAACTACGTTTTAACAGTTTTAAGCGCAGCATTTTTTTTTTGTTTTCGACGTTTCGGCCACATCAGTCAACTTCACCACTCAGCCTTCAACAATGAACAAGTTGAGTATAGGCTAAATAAGTAATAACTTTAACATTACTTATCTACACTTGACATCTTTGTCTTCCATGATCACGGCTACTGAAAAGTGATCAGAACGTCTAAATTAAAATCATATAAAATCCCATGCTAAATCCAATTAAAACGTAATTTTAGTTATATTAGTCGTAGATGTGCTAAAAGAGTTCTTTCAATAAATTACTAAAAACACCCAACTTCCAGGTCCCAAATGAAATGGGTTCCTTACATCCTCTCCGAGGGTACCAGGGTGAGGACATAGAGATACAGCTTCCGGGCAAGCTGACTGCGTACGACGTGGACTGGTTGGCCGTCTGGTGCGTGGAGTACACGCACAACTTCGGCCACGTGTACATTCCCAAGGACTTGGATGTACCACCTGCTTTGGGCCAGACGAAGATCACTGTGAGTATGGGAGGAGTAGGAAGTTTTATAGTATACATTGTGTGTCCCCGAGCTAAACTTGTGTTATTGAGAATATACAAGGGACTAACTACTCTTGGGTCGATCACACTGTAGCAAATAACGGAAAGTTACTCAGGCTTGCAAATGGCAGTTTTTAGAAAAATGCAGTAAACATATCTTTAGATACCTAAACATCTTCGTGTTATATAATTTTTTAGTGTATCTAAAAAAACTGTGGGAGCTGCATATGTTTGTCTTGTCATCGCAGAAAACAACGCACTACTGGGTAGCGCTGTTTTTTCGTTTGACTTGACTTTATGTTGGTCCGAAGACCTCACTTACAATTTTACCGGGGTTTTGGGGGCGAGCGCCTTCGCGCTGCGAAGTTAATAATGTTTTATAATTAACATTTTATTGTACTTACAAGTCTACTTGGTTTGTGTTTAGCATATCAGTTTCCAAACGAAATGTCATGATTTCCTCAAAGTTTTGAGTAATTTTATAAACAATGTTTTTAACAATATAGAGCCTTGGGCAACGCATTAGCGTTGCCATTCAGCGAGGTAATGTGACCAAATCCTTTCATGCGCAGTACACATATTTTGCATATATATATTAGACTAATTAAAATAGTTAATTAAACAAAAAATGAGTAATTACAAAAGAGAAAAATTGTATTTTATGCACGAACAATCGAAAATAAATATTTACAAGTCATTATTGACGGAAAAGTATTAAAAATTGCAATAGTGGGGGGGGGGGCTAACTTGAAGGTATTTTTTTAAAATAAATAAATGAAGAACAAACAATTATTGACAGCGAACAATTAAGAACAAACGATGAATAAATGAATTAATAGAAAAAAATTGAAAATAGAAAAAACAAAAATTTTTGGGGGGCTAACTTTGATGACCTGTCTTTTTGTCATTATTAGTTAAAATATAGAATTATCGATTGAAATGCCATCTAATGGTATTTACAGGAATATAATACTGATCGAGGTACCATCTATTGGGCGAGGTGGTGGATGTATTGATATTTTATGCTAGAGAGGTTCATCTGTTTTAGATATAGTGTATTATCTATGATTTTAACTGTTTAATGAATTGCCTTTATCGCGCTGCCACAGGTAGGTACCCTTTTGTGCCCCTGACTTTTCACATCACCATCCTTGTCCTTGTACTTACTTAACTCCATCTCTTCAAGCTTCCTCAAAATCCTTGACTGCATAGTCATATAATATCTTACTTATCATTCATTTACCTTTATAGTTATTAATAAATAAAGGTTATAGCCTTTTTTGGATGGAAAGTCTGACCCTGCGAAAATTTCTACTATTTCAAAGAGGTTTTTAAAAAACATCTGTTTTTGTTTGTTTCTAATAGTAAAATTACAATTTAATACTAAGTGTTTTTTTTACCGAAATTCCGGGTGAAAAGCCTATTTAAAAAAAACGGTACAATAGGATTATTGTTAAAACTCAAAACAACTCGAGTAATTTAAAATATGGATAAATTATTTTTATAACAAAATGATTCCCATAATAAATCCTCAAGATGCCGCTAGGATAGATTTCCCATTCATACCGGCAGTTACTTTACAAATTATGTAAAGTTTCTTCTACCAATAGTTCTAACATAATGGAGAAAAAGATATTCGCAATATAAGTGGATCATTCCAGCGTTGCCAGATAACCTTGTCAATTAACCCCAATTTTTTTTAAAAAACCCCAAAAATAAGCTTTTTGCGAAAAAAACCCCCAAAATAGTTTTTACTTATTTTAAAGGAGAACGAAAAAAGCAAAACCACCGTCGTTGCGAAAACGTCACTAATTACGTCATCATTTTTCCTCACGGGGCGCTCACAATGACCCGTGTTAATAGATGCGTTAAATAACCATTCTACTTGAGTTTACGACTGTGACGCCATCAAATAAGTGAAACGGGAAAACCGCAGTTGTGAACGTCATCATTGTCAGTCTCTAGCGGAAAGTAGCCTATAGGATTCGTATACAAGTAGAGACGGCATAATAAATAAATAACGTAAATGAATGAACGAATGAATTGGATTATTAAAATGAACTATTGAATTAAAGTATGATTCACTAGTAGAGTATAATTCTAAGATAAGGCAATAATACCGTATTGTGATTTAGATATAATAATTGTAGTGATGAGAATTGTGTTTGTAGATGAATTATTGATACTCAAAATATCTCTCCAAAATTTCTCATAACAAAATATTTCTCCCCGAAAGTCTCCCCAAAGAAACTATACCCCCGAATCTCCCCCCAGACGTGAAAAAAACCCCGAATTTGCAGGGAATCCCCCCATCTGGCAACGCTGGATCATTCTAATTTTCAAATTATCATATATTATCTTCAATGATTATGTTGCCATGTAAAATACGAATTTGATTATTTGTATAATATTAACTTCATCATATATTTCCAGGTCAAAAGAAGAAAATCACCTCATCAACCAATTAAATTACGAAAGCCTATTAGGCAACAACCGAAATGGTTTTCATTTGATTGGTTTCCAGGCTTTGGTTAATTACTATCATGCCGGGTTTCTAAATTATAAGGCTGAAACATATTATTAACACGCAGCCCCGGATCTAGGGGAGCGGGGGGCAAACGACTAACCGCTATGTAGTCCAGTACTTTAAGCAAACAAATCACGTTAAAAATCACGGAAAGAGCATCGCTAGACCGGTTATTGTAGAGCGTTCTTTCCGGGACACCTATGTCCATCAGTAGGGGCGTATGACGACTGAGATGATGATTATAATTGAGCTAGAAATACAAGTAAGCGGGGGCGGCATTTTTTCTGCCCTCCCTCAAAAACATTCAAGATCCGGGACTGTTAACACGCCACCCTGTGGGACGTTTGTACAGTACAGCATACCGTGGATATAAACATCACCCGATATCACGTCCATGGCAATTTCTGAGTTAAACAAGTAGAATTTTCTTTGACAATGTCTACTTATTGTTCATTGTTAGTGTTTGTAAAATAGATAAAAAATTTGAAAAGTATTTATGCCCCATGACAGTTTGTGTTGTCCAGAAGCACGGTGCAACGTGTCGGGTGTAGTTTTTACACCCACTATTATCAACACGCTAAACTGGAGCAAGAAGTTCGTGTCACGTGAAAGTGATTTAAATTATAATCATAAGTACTAAGTACAAATGGCTTCTAACTAAATCTACAAATAAAATGCTGTGTGGCTGTTAAAGGCGAAATGTGTAACTTTAGTCTGCACCACTTAGCACACCATCTACAAAAATGTTTGAAACAAATAATCACTTGATTTTGAGAATGTCGCATCGCATTGGCTGGTTATAATATGCTTCTGGGGAGAGAAAATAGTATTTTTTAATTAAAGTCACACGCGTGTCGTGGCGTCCTATGAAGTCGTATCGCACCGCGTGTTATAATATGTTTCCGGTTTTAGAAGACGTTCGAGTTATATTCTTTATTGGGAGATTATCAACCTTCTTCGTTGTTATAATATAATTATTGCCAGTGCTATAAGTTATTTATTTATTTTATATATTCTTATCATAAGATTTCTATTGTTTCAATGTTAATAAATTTTTTACTTAACTAACAAAATATTTTCTATGTTTTCTTTCCTACGCCTGCCTTGGAATTATTATATGTTTTCTATAGCCTGCTTGGTGGTATAACCCTGTAAGTATTATTGTATTTAAAGTATTTATTATAGTTCAATAATGATTCATCCTAATTTATTTTATTATATACCTAAACTAACAATAATACTGTTATATCAGCGAGCATATTCTTATTTAAGTTCCTTGGTATAGTGCTATCAATTTATCGGTGAAATGAAGACCGGCGCTGTGTTCGTTCCGGTGTTGCCAATCTATGAATAAATATCAAAGACATTTCAACATATCACATTAATCTATTAAAATGCCAAATGCGTCGTTCTTTATAGCGTTCAAAATAAATCCGTTAACGACTAAACATTGTTGACGAAGTAGCACCCGTAATTCGCATGAAATGTCAACATGTAGTTCCATTATTTAACATTTTACAGGTAAGTTGGGCGGGCTATATCCGAAACGAAATCATTACCTACATCTTGCCTACATTTTTCTTAGTGTCCGTTTTTCATATACTACTACATTTTTTTTTGTTACTTACGTTTGGTATAAAATATATAAGTGTTACTAACACTCGTCAGAAAAAACGTATTTTGTTTATTCCTAAAAAGTGCTACATATATATCTATTTTGAAGAAAAGCGCTAAAAATAAAGCAGCCAATAAATTATCTGCGTTATTATAAATACTGTGTTTTGACTATTATATTCCAATACACATCGATGTCACCTGTGGAGGCTTATTTACCTTGTAATTTAGTTATTATTGTCATCACTATTATTTCCCAAATAAAATAACACATTGGTGAAGAGTTACATGACTTAAAAAATGCGCTATTTTTTTTGTAAATCTAAGGTTACAAGTTGGATATAGAATATTATATTATTAATTCTCAAACTGTAAATTTTAGTTACGCAAATGAACCCCGCCGTCCGGCTGAGTGCCGACACTCTCACTCAAATTTGCAATGAGGCCGCAGCGCTTCAAGCGACCGGACCTGGGTCCCAATTCCCAAAATGTTCGAAAACTGACGTCATAATGTTTGTTTTTTATATAAAAGTAACCATTATGCCGTCAGTGAGCGACCATTCTGATGAACTTTTAATAGCTGAATAGCGGCCAGTTCAACGGCTTCGTATAGAATAGTTTAACATACATGTTCTTACCTATGGCCTATGGCTAACCGGACGGCTAACTGACTGGCAAGCCGCATATTGCGCATGAGCGCTTAGCGGTACTTGTCTCAGACAAAACTCGAACCAATGTTTCCGGAATGAGACGGATTTATTAACTACATGTTAACAAAAGTTATGATTTCAGACCAGCTCTACCACCGCCCAAACACCGTTCAGCGCTAATAACAATTGCAAAGAGATACTGGACAAAAGATTACAAGTCCGGTGGGAGTTGCAGGTAATTAAGCAGGTTTTAACTATAACATTACAATTAGAGATGTGCCGATTATGACTTTGGTCGACTAGCCGATTAGTCGTTGTTAAGAGGCCGAGTAGTCGGGCAAGCTGATCACAGTTTCGGGGATTTCCGTGACGCTTCGTTTACCGCTGATTCGCACGCATGTCGCAACCATTGCATGTATTTCTTGATTTTTTATACAAAAAAAAATGTTTCATAATAATACTGTTATGGTTCATTAAAGCGAAAGAGCTCAATTAAAATATAATCATATTAAAAAGAAAATCTCGTGTATGGATAATAATGTATTAGTAAAGTACAGATTATCTTAATATATATAAATCTCCTGTCACGATGTTTGTCCGCGATGGACTCCTAAACTACTCAACCGACTTTAATCAAATTTGCACACCGTGTGCAGTTTGATCCAACTTGAAAGATAGGATAGTTTTTATACCGTTGGAACCGGTAGGTGGCGCTGAGATCGGGTTCTAGAATCCTCTTAACAACGGGGAGCGATTTTGTTTTTGTGTGTTTGAGTGGGTCCCCGGATGGTTTAAATCCACAATTGGAACCGGTAGGTGGCGCTGGGATCGGGTCATATTTTTTCAGAGCAGGACAACGTCTGCTGGGGGCTAGTAAACTATAAAGTAAGAAGCCGGATAGTCGGCGCTCTTTGCCGAATAGTCGCCGATTACGTTAGTGGCTGGATGCGGCTTTACTAATTAGTCGGGACATCTCTAATTACAATTAATATCTTAGCCAGGTGGCACGGTATTTGCCCGAGTCGATTGCAACCACCTCTAGTCTTAAGTATGTCGCCATAACAATCTTGAGTTGTGTTCCGGCATAAGGGCCAGATTCCAGTCTTCCTTTAGAGAGTGGCGCACATCGGTAGCACCTTTGGTGGTACAAATGTCCATAGGCAACAGTAACCGCTTTCCATCCAATGGGACTCTGCCGAACTCATCCAATAAAAAAAAAATCTCTCTGGAACCCTTCATGTTAAGCCGACTACATAGCCCTTATCCAATTTATTAATTTATGCTGTAATTATATATTTTTAATGTTAAATGTCTAATTTGCACGTATTCCATTTTAGCGGGTAGAAAAATACAGGTAATACTCCCATTGCTGACAAAAGTTATGCTATATTTCAAATACTCATAGAAGACGGTGATCTGGACTCAGTATTCTACTTAGTCTTGAGGGATATGGGTAGAATACAATACAAATAAGTTTTCTTGCATTGTATTCGATTATATGTAATTTTATAATTATAATATTTCAAATTCAAATCGAAAAGTTGTTATTCAAAATAAGTTCCACTGCAGAACACTTTTTGAATGTCATACATATAAGTTAAAATTTAATTTTACTTCCTAGTCTATGTACACCGCTTCGCAACGTGTTATTGCTGTTGAGAAGAAGCAGCAAGAGACTCCCTAGCAACACGTCTAGCTAAACATTGTCTTTGTTCATATTTTTTATTCGATTTATATTTCAAGGTTCTTTTTGGTAGTTTTATACCGTAGTAGGTATGTTACAGATTATGCTAATGTGTAACTGCTGCTTCGCCTACGTAAACTTCTGTAGATAATAACTACAGGTAAATTTATATCTATGGTGGTGTGGCAAAAATTCTGTCTAAATCTTGGCAAGAGCTCAACTCGCCACTTTCGCAAGTCACTATACTAATGTAAGACTTTTTTGATTATATTGAAAATTGTATTATAATTATGTCAAATTCTTTGATTGAGGACATTAAGTTTAATTGATCATCATCCGGCTATGAGTGCGGTGGTTGATTAAATTCTCAACTCGTTACAGGGTGATCATGTCCAGATAACACTATCCGCGAGACTGCGCAAAGAGCAGTACATGTCGTTTGGAATCTCAGGCGCTGAAGGAAGAGCCGCCATGTTGGGCGCGGACGTTATCGTGGCTTATTGGGATTCTAGGTGAGGTTTAGTCGTCAAGAAATCGCAACTCGCTGCTGAACAAGTCTCCCTTTGCATCATATATTCTTAAAAACACAATAATTTGATTCATATTAAATTTAAAACTTTTACGCTCAAACTCACTATGTAGCAGATCACTGTCAACGGAGAACGTGCCCAGAAGGCTGGCATTGCCGCGCTGTATGGCTAAACTTATTTGTTGTGCAAAATATGAGCCAGCCTTCTGATCACGGGTAGTATCAGAGTTTCTTATATATATGTCTTTAAAGGAACTTTGCCGACGGACCCCACGGGCCTAATGTTTTAATCTCAAATTGTATATAATATGTAACCTGGAGCCTTAGGAAAAGGCTCCACATTTGCGCCGTTTGACGTCTTCAGCTGAAGATGTTTTATTTAGCCTACCGCCAACTTGTTCGTTTTAATTATTTAGTAAATTTTTACGGTTATTATTTACTCTATGGGAGCCTAATCTAATTTACCACTGCTTTGCAACTTTGTAGCTCAGCTCAGGAAACTTTTATATAATATTAAAATGGGTGGAAGGAAATGAAAGAAAGAAGAAAAAAGGAAAATAAAATTTTCTATATTATTTTTTCATCATTTGACATCTTTGCCTTCCGTGATCAAGGCCACTGAAAAGTGGGCGAAATTTCGGAATAATAAAAAAATCCAAAAAATTTAACGCGCTTAAAACCGTTAAAACGTAGTTTTATTATGTATACAAGTCGCAAAAACTTAAGAATTTTTTTTAAACCATCCCTATATTAGAGTGAACAAAACAAAAAAAACCTATACTAAACCTTACTATAGAAATTAATCCTTTCCTCGTAATTCCAGAGTAAACCAGCCCAGGGTAGCAGATTACACCATCACCCACTTGGCCCAATGCGATGGGAAACAGGGCGTTTGCCCGGACCACAGAGTCGGAGGCAGCAACGACGCCATTTTAGGTAAATGTTTTGTATTACTCTTAGCATGCTCTTTGGTCTAGTGGTATTAACGTCAGTCCACCTGATTTAAAAGAACACAAAGAAGCCCGCCTCGATTCCTGGTACGGTAAATTTTGTAAATGAACTTTCCGTTATTTACTTAAACGGAAAAATCAGTCAAGTGTAAGACAATATATTTCAATATATTTATGGTGGTAGCACCTAAATAGGCGTCCCATTCCAAAATCAACGTCCTTTCTCCGGTTTCATTTTGAGAGTTCCAGAATCAAGACTACGTTTTTCTGTCTAAGCCATTGTTTCTCAACGATTTTTATTTCGCGAGCCACAAAATAACCAAAAAGTCTTACGACCCCTTCACTGCATAGTTATAATACGTTTGTGTGAATTGATTTTTTTGTCTGTAGGTCATGATTTTAATAGACTATGATCCCCTTTAAGCCCCTGGAATGTCGAACTCTTTCTCGTAATGAGCTGAACATTAAAAAATAATATTTATAAAAACATAAGAACCACTCTTCAATTGAATTCTTTATTATATTTTTTTTGACTTGACTTTATTTTGTTGGTCCGAAGACCTCATAACTTTACCGGGGTTTATTCTTTATTATAGTTTACAGGCAACGTAACTAAAGTTAATAATCATTGGGCAACAGTATGTTTATGCGGAGCTGTGGTCTAAGAAGATAGGCACAAAGCTTCTAATTCAAATGATAATCGTGGTGTTCTGATATAAGCGTATATTTTGTGGTTCTAGGCACTACAAAAAATATCTATCTCCATGTTTTCAGTGTCTGGGAACCAGAAAAACGGCGTAACAACCATAACCTACCGGCGACCGCTCGCCGCCAAAGAGCCGACCAGAGACAAGGAAGTGTTGACGTCACGTTCCCAATCAGTGATAGCTGCGTTCGGACCCCTGAATTCAAGATATGAAGCCAACGCGCACTCCTTCATGGACACCACCAGGAATGATGTTCAACTGGACTTTGGAGCTACGGTGAGTAAGGCTTGGAACCGATGTAAAATTAATATTGATATTAATTTTAAACCGGTTTTGGATTGATATAGATAAATAAACAGATTTTCATGTGGTCTCATGTTATTTTATCCCTTTTTTATCTATTTTTCCAATAGTGTATCATATATATTATAATTTCCTTATAGTTTTATGAGTCAAATGAATAACATGAATTATTTTTTTGTGGAAACTTAGCTGATATGTGTATTAATTTTATGTGTTTTATATTGTGATAATTTTGCGAGGAGAGGAAGTTTTATTCTATCTCTCTCAACGTATGTTTGTGTGCGACTTAAACTTTGCTGTACCACGTGGCTGCGGTTTGGCGGTGCGGGGCAATAACCGTCTGAAACCGTTTTAACCGGTTTATTCAACAAAACCTGTTTAACGCCAAAAACTCTTTAACTGCGCTTAAAATGAGAACAAACCGAAAAGAATTTCATCATTTCTTATGTGCATAGGCTGTAACCAGTTCGACTTTTTTACCGGTTTCAGCCTTGTAAGCCTTAACGGTAAGGGGCTATCTAATGTCCGGTTCGTAAATCTTACTGATGCTATCGGTTAAATTTTGAAATAAACTCCATACAAGTAATGTCAAACTACTCATATTTCAAATAATGATAAGGAGAATGAATGAATAGAATATACAAACCGGCCAAGTAAAGCGGTCGTGATCGGGAACGGATATATAGGAACGGATCTTATGAATCTTATGAATTATCTCTATCCGATGAATGAAAAGGAAAAGAACGAAAGTTAATATTAGTTATATTCAAGCTTAACTTTTTAAAATATTTCCGTTTTATTCCAGAACGACCACACGTGCATTGGTCTCGCAGAATTGGACGCTGATGGCCCTGCCCCATGGCCTCCCAGGGTCATTTCCGGGGTCACCAACTTCACCGTCAGAATCGGACCCGCGGGAGGCAAGAGAGGTTATACACCCATCACCGGTGAGAAATTTCTTTTTTAAGCTTAATTTGCTTCCTACACTAGTTCATCTGTTCTTTTTCATATTTACGGCAACATTGGCAAAAACATTGCCAACGCCGTTGGAGCCAAAAATCCACAATATATATAAAATGATAAAGATATTCTTTAAATAAAAGTTGAACTCTTAATAGCTTTCTACATTCTCATTTATTTGGTTCTTGCGAGTATATGGAGTGCCTATTAGTATTAAATGAAAAAGTCGATATATGATCATGCATGGGTAGAGCTTGTAGTACTCGAGAGGCATTCTGCAGTTGCAACATTCACAGTTCTGCATTACGTGGCGGACTGTTACGGGAACTGCAATGCAGGACCGTGAATGAGCCCCTTTAAACTAAAATAGTAAGCTATTCATTAGGTCTGATTTACATTGATCCAACTTGCCTTCGAAATTTCGAAATCAGTAAGACATTTGGTAGCGCTGTACTGAATTCAAATGAATTTAAGCGGTGCTAGTATGAAGTCAGCAATGCCTTCCTTTAAATTTGAAGTCAATAGCTAAAACAATCATAATCAGCTTTTAATCTAAGTAGTAATAGAGAATTCGTCACAAAAGCAGGCAAAGGAATCTTATTTCCACACAACCAATTCTGATGTATAGGTCTTCGTATAGGTAGAGCAGTTAAGTTGTAGTCACAACTGACGCCATTCAATGGAATTCTCGTGGAATTCGAACATCCACATTTAACTATAGAGTTTACATTTCTCTTAAAGACACATAATTCCTGATCAAAAGTATCGACATCCTACAACCATTGTTCATTTTAGAGTAATTTTATCACATGCTTAGAAAATAAAGCTACATAGCACAACGCTCCCTTTCATTTCCCGCCAAAAACTCGCCTTTAATCTAAGGATCTATTTGTCTATGTTCGTGTGCAGACCAGTGTTACCAATGTTATGATTATCCTACCAATTTAGTAGGATTGATTTGTTTGAGGCTTAGTGGATTTAAACTCTTATTATAATACGCTGACTTATGGATCTTGTACAGAGGGTGGTCTTGGCCTAGGTAAAAATTTCAATTCTCTTTTTTATTATGCCACCTTATTTTAGAGAAAGGATCCCAAAATTAGCGAAGTTCATAAACGGTTTAGCAGTTTTAATCACGACGTTAATCTAACTACCAACTAACTTGTATTATTCAATTAATGTATTGTGTGTATGTGTGTGTAATTACATGCACTCTAAATTATACTTAAACAAATAGGCCTATTTCATACTTTGCAATAAATGAAAAATAATATAATATCAGATTTAACAATTATGGTTTTATGTGAATTATGGTCCTGTTATAACTTGGTTCATTTATAATTGTTTACATTTTCATGCAGACAATGACATTAGCAACGGATATTTAACCGGTAATTTTAAATGACATATTATCTTTTATTTAGAACTAGAAATGCTACTTGTGTTATATAGTAATATTCATTCACTTGCTTTATCATAGGCTTGATTTGAACTTTACTTGTGTGGAACTATATCATAATTGAACCAATAGTAAGGCAAATGAACGATGGGTAAGATATAGGAAACCAATCAAAATAAAGTGTCAATGAACATATTGTTAGATATAATTTATTTTATAGAATATTAGATTTAAAATTAGTTCACTTATTAACCTCTAAAGACTACAGAGATTGTAATATTTAGTTAAGTAATTGCTAAATGCAAATAAAAGAACAAATGAAAGTAATAAAGCCTCGCTTACTAAATTCCCGCCAAAACGGAAATCTATTTTAAATTGGATATCTACATTTGTGTAGAAAAGTTTTTATGTATATTTATTTATAATTATTATACAATATCTATAAAGCTGATATAAACATTTAACCGAATTGGAATAGTTTGCTTAAAAGGCACAGAGTTCAGCTCTAACACGATGATGTTCAATGACATTGAATGGTTTTAGTTTGTTTCTATGGATCACTTCGGTTGATTCATTTAAATTGATAACAAATTTCTAATATCGGCTTAAGGGAAATTCTCTTTATTTCTTTGAAACCCTTGCTTTTGTTATGACACGTTACGATCAACGTCCTGAGGGTTTAATATATTTTAATTTAATAGTACAACCTGACCAAATTTTTTAGTTTTTTTTAAATATATTATAAACAAAAATTAATTTATCCATGTTATCTTAATTTTAAAGTTGATCACAGTCTAAAATTCGGTAATATTTAACGAAATATGAATGTAATAATACCAATTTTGACGAAGCAGTGATTTTTAGTTTGCCAAGGATGTCTAGTGTAATTTGAAACAAAAATCTTTTCTTTGTAATTCGACGATATTTTCCAAAAAAATAGCTAACCTGACAGGTTTGTAACAGTTAGTTTAGCTTCTTTTAAACAAATAACGTAAACATTATGATATTTACTTTAATATTAATGATTATAGTTTTATAAGCCTAAGGTAACGTTGTCAAAATGCGTGTAACGTAAATAAAGCAACTTGATACTTGCACATTGTTTACGTAGTACTAAAATTGACCAGTATTTATTGAAATTACGCTCGACATAATATTGGAGTTACTGGAGTGTAGACAAATTTCGCAAGTGGTGTCCCTATTATTTTCTACTTTATTTTACCACCCGGTATAATTATGTTTATTAATTTTTGTTAGGTCACCCATCGTGGGGCATTGCGTGGTACATCAACGATCAACTGATACCAGAAGTATACGTGGAACGCGGAAGACTTACACTTTCATTGTGGAGGGTGGAGACGACACCACCAATAGAGCGAAGTCAGTACATTTTTAATTTAATTAATATTATTTATTCGTATTGTAAACGAAAACGTTTGTAAGAATATATGTCTGTTTTTATTTTTTCATGGATACACTACTACTGGGTTTAGGTGATTTACAGAATTATGGCCTGTAGCAATATTATAATAATATATAGGCTTTAATTTACAATAAAATTATAAGTCATACTTTATAAATGTCATATCCTGAAAAATAAAATACCCGGACTCATATTTAAAATAGGTATATACTCTAAGGATTTGAAGTTTTCTCAAAAGAAGTTGATTGTATAGTTTTGATAACAGAGAAGAACTTGAACGCCTTTTTATTCATGTTATAGTTTTGTGTAGATAGACTCTTGATTGTGACATTAAGTCGTACAATTTGCTCTTTATTTGAATTGTTTTCTTTCTATCTATATATATATTACGACTTCCGGATATTGCGACGGAGTTATAGTGGTCCCTTCATCATGGTTATAACCAAAATCCACTGTATTAATTATACATATTTTTTATTTGTGATTGATTTTAGCCTTATTACTATTTAGGTTTCATCCATTCTACATTAGCGACTCATTTGAAGGCGGCTTTGGGCAGAAGAAGGAGAGCGAGCAGAGACAGCAAAGAGTGTTCGCGGGAGTAGCTTACGATAACGAGGGATACCCGTATCCAACTGCTTGTGAGTGTGTAAATATTATTTTATTGTGTAATTTCGATTACAAATTCTAAAAGAAAGTATTATCATTGCATTACCTATATACCTAGCTATATATATCTATATATATATATAGCTTTCTAAAATTGTATATTTTGATAAACGTTAAAATGTTATGTATATATTTTTTTAATTAATTGATTCTAAATAATAATCTGATCAATTTATTCTCAAGGGTTTTTTTTTTAATTTAGTTGCTTCTGTAGCCTTTTGTTTAATAATTTTCGTTCCTAACTTAGCTTACTGAAACACAAAGTCCTGGTTTGATTGCTGACTACTGATTTACTCTAGTTTTAGTGTTCACTAGAATAGTCCGCATAGTGCCCACAACACGCATAGAACTAGTTAGCGTTTTAACAATTGTACAGTTTAGTATTTAAACCAATTTAAATAATATTTATAAAGTATAGTACCATTTGTTTCGTTGAGAAATTATTCTTTCATGTTTTAATTACTTATTCTTTCTCTGTTTTTACGTATTAAACAAATATTTTATTGATATGTTTTTTCCTGCTTATAACAGCTTAACAGCTTAGTGGCTAGCGCATGTTTCTGAAACTCAAAGGGCGCGGGTTCTACCCAAAAGCAAGTACTACTTCATCAGTTTTCTGACCTAATGTGCATATTGTTACAATTACCACGTGCTAACAGTGAAGAGATACATCGTGATAACCAATGTGTGGAACCCGCCAATCCGCCCTTGACAAGCGTGGGGGTTGTGCTTCCCGTAACGCTATTAATGCGAGGCCCGAGCCTAGCAGTGAGATGTTTATGGGCTGTTATTATTATTATATTTATTTTTCTTATTATTAAGAGGAGGGCAGTTGGACCGTTTTTAGCTTATGGTGGACACTTGTTATACTTTCAGTGGGTCGCTACTGCGAGTGGGTTCATCAGTCGATAGACAAATCCGCCACCTCGGAGACCTTCGAGGACTACATGAAGACCTTGCAGCTGGAGTGCAGCCCTGGCGAACCAGGGATCTTGAACTGGACTGTGGCACATGAGACGCCTGACCTCGTTTATTATCAGGTATTTTATACAAACAGATCGAAATACTACATATTACTATAAAAATTATTTATCTATTACAAGACAACACAGTCTAATACATACACACAGATGAAAACACTTAATAATGTTATTATTATTTTATTAATTATTTATTAATTAAATATAATAATAATTAATAATATTTTTTCTTTATACCTATGTTAGTAATTAATGAATAACACTGTTTTAGTCCTCTTAGTGAAGGACCTAATCAGTGTGCAGTCAAATTTTTCGGCTATTCCTATCAGGATGCAATCTGCTCCGTAACGAAGCTGTTTTTCTGTAATATAAAGAAACTCGAATGTTGAAAAATCAAATAAGTGAAAAATAAATTTTATTAAGATTTCGCGACTAGTACACACAATTAATACTACATTTTAACAGTTTTAAGCGAATTTTGTTTATTTAATTTTAATTTCGACGTTTCAGCCACTTTTCAGTAGTTATGATAATGAAAAATAAAAATGTGAAGTGTCAATGAGTATTGCTAAAATTATTGTTGTTACGTCCGAGTGGGGTACGCTCTTATGGATTGGAAGAAAACACTAGTTATTAACAAAACGTTTTTATTGACTTACACAGCCGCACGCAATACCTCTCTGCAGGGTTGCCACTATACGCACGACTAACGACGCATTGTCCCGATGATGAGGTGTCTCGCTCACGATGCTGTCGCTGTTATTGCGTAGAGATGCTACTACAGTGCTCACCTCCCATATTACCACGTGTAGCTCGCTTCTGGTTCCTCCCTCGAACTACCGCTTTCACTTAACTGTCCACTTAATCCGTCACTATCTTCTATTAACCTTCTCTTCCAACTGTTTAGTATCGCACACCCTTCCGGAACCTTCTGTTCGGGAACTTTTGCTTATGCATCTATCCCTTTATAACATCTATCTATCTCTGTCTTTCGTTCATCGTCTATCCCTTTCTGAATTATATCCGTCCTTGTCTTTTCCTTTTAGAATGTTCTAGTTTTTTCTAAAAGTTCTAAAACTAACTAAATGGTTTCATCAGCATTCGCCACACTATTTATACTACCCCAACATATTCATGTTAATTATTTAATTTTTGTTTATTGCTGTTATTTACTCTATGTGAGCCTAATGTAACCTGAAATTTAAAAAATCCGTGTTTAAAATTGTTAAAACGTACTTTTAACTATAGAATAAGTGAAAGGTTTTTTTTATTTATCTAATGAACGTTTTACAGTGCTACACGCACAATAACCTCGGATGGAAGATCCACGTGGTGGATCCGGGTACGGCGGTGCCCGTCTCTGGGGACCAGCGCGCGAGGCCCAGCTCGGCTCATCGCACTACGCCCTTCGCTCTCCTGCTGGCCATCTTCATCGTCCTCAGATAAGATAACAGTAGTAGATGAGCTTCGTTGTTCACTAAATTCTGGTCGATGGGCGAGATGTTGACATTTTTTTATTTACAGCGTACAAGCACTGAGAAAAGTTCTAAATTTTTTTGAATATTTTTTGTTACATATTGATTTTACTATTTAATATAGCAAACTACTATTGACATATTTTGCTTTAAGTAGTTAGTAATTGGTAATGGTATATTTTAAATAGATAAATAATAATTTATTAGTGTAATACTGTCTTAAATGAAAGACGTACAATATTTTGTAGGCAACAAATAATTTATTATTCTTGATGTGTATGCTATTGGAGATTTATAAATATTTATTATTGTTTTTATATTATTTACATGACATATTATAAAAGTATTTACCAAAATATGACTTAATATAAAGCGATTACGTGGTTAAGTTAAATTTAGTTACTACGTGAAATATCATACTTTATGATTTTTCTATTTTATCGTTTGTAATGGCATCTCGTCTAAACGTAGATTGTGATAAGAAGGTTGGTAAAGCGTAAACTTAAAACGACGAAGCTCAAAAAATCTTTTTGTACAGGTACTTACTATTAAATAATGGGTAATAAAGTCAATCTACGTACATGATATCAATTTCATATCAGATTCAAAATGCGTTTGTGCATACTTTATTGAATAGGATTTGAACGAACTTGTAATTTAAGCCTGCTTACAATTAAACTTTTTTTATTGATGTTTATATAAATCAAAAGACCAAGAGATAAGATATGTAATTGTACTTTTTCAGATATTTTAACCTAAAAAGTTTTAAAATTCTACTTTTTTAAAGTCTTTTAAGAAAGCGTGCTCTATCTTATCCTACATCTTCGTGTAACGTCATATAAATTATGATGATTAAGCGCGAACCTATACTACAATACAAAAAGAGGCACGATACAAAAAGCCAGCTAATCTAAATTATTCTTATTCTCTATTTATGGCCCAGTTTCTTAAACTGAACGCGATATTTAATTGTTAAATTACCATGACCTCAATTTTAATTTAGACTCTAATATGATGATTTTTGACTGTGTGGTTTAGTATCCAGATGTAAGCAGGCTAAATCGTCCAAGCTGACTGATGCGATTCTATTAAAATTAAACAGGGGATGGATTTTAAAAGTTTTTGGAAAAAGTTTTGATATTTAAAATTTCAAATGTTATGTCTCTGTATATTAAAACAGTAAAATTAGCTTTAATCTTAGTACCCATAAATTATTATGATATTTTATAGCACTTGAATTGATGAATTGACTGAAATTTTTTCGATTTAAACTGTAAATTGCAAGTTACATCTGATTAAAGCTCATTTCAAGCTTAATTGAACAAATTAATAATATAACGTTATAACACTATTTTTTTGGTATTTGACTGTATCTATCTATGTACAGAGACAAATATTTAGAGTATTATATAAAGGCCTAAATAAATAAAGTTATAAAAGTTCGTAATTTCTCTTTATGCATATTAATCGTTCTAATAGCTTGTGTCACTATAAATCGAATAAGATATTTATACAAATTTTATTACTTAAATAGTTATATCATTATTTATATTATTATAAAATTAATAAAGACTCGACGGTTTAACAAAATGACAATAATGATAATTATAGTTGACAATATATAATTACGCTGAAAAAAATGTTACATTAATTATGGTTAATAATATTTGCTTGAGGATAACATTATACATCAAGTTTTTTACATGAGACGTTTAGTCAAACTTGGATATCACGTTTAAAAATATACAAATATAGAAACGTAGTAAAATCCTGTCATGCAAATAAGTACGTAATGTTATAATAATACGTTAAACAATTATGTCGAAGTTAAAAATTCATAATTTCACATTATAAAACTGGAAGATTGATTGTAAAAGAAGAACATTTAATGGATAATGTTTGAAAATATCATAGTTGTTTTATAATAAAAAATTGAGTAAGCCATAAACTTTTATTAAAAGTTTAAAACATTCAGTGCTTAATACCAAAATTGATAAAATATTTAAAATGGAAACGTGATATCTTGATCGCTTGAAAAGCAACAAATAAATTTGTATTAAAATTTATTTATTATTGACGTACATAGTACGCTCCTAATTTCGTTTTACATTATCGTGTCACGACAATAAACTGTCACAATTTAAATAGTTAAGTATTTAAAGCTTTTAATATTATAGACTTTTGAAATACTGACAATAAAACTAATAGTGTAAATTGTGGGCTGTTTTATATAATTATACATACTTACATATTTATTACTTAAGAATCTTAGAGTAATTGCTTTGTGTATAATGTCTTTGATCAGAGGCTAATGTTTCACAGTTACCTTGTGAAAAAGTTTAGCCACGGCTATTAAGGTTTTTTGAATCAATATTCAACAACATATTTCACCTGGTTGACGATTAGAAAACATTTAGCCAATTATAATTGAATACCATAGTACTTACAAAAGCTAATCAGATATTTTTCAAGCAACGGTTCAAAAAACATTAGATCTGATCTTAGAATTTTACTGTGAATGAATAACGATTGACAATAAATAGTCGTGGATTTACTATATAAGTGATTTAAATATATATCATTAAAAAAAATTTAAGCTATCGTATTTTGAATGAACTATGTATTTACATACTTTATTGCCATAAGTATTACACGACACGCAGAGTATCAGGACAATTTTTAAGATTAGAGGGCATGGGACAATTTTTAAAACATTGTTTTAATGAATATCATAATGAAAATGTTGTAAAATGCAAATTTAAACTAAGTGAAATACTTTGCGATGTTTTTTTCACTTTTTTTTAAAGAAGTGTCTCTAAATTCATTTTTTTATAATGTTAGAAACTTTCAAGCTCGAGTCTAGGTTTTTTTCATCCTTTCTTAATACAGATGTGATATTTAAACAAATAAATAGTTTCAATAATTCGAAATCGCTTAATTGGGGAATATTTTTAAATTATTGATTAAAATCTTGTTCAAAGATAGCGTACTTATTGTTTTCCACAGGGCTACCTATAAAATATTCTTTTTAAGATATTCTTTACAGCTGATAATATACAGTTCACTTCTGTCTTTAAATTTGGATATACCAACCAAAATTATTCATGTGAACGTAGAACTTACAAAGTATTATTTATATAAATAATAACCATACAAAGACATTGCGTTAATGCACGATAGTATAGATGATATTCAATGACAAGAACTATATATCCAAAGCGAATCCTAATGCATCCCGCCTCTTAGCAGACCTAACGCGGGTATCGGTCGCCTTTGGGACGCTTTTTGTACTATTCCCTTCTTATTTCATGTTAATAAATTAAATTACATTTCATACATTTGAGTTATTCAATGTCATTTTGAAGGATTGTTTGTTTTCATTTCTACGCCTTTCGATTCAATTCCGGTAAAGCGTATAATTCCGTTCTAATGCTTATATTACACTGATTAACCAAATTAATCTATTTTGTTGAAATGCACTGAACTGAAGGATATGACGGTGTTTAGTAAATTATTCAAATTTATTGATACGGATAACTTTGCTAGATTCGTACCAAATTAAAAGACATAAATAAACCATTTAATATCAGCTTAACACTTTTGATGTTGATTGTATTTGTATATCTTAGAAATGGTCGCCAGAAAATGACAGCTAAATGTTACTATAGCAAAATATTTCCTACATTATAGTAGACTGTAAGTGGTAGAATCATATGAGTTAATTTGTGTTTTCGACAAAAATAGCTATTGCTTTTCTGTATTTTTTATTTTTGATATATTTCATCAGCATTAACGCACATTATATTTAAGACTCTCTGTCTGTGTTGAATAATATTAGAGAGTGGCTTTGAAAGGAAAATGTGTAATAAAATAGTTTTAATGTATGTATACCAACTTTTATAATTTCGGTTTAATATAGTTATTTAGATATCTAAAAAAATATAAAGTTTTTCTAAAATTACCTAAAATACCTATTAGGATAATCTATAGGCAATAATAATTAAATCATTTTACACTTTGTAGTTGTAGAAGTTGATGCACAAATTTCTTTTAATGTTAAGAGATTTCAATACATAAATATAGTAAATATAAATTAATTATTAGTTAATTATACAGATAATATATTGTTCAATTAATGGTCCGGTGGGCCTGGCCTTTAAGTATTTAATATATTTCAATTGTTCACAAATGTTGCAACAAGAGAAAACTAGAAATCAATTCAGATAACATATTTGAAAAATGGGATAATCTTTTTAAATTATTCAATATTATGACGAAAACTATAAATCTTAACGACATTTACATTACTATATGTCTATTCAATCATTAATAATCTTAATCATAAATATAGTACTTGCAGTATAATTCTTATTTATGCAAGGACAACTGGGATCGCCAGTGAAGAGTTGACTAATGATTGACCCATGCACTGTTTCGGCTGGTAGATCTTCCTTTTACCATGGAGGACCATAGCATCGTTTTTCTTCACATCCGTCCGTGACTCGATTACTCTTTTCGTCTTTCTTTTCGGATCAGAGGCCCGTCACTCTTCTCTGGTGATCGCTATAATCATTTCATACAGGTGACTCTGTTCTTTCTTGCTTGATCGCTTTCACGGTACAATCAGGACTATAGCACTTCAATATTTTGGTGTTAATTACTAAGCGAGAGTTTGTTTCCGTGAAGCGCGTCTAGGTGTCATGTGCTTTGTTTTAGTTATCATATAAACGTAAGCTGAGTGTATTTAATTGGTACAATTGTTTCTTGTTTGATAACAAAGGGTACAAAGAATATCATATTCATTCATAGGAGCTGTGAGTATTGTGACTATATATTACTTTTACGAAGTAGACAATAAAGAATAACTAAGACAATAATTAACTAATACATTGTTTGTTGTTTTACTATAGCTTTGTTGCTTTCATGTTTTTTTTAAAATTATCTGTTTGCACATTCTTAAAGCTTTTTATAGCGTCTAGTGTATATAATAATTAAAACAATCGAATGTACTAAGTAAAATGAATTTATAAAATTACTATTCTATGACAATAAATTACTGTTAATTTTATGTACTAAGTTCAATTTGAAACTTTGACAATAAATACCTTTCCTTAAGAATCTTGTTTCACTTTTTTATCATTTTTTTTATTTTTGGAAATTTATCAATAAATAATATGTTATGTCTTTGTTCTGACCAAAGTTTAAATTAGACTCATAGGAAAAATAAAGACAAAAAATCTGTAATAGCTAGCTACCGCACATGTCCCAAATTCAAAGGCGCAAGTTCGAATCCTGTCCGGAAAGCATGCACTTACGCAGATTTTTGACCTAATGTGCGTATTGTTATAATTACGTGCTAGCGGTGAAAGAAAGCATTGTAATGAAACCCGCACATCGAGATAACCGATGACTCAAACCCGCTAATCCACCTTGGACGACTTTCACTATTAATAGGACGCCCAAGCCCAGCAGTAAGATGTGAATGGGCTGTTATACGAAAAATTAACTTTTTAATAAACCTACCGAAAATTACCATTTTGGTATAATTTAAAATGTTGAGTGGTCGCACCACGTAAATCGGGTTGCATGACTGCTCGAGTGTCTGACTCACAGTTCACAGTGAAATAATTTAGTATTTATCAATTAATACTTTATATGTGGTAAATTAGTTTCCAAAGAATATGTTTCTACACATTTTATAGTTTGTTTGTTATAATGTGTAAATTAAGGTTTATTTAGTGATACAACTATACTCAACAGGAAGTTGCCGTGTTTCGTGTTTCTAACTTTATAAGCAAAACAATACGATATGGCTGAAAAGGTGAGTCGGATTTTCAAAATAACTAAATTGCAGTAATAGAAAATAACGTGCAAATAACTTCAAACGGACGTCATTTGTGTTTATTTCTGAAAACTTACCACGCTTTAGTAAAAGACAGTATCTAATTAATCTCTCTTGTACATAATGTTTTTGCATTATATCTCATGAAATCAACCATTGGTATACAACAACAACAATGATTAGCATTAAAATAAGGTAGGTTAGGTAACCAAGCTAGTCTCAATATAGTATAATATATAAAATAAAATCTCAATAGTTATGCAGGAAGTCTGCAGCAGGCTATTATTGGTAAGAAATATTTTTTACGAGACCTTATTTAGTTACAGAGCTATACAACCTCATTAAAACACCCACAGCTGTTGCCTTCGCCAAAAACTTGCAAAAAAAATAGTAAACAGCTGCTGGTGTCATGTTCAATATTTTTTTGGCATGTGATATAAATTCTGGTGCTTTTGCATTTTCTTTAAAATTGAAAGTATTTGTAAATAATCAATATGTTTTAAAGTTATTTTCATTTTTTTCTTACTATATTAAAATTATTGTGTAAGTTTGTAGGTTAGTTTATATTGAATACACAAACTCAAGTGCAGACTTAAGGCTTCAAGGCAAATGCTTTGAATGCAACATAGATTTGACTCTCGGATGATGACACTAAACTTAAAAGTACCTGTACATTACCTTTACTCCTGTATGTTTACTAACACCTTAATAATACAGGATTCAGTTGAGAAATGATTAATCATAGTGTATGCTTAACTTTAGAAGCTTACAAGCACCTTATGTTAGAAAAATTCATATTAGGTCAGGAGCTGAGCTTTGACACAAGTGGTTTGACATTAAGGGTAATTTGAGTTTATGGGTAACATATGCCTTATATATAGCCACTAGATCTGTCATTTGGGTTAGAAAACAAGGTTTTAGGGTCCACAAACAAGTATAATGGGAAAATAAAATATGTTTTATAAACAAGGTTGTGTCACTTTTGTTGATAACAAAGTGTGATTTGTGTTTAGCTTACCCATAATATATAAACACTAAAACTGTTTCTGAATTTAGTAAACAAGTTTTGACTTACTGTATTGATTTTTAAATACAAAATATAGCTTTTTTTTGCTTATATATTGTGATGATGGTTGCAATAGTTGTGATACATGCTGACCGCTTTGTGGGCTTTAGTTGAATGTCACTACCAGTGACTAGAATGGCGACTTAAGTTAGACTTTAAACCAAAACCAGAGCAGATTGGTTACCATTGTTGCAATATAATGAAATGAATGAAAGAAAAAAACATATTTCAAGAACTACATCTCTCCTAGACATGGGGGTTGCAGAAGAGAGAAGTACTCCCATGCCTCCTCCACCCAACTACTTAAAATTCAGTGACCACTTATCTAAAGTTTAATTTATTAATTACTGAATATCATTTTAAATTACTCCTTATTTTATGAATGAATGAATGAGTGAATGAATAAAAACTTTTTATTGCTCACCATAACTTAAACCTAGATATTTAATATAAACATATTTCAATTTGAACAATGGTCTGCCTTATTGCTTATAGGGATCTCTTCCAGACAACCCTGATAATTTATATTACTATTTATGAAGTATTCTTACTATTTTTCACTAAATTTAAATCTAAACAGAGCTTGAGAATTCTCTAGCCAAATAGCAATCTTATATAGTTTTAGCGTTGGTATTTTTTCATTTTTATTATTTCTATTGTTTATGTCCTGATCCTGCCGAAAATTCCTGATTAATATTTATTTGAAATATTTCCAGAATATTCAAGAAAATCCCCTTCCAGAAGAACCGCAGGGACAAGCACAACCCCAAGAACTACAACTTCAGATGCCAGCACCAATGGGTGATCCGAAAGAGCTCCCAAAACCCCTGGAAGTACCAAAACCTGATAAACCTATTCCGACACCGCCACCAGTGACTATAGTCCCTCCACCATTAACCATACCATACACAAAGTCCCCCCCAAATGATCTATACCGGAGGCTGCTGCCAGCAGTGCTGTTTGTCTTGACATTTGTCACTGTTATGACAATGCTGTTGGTCTATATGGACAATGTTGGTAAGTAATATCATTTTTTTATGTCTTCAGATAAACAAACCAGCAGACTACTGACAGTAAGTTATTACCCGCCTATGGACATTTGCAACTATAGTAGAATTATTTTCTCCGTGCAGTTTGGGTCATAAATAATCGGAGTGGTGAAGCGAGTAATTCACTCTCTCCTCCACTCACGGGCCTAGTGATGCGCATTATTGTTGTCGATAAGCGTTATAAATAGATAAAACAATGTAATTATTAAAATAAGATCAATAATGATTAAAAATAAATTATTGATTAGGTATCTATGTATTAAAAAACTATAAGTACAAAAGTTTAGAATGTAACAAGTTATATTAAAAATAAATATAAATACTTATATCTCAAGTTTAAAATTGTTGATTTTTATAAGAATGATAATCTTTCTTTAATAAGAATGAGTTTTTATCGATAATGGGCGTTGCGCTCATGCTCACCGCCCTAGCCGGACTGAGGCTGAGCTATGATTTATGCCCAAACTGCAGGATAAAATAATTTTACTATAGGTAGCCAATGCCTTGGGATTTTAGAAAACTACTTGGCGCTTTTTGAAGAGCCCCATACTGTACTTTTATAGGAAAAGGTTACATTTAGTTCCCTATCTATATATTTTATCCATGCAGGAACAGAGAAATAATACAATTTTCTGCGGTCGGGTGGCCTGGCATAAAAGGCGACAAAACAACCCACAGCCAGGTTGTAGGGTATTTGCCTAACTGGATGGCTACCACCCCTGGTCTAGAATATGCCGCCAACAACCTTGAGTTGTGTTCCAGTATTATAGACCAGGTTCCAGTCTCCCTTAAGAGAGCAGCAGTGTATTTGTAGCACCTTTGGCATTGCAAATGTTCAAAGGCGATGGTAACTACTTTCCATCAAGTGGGCCGTCTGGCTGTCTGTCAACCTAAAGTGGGTCTTGGCCTCCAAAACGAGCACATTCCATGCTATTTTTCTCTCTCCTGTGCAATTTCTTGCCTATTATTGGGTTGTAGCTCTAAGAGGTCAGCCCCCACTCTGTTCTTCTAGCAATATTTGGGATGGCCGATCGGCGCTTCCAAATATGCTTTCCTTGCACTGCGATCCTCTCCGATCCGTTATCCATACGTAACGGCTGGGAGAAGATTCGTTCTATGTGACTGAGCCAGTGGAGACGGTGAGCTTTTATTTCTCCTATTATGTTAGGCTCGGCCACAACATTCTCAATTTCGAGATGTGTCCAGACCCTCCAGCTACCATCCTCTCTCTTTGTTGGACCCAGACCTTACGGAGAACCTTCCTTTCTACTACTAAAAGCTCCTCCTTGAAGATGGGCATCCACCCTTCGCACCTATACATCAGGATCTATAAAACCGTCATACCGCCTATCTTGGTGTATGAAATAGCAGCAATGTTTGATAAAAGAAATACAGTAGAAATTAAAATGTTTGGTAGCCATGAGCGCCCAGCAGTTCAGGAGGAACATGACGCTGGACTACGAGCTGGCGCGCATCGGGCAGGCGTCGGCGCAGCTGGTGGCGTACGTGCGCCAGCTGCACCTGGCGCCGGCGCACGCCAACCACCCGCCAGTCGCGCCGCGGCCCACGAGGCAGGCGCACGTCCTCGACGCGCTCTACGGGGAGATTGTGAGTTGTTTGTTACACTCCGTGAATTTCGGATTTTGACAAAAAATAAACTACCGTAAAACGGGGTGAATTGGGACTAACCTCAAGTTTTATTTGCGACTTATAGACACATTTATGTTACGTGTTACACTTTGTGGTGGGATTTAAATTTGAAGATTGCAATATTTTTTCACACTTATTCATCCTGTTATAAGTATTAAAAACAAACGTACTACAAAACATTGGGTCATTTATGATAATATATAAGGAGACTGACAGTTAAAAAAATGGTAGGTATATGTCAAGTACCTACGTACCTAACCTAAAAAGACACTACCTACCAGGTAGGTATTGTAGGTATACCTGCCTATAGTATGAAAGTGTTAGGCCTAGCGAAAAAATCTATTAACCCCTTAAGCGACCCGATTCACCCCAACGCCTGGGTGAATTTTTGTGACACACAGGGACAAGTGAGTTTTTGTAACTTTTTATGATTATTCTTTAATAAACTATATCTTAATGCATTAGAAATGAAAATGTAAACTACCGGAACCATTATGATCTCTGTTTTATTACTATAACTACAAAAAAATATGTTAAAAATCAATGTCGAACTTAAAAAGTGTCCCGATTCCCCCGTTTTACGGTATACATAATAGCGAAAAAACAATCAAAGAAGTCTTAAGTCTGATTCTAGCAAAAACTAAAGAACTTGGAGGGCTTAGGTTTTCGTCACGCGGACGAAAATCTTTCTAGAGAAATTCTTTTGTTTACCTTGTGTTTAGAATTTGTAATTCATAAAACATGCTATTGTTATTGTACTTGTTTTATCGCCGTCATTAGTGTCGAACTAATCCGTGTTGTTATTGCATTGCGTCGAAGCTTGCTAGGTGTGCAGATTAATCTCATTCAGTGAATGAGATCCTTCGTTGTATTATACACTTTAGTATAGAACAATGCCCGAACGGAGGGGTGGGGCGGTCAAGCGAGTATTACGATATTAGTAAGACCTACATTCGATGAGCGATATAGTGACGGACTTTGCGCGTGTTATAGAATCGTGCAGTGAATTGGATGTATCCAGTTATTTTTATACGTGTTTGTACAGTTCTAATAAACTATTGTAATTTCAACGCCATTTTAATTCGAGTCCTGTGTAGGTCTTAACAATGTAAAAATCTAAAAATGCCGTGTCTGTACATTAAAGTTATTTTAAAAAAACCCAACTGGAATAGACTATATAAACGATAGAGAACACAATGCAATTTTTTATTATAGATTTTTGGTCTGTTCGGGATTCCCCTAAAAACACGGTGCCGATTTCGATGCAGTTTTCTTTGGTCGACAAAATTAATTCTTAGACTTAAAATCTGCGGCTATTTTTTACCCCAGGAATTTTTCTGGAAATAATTTATAATGCGATTTTTCACTGATTAATAGCAAATTTTAGGGAATAAAATGTTGGGTACCTTTATTCCGGGAATCACGCGGGGATTTGTCCGGGAGCTGTTTGAAGTCTTTCGGATGCATAAAAATGAGCTCATCTGACACATTTTCCACTAAAACGATGGCTTACATTGTTTTTTTAAATGCTGCGATACTTTGAGTCCCGAGAATTTTAAGTCAAGATGCGATGGTAAAACAATGCGTAAGACATTATTTTTATTGCATGAATTCAGCAGACTGCGCACCTGATGGTAAGTGGTCACCACCGATCTCCATTGTACGGATGGTAGAACATGTTTAGAGGGACATGAGTTTAATGCATGTCTCTGTTGCAGTATAACGGGACCTTCATCGAGTTCCTGCCCCGCGGCGGGAGGGACCAGACCATGGAGTACCTGGAGGGCAGCCGCCGCTGGGAGGGCGTGGTGGTGAGGGCGGCGCCCAAGGACTACCTGCTGCTGAGGGGCGGCACCAGGGCCTTGCACGCGTGCCTCAGCCCCACAGCACATCCTCGAGAGGTGACTTTGATACCGAATAACAGCTGCTTTCTAAAGTTTTATAGCTACTTTGGCTAAAATTTAACCAATAAAAATTTTCCTTGGCAAGCTATTTTTTTTCAAGCCACCACATGTCGCGGAGCAGTCGCAAATTTAGATTAGGCCTTCATAGAGTAAATAATAACCATAAATAAATATTAAATAATTAAAATAAAACTTTAACAATACACATTGAACAAATGTCATCTTTGTCGTCTCTGACCATGGCCACTGAAAAGCGGCTGAAACGTGGGATAAACCAAAATCAAATAAATTACCGCGCTTAAAACCGTTAAAACCCCTAGTTTTATTACCAATCAGGACGTTTCTGAAATGTTTGAACTCAAGGAAACAATTACTCGTCTTTTGTGGAAACTCTATGTAACGTCACTCGCTTTAACGAGATACTCCCCTAAGCGGCGAAATCACTTGTCTGTGGTTGGTTTAGCTTGTCTTCCATTTTTAAGTCTCAGCCTTTCCTACACAAAAGCGCGGGGCACATGGGAGGGTGGTTTTAGTGGGTATTGGTTGCTGCCCGTGTAGCTTCTCGGAGTCTCCACACAAGCTGATCGATTGCGAGCGGGTTACAAAGCATGCAGTAACCCCATCGCATGAGACAACGGTCTAATCCCTTGCAAAGGACCCAGTATTGTGCGTAAATAGCATTTTCCCCTGCTTGGAAAAAAAGCTTGTCTTCCATACAATGATACACTCTATATAGCAATACACCCACTCTCAATAACAACAACAATTAAGTAGTAAAAAATACCTTTAAAAGGTACTCGCCAAATTTAGTGAAATTTGCGCAACTGTGTACGTTTATTTATCACTTTATTTACTTATCCCGTAATAAGGTCTCTTGACTGTCAGCATCATTCATACCGAAATTTGTAACAAATTCTAAATTTCTGGGTACTTCCTTTATCACCAACATGCCGCAATATCGCAAGATATGGATAAAATAAGTAATATAATAAATCGAAATTACTGGTGCAGCAAAAGTCGTCTGAAAAATAACTGAGTTCTCTCCATTTAACGACAACTCTGTATAACGCTATAAGATTCATCGTCCCTTCGGTGTCGTTATATAGTTTACACTGCATAAGATATAGACACTGGTTGATCATTCGTTCTTCTATTGAATGTTGCCAGGTGACCTACCAAGAGCCGGACTCGCAGGACAACCTGTTCAGCTCGCGCGTGCTCTGCCTGCCGCTGTTCACGGTGTTGCTGGCGGCGGAGGCCACCGACGCCGACTACGTGTTGCTGGGCGGCAACAACGTGTTGCCGGCTCTGAAGCACGTCCCGTTCGAAGACGGCTCTGTGCGTTTACAGGTTTGTGTTCACCGCTTTTGTAATACGATACATAATCAAATTTGTTGAGTCGTTTCATGTATTGTTACAACCTAGGCGCCGACGAAGACAAATTCCACGTACAGATCTGTAGAAGCACATTTTATTACCTGCCGGCATTGGAACTAATTATAATCCTTTTATGATCATATTCTTTCGTTCACTTATTTATTGGCATACGTTTCTAATTATTGTGGAGAATAGCCTATTGTCCTATTGTACTCGCTCATTAGCATCATTAGCCAGGTGTTGCGGTTTTTTTGTATTTGGGAGGAATAAAACGATGGCCTGATTGAAAGAGGGGGTCAGTTGAGCTACAACTACGATCTAGGCGTGACGTGTGTACAATCGGGAAACTAACAGTGACGGACTTCGCGCGTTTTATTGAATTACGACCTTCTGCATTATCTTTGGACTTGTTGTGGTCGGTTATATTTGTACCTGTGTTATACGTGTTTGTATAGTTTTAATAAACTATTTAACAATTCTAACGAGATTTTAATTCGAACCCCGCTAACTCGTAACAGTGTGTATGAATCAAAATTTTAGGCTGTACATTTTCATACCTAGGAGCTGACATTAATTATTTAACTGCAATATTTGTGCATTTAATGCCTTACTAGGGCATTTGCTGATGTGTTGTGTTTTCCAAAACTTGAAATCTAATATATAAAATTCTCGTGTCACAGTTTTCGTTGCCATACTCTTCCGAAACGGCTTGACCGATTTTGATGAAATTTTTTGTGCTTATCCGGTATCTATGAGAATCGGCCAACATCTATTTTTCATCCCCCTAAATGTTAGGGGTAGTCCACCCCTAAATTTTTTTATTTATTTTTTAGACAAAATTTTTAATTTCTATTTTTTTATGATACAACATACAAAATTTTTAATTTCTATTTTTTTATGATACAACATACAAAACTACATACAACCCTAGATTTTCAACCCTCTACGATCAACCCCTATTTTTTACCGGGCAGGACGACGTCTGCCGGGACAGCTAGTAATATATAAAAAAATATGATATTTCTGCTAATCAATTGCAAATATATTTTCGAAATGGCATATCATTGTAATTAATGGCATTTTTTGTGCTGTGGTGTATTTTGTTGTTGTTTTATAATTGTATAGTTATGTTGTTCTTTTAATTTTGACAATTATCTTGATATTGTCTATTCAGAATAATGCCCTATAAAATTCTAAATACGCCGTGTCTATACATGGAAGCTATCAAAAAAATCAATCAACTGGAGTATACTATATAAATGATGGAGGACACGATTCAATTTCTTTTTAAATTTCTTGTCTGCTAGTTCGAAATTCACATAAAAACTCCGTTTTTTCGTGAACGACTTGACCCAGATTCGATGTGGTCTTCGCTCACCGACGGCAAATTCTTACACTTAAAATTTAGCTACTTTTTGCCCTGAGAATCCCGTGGGAATTTTTCGGGGAACGACTTGAAATGCCCAGATTAAAAGTGAAATTACGAATTCCAATGCGACAAAAGCACATTTTATGTAGTAAAATTTGTAATATTTTTTAGCGGGAGCGATTTGTAATTTTCGGCTACATAAAAATTAGCTTATTCCGACGCGGTTTCCACTAAAACGATTGCTCGCATATTTTTTTTAAATGCTCCGACACTATATGTCGCGGGAATATTGCGGGAATTCCAAGTCAACTGTGGACGAGGTCAGGTGCATATCGTAGTCACGGAATACTATTGTACTTGTGTGTGATTTAGTTTACTTCCTCCAGGTGATAGAGGTGCGTTCGACAGACCCCGTAGCCCGCAACAGGACAACGGCGTTCCTGGCAACGAAGAACTACTCCGTGGCGGCCTCGTTCGACGAAGGCGTCATGTACGCGCTCAAGGATACAGTATGATTCATCTAAATGCTAGCATCAAATAGTATACATTGATTGAGCTTTGTAGATTAAATCATAAATTAGTAATTCAGCTTCGTATAACAAGACCGGGAATTAAGTATTAAAAAAAACATGCGGACAAATGTAAAATGGCAACCCACCCAACAATTGGTATCCAGACAATTTGTTCAAGATATAGTGTAAACTCTATATAACGACACCGGAGGACTGTGATTTTATGTTGTTGTAGGTATTTGTCGTTAAAAGGAGAGAAATGTGCTATTTTTGTCTGGCGTCTTTTGTACTGCACCAGTAATTTTGTTGTATTTTTTTACTTATTTTATTCATATCTTGCGATATTGCGGCATCTTGCTGATAAAGGAAATTTCGGTATGCATGCTGCTGATAGTCGAGTTTATTACGAGCTAGAAGATAGTGATAAATAACGTTCTCAGCTGCGCAGCTTTTACTAGGTTTGGTAACTTAAAAGGTACTTTTTATTACTTAATTGTTGTCGTTATTGAGAGTGGGCGTGATGCTATTTAGAGTGTATCATTGTATGGAAGACAAGCTAAACCAAACTAAAGCCAAGTGATTTCGACGCTTAAGGGAGTTTGTCGTTAAATCGAGTGACGTTACATGGAGTTTACACTGTATTAAGATTTGTTAATGTTTCGAATGAATTAATAGGGGCGCCTATTGCTGGAGGGCGAGGACGTGTCAACAATAGCATAGCTTCACCTATAAGTAGTAAACCAAAAATGTTTTAATATATAAGCACAGCAGCGTAATTGAGTGTAAGAGAATTAATGGGCTTTAATAACAGAAAATAATAAAAATAAATCTCAGTATTGTGATTTTAAATTCTGCAATGAACGAGTGCCTTAAAACTTGATATTAACTGTTTCGAGTGTAATTCTGATTCTCAGATGATATTTTTACAATTTAATAATTATGGGTGAAGAATATCAACTCGAGGTTTGATGAGAACAGTATTCCTGTGCAAATATTTGATATTATCATGAAAATATTTCGATCCTACACCACACTGCATTTGCAAAATATGCCTTATAATTGATATATAGATTGTTATTAATATCTCAGTGGGTTAGGACAGTTTCTTTACGCAGTCGAGCAAATAGTAAGTATAGCTTTTATGAGAGTTGATATAAATTTAATATTTGCAAACAAAAGATGTATTTACCAGGAAATAAGTTAGTAATCTGTGTTGGTTATCTGTCTGTAATAAGAACTCTATGTAATTATATTGGGTATTTGGTACTCAAGTCTTTTATAAGTACCACATGTAATTATATTGGGTATTTGGTACTCAGTCTCTCATAAGTACCACATGTAATTATATTGAGTATTTGGTACTCAGTCTCTCATAAGTACCACATGTAATTATATTGGGTATTTGTTACTCAGTCTCTCATAAGTACCACATGTAATTATATTGAGTATTTGGTACTCAGTCTCTCATAAGTACCACATGTAATTATATTGGGTATTTGGTACTCAGTCTCTCATAAGTACCACATGTAATTATATTGAGTATTTGGTACTCAGTCTCTCATAAGTACCACATGTAATTATATTGGGTATTTGGTACTCAGTCTCTCATAAGTACCACATGTAATTATATTGGGTATTTGGTACTCAGTCTCTCATAAGTACCACATGTAATTATATTGGGTATTTGGTACTCAGTCTCTCATAAGTACCACATGTAATTATATTGGGTATTTGGTACTCAGTCCCTTATAAGTACCATATGTAATTATATTGGGTATTTCGTACTCTGTCTACAATAAGTGCTGTCTATTAATAGACGTAGGTTGCACAATACAGATCATAAGCAGTTGTAATTTGGTGATATATAATTTCTAAACGTATTCTCTCATACACGCACAATTAATTAAATATTTTCTCTCATTAAACAAATACTTCTCAAGTGTTTTCAACTTTATTAATTGTAGAGTAAAAACATTTTAAGAATTAAGTGTTGAGATAAATGTAATGTGCCTTGTATTTTGCACGATAAGCAACTCATAATATTTTTCATATAGTTTAATAATTAAAAACCACTAAAATATTACAAAGATCTGATCACAAATTAACGGTATACGCTTATTTTGCAACAATTTGATATAGAATTTATGCAGTTTTACACAACTAATAATTCCTCTAGATTTACCTACGCAGCAGACCAATCTTAGTAGGGCGCTAGTGTACGAATCATGTAAGCGGAACAGAGCTAAGAATGCATAATGAGCACCTATTACCGCTTGCGAATAATTTATTTATGTGTCGTACCTTTCTGCGCAAATTAAAACTACTGATCGGAATTATAAGACGTGTAAAACTTTTTACTAGAATTTCGATTCACGTCATAATCCTATAATTACGGCGTGCCTTTATATTTTACCTGGGGCCCAATTCTGCTATTATTATCTTGTCAAAATCGCGAGACACTATCGTCTCAATCGTTGCTTCACCTGATATCGGTATTATGGTAATAAATATCTACATGGGCGAAATGGACAAAATCACAAAACTTATCCTAGTTTCCGGGATCACCTTACATAAAACTATCCCATTATCCGGGATGAAAGTTATCCCATGGCCACTCTCTGTATTAAAATTACGTATGTACCGAATTTCGGCCAAATCGGTCCAATAATCTTTCCATAAAAGGATAACAAACAGAGAGACAAATATATTTTTATCCCGGAAACTATCCCATTTTTTAGGATAAAATTTATCCTATGCTCAATCAATCCAATAATCAATAATAATATAATGTAAATCGACAGACAAACACACATACTATATGTCCCCAAATTAAGCGAGTTACGCTTGTTGACCACTCTGGGGCCGATCCCAAACACCCAGACCATAGTAAGTGACGGAGAAAACGACATTTCCGACAT
The DNA here is from genome assembly GCA_012273795.1 of Dendrolimus punctatus. Classification (NCBI taxonomy): domain Eukaryota; kingdom Metazoa; phylum Arthropoda; class Insecta; order Lepidoptera; family Lasiocampidae; genus Dendrolimus; species Dendrolimus punctatus. Next base: position 15,426,642 of record CM022549.1, read on the forward strand.
TTACCATGCCGGGATTCGAACCGGGAATGGAATTGCGGCTTTTAATATATTTGCGAAATCTAAACAACGAAATAGCAGAATTGGACCCCCGTAATTTAATTTAGTGATAATCATTTTAAGCGGTATTATATTGAATGAATGAGTCATTCCAATTTTATTTTAATTTAATTATAATTCCATTGACATTTTTAATTAATTAATAAGACTGATAATTCGAATATTTTTTTAAGTCTCAAATGTTAATTATATAGAAGAACAATAGTAATTATTTATTATTATAAGTTCAGTATTAATTTTACACTAGTATTATGTGATTATGATTTTTCGCATATATTTATTTTCAATGTATGTTTTTAAAATGACGCTGTGATCAGCTAATCGTCGTCATGGCAACGACGCGGATGAAGTTTCGCTAGCACGATGGGCGCGTTCCTCTTGAAGCTCACAACGTTCAAAATGCTCCTCGAGTCGTTACACAGCGACACGACCACGGTCGTTATAGTCGTGGCGAAAACGTCACCCATGACGTCATAATTTTCGCTCATGCAGCGCTCACAACGACCCATGTCAAGGCGGGTCGAATAACCGTTCCACTTGGGTTTACGATTGTACCGCCCTCAAGCGAGTGGAACGGGAACAATCGCGGTCGAGAGCGGTGTCGATGTGAAGTCATGTGGAATTTGTGGAACATGCCATAGTATTCAGTAGCCATTTTCATCTGTGGAATCGTTAACTGTGCGATTTTTTCAAATAAAACTATGCTACGAGGTTCCTCTAAAAATGTATATACATGAATCGTATCTCGTTAGCAACATCAGGGGTGAAGCAGGCAGCTTTTCGGATTGTTAAAGAGTATAGATAGAAGGACCAGACAAGAGATATGGAATAGAGGTGATGTGATATGGGATTGAAATAGGGAGGGGAAAGTACGCCATCGTATCTTTATGTAATTATCTACCTACAACGATATAACGTTTTACATGCTACATATATATTAAAATGAGATTATTTCTTATTACTTCTGCCAATTAATGATTTAATGATTTCACCAGGGCTCATTCAAAATTTACTTTACACGAATTTCATGACTTTTGGACCTCTCACCCTTCCGTGTCACATTTCTGAAACTCCTCCCTCCCTACATCATCACATATTTTGCAATTTTACATCACGAAATTATTATATCGAATTATTAAATTAATAAATTAAAAATTATTCATACACATTGACATGGAAGTATTTAGAAGTTTTTTTGTTAATATTTCAATTGTTGAGTTATAAAGCTTAATTTGTAAAACGGAACCACCACAAATTTGTTGCCGAACTGTCACACACGGCTCATTGGGTAGTCCCACAAAGTTGTGGTCAAATACATATAATTAAAACGGACGTTAAACTGATGTTTTCTCCCTCTAACTACATAGATTTTTGACTGCGCGGGAATTTTCATGACAGCTTGTGGAAAAAAATATTATAAAATGTGTCCCTTGAAGGAGGCTAAATATATATTAATTATATGTTGAAATGTGATATCGCGTTACGAATGGCCCTTTGTGTTGTTCTAGTTCATTGTAAAATTTTTGTGATGAAGGTATTTCTTCGAGTTTTATTATAATGTGCGAAAAATCCTAATTGCACATTTTAGATCTGTGAAGTCGGTATTATGAATTACGTGTAAGTGAATGATAAATAATGAATTGATTAATTTTAATTTGTAAGATTATACTTGTTTAGGCTTAGTTTTATATGCGCTCAATTTTTCCACAAATAAATTAATGGCTTTAATCTATATGACTTGTTGTTTTATTGCACGTATTTATATGGAATTAGTCTGTATGTTATTAATAATTAATTATAAAAAGTAATGTTGATTTAAAAATAACGCGTTTTGTTGAAACTGTAATTTTTAAGAGTAATGTCTACAAAGTTATTTATATTTATTAATTTTTATTGCCATTTAGCTGGCAAAAAGGCCAAGAGGCGCAGCTAAATGTGGTTACCGTCGCCTATATACGTATGGCCAAACACTGTGAATGTTGCCTACGCGTTGCCTGCTTGAAGAAATTTTATAACGCGCTTCTTAAGGCTAATTTATATTTGTCTGACTTGTCGTGCTGTGATGCGTCAGAACGGTATGGGTTTCATTCGTTTAGTACTTACTGGCTGCGCCCCGCAGTTTCACCTGTGTGGTGATGGAAAATCTTTATATTGTGGATAATTCACACTATCTTTATACATTATAGCCATGTGTTATTCTGATGTGTAAGCTATATTACTGCAAAGTTTCATCAAAAACCATTAACTAGTTTTTCATGAAAGAGTAAAAAACACACATCCATACATTCTTACAAACTTTCGTGTTTATAATATTAGTAGGATAGTGTGATTTATATTAGCGTGAGGCAATATTATGTTGGGACAACACAAGTCGTGTTTTTTCAAACAACTTGTGTCGCATCAGAAGCGATCCCCATGGGCGTCAAAGTGCCGGGGATAGGAAAGCCGTAGGAGCGGCCGCGTCAGAGTGTGAATGCGCCTGTAGTTGTGTTGTGACGCGTCAGAGTACATATATTTTTTCTAAAAATAAATAAATTTGAAAGTATGGATGAACTGGTCAAAATAATACGACAATATAAAGTAATTTTAATTTTGTTAGAATGTGATGATTCATGGTAAAACATTGCGAACTTGTAGACTCACTGAGAGCTACAACAGTATTGTTGATAAATATCGTCAGAAGGTATCAGAACGCGACATCGATGACCCTAAATGTAAATCCTATATAGAAAATAAATATACAAATATCGGGGAAAATCCAAAAGTTTAAAAGGGATATGATACTGAAAGTTCTTGGGTTCAGATGCATGAAAAGCTCTACCCTTCAAGAAGTTTTAAAATGGGATAGTTGACACAACATAATAAGTTCTGAAATAACGTTCATATACTATGGCAGCATCATAACTTTAAAATATTACCATAGAAACAATTTTAATTTCTGTTTCAACTATGATCAATACGCTATTTGACTTATTATACAAATGACGTCATTTGCGACGCTTTTACAAAATCTAGGTCGCTTCAGTTTCGTAAGATGATATGATATAGTGTATGTCAGTTGATTTGATTGTTGACTACCCTATTTCAATCAAAGGAACAAGCCGACTAAGGGTACGTTCCACATGTGGCCCACAACGCCCAAAATGCTCCTTTAGACGTTGCACATAGCGACCACGGTCGTTATGATCGTGACGTAAACGTCACAAATGACGCGTCACTATGCTCTATCACGTTACGTTCACTACCTATGGGTAGTATACTTCGACCCACCTCTTGATATGTCAAGAGGTGGGTCGTATTTCGACATTGGAGACATCAACGCTCCATAATTCATTCCACTTGAGTTTATGATTAAAACTCTCGCAAACAAGTGGAACGGGGAAAAATGGCGGCGGTGAGCGTCGTCATTGTGAGCCTCATGTGGAACGTAGCCGAAATTAAACATACCAAATTATATACCATTAATTTTTATTTACGGAAAATTACCTACAATAAAGCCGAAGGCAATAAAATAGCAAGTAAATATACCTTTACTTTTAGCAATCAAACTTAATGCTCGTGCGCATAGACCATGAAAGAAGAGCACTAGTAATGACAGTCGCATAGTAAACAACATAACTGAAATACTTTGTATACCTTCTATATGTCTACAAGTTTGCAAAAGGTCGACATGGCAATCGCGGTATAAGTCGCGGCGGGGTGGAGAATGCGATACTCCCCCACACCGATGCCTTTCGTGATGGTAAGGTTCTTGAATGAATAGTGGACTGTTATAATATTATTAGATGAGCTTTATTTGACGTTATTAAACACATTTTTTTTTGGTCGATCGACCCTCCGCGTCGTGCCAGGAAAGATGGCGTCGCTAGGGTGGCTGACATAAGTACGAAGGGTGTCATCCGTCGCGCCTTCAATTTCATTTGCTGTTTATCCATCAGTTCTCTCGAAGACAAATCTTAAACCCCGGGAGTGTGTTAACCACATGTTCATAATAATATCAAGTAAAGCTCATCTAATCGTATTATAACAATACACTATTCATCGAAAAACCTTCTCATCAAGTAAGGAATCTACACTTAGTGCTGCACCACGAATCTCGACATCGATTTCGCTCACGTTATTTGTATAATAGTTGTATACTAAAATTGACTTTAGCTTCTTCGTCGCGTATATCAAAAATTAGTAATACGTTTCCAAGAGCGAGAAAGTCAGCATAATATTAGAAAGTCATAGTATTTATTTTGTGTGTACAAGTTTGAACATGATGTCCATATATTAATTTATAGTATTGTTACATGCCGACAAAGTGAATGCATTCCTGGTTTATTACCATTCCCGCATTTGGTCTTCTTTTGTTTACTTTGTAGTTTAAAATTTGCAATTAGTCTATTGATATTGTACTTGTTATGGCCGCAGGTCTGCAGATTACGGTTTCTCGGAAACTCCAGTCTACGCGGTCGATTGTTGTATTTAGTACATTCGATAAGTGATATAGTGACGGAATTTGCGCGTGTTATTGGATCGTGCAGTTTGTGCTGTCGTGTCCAGTTATATTTGTACCTGTGCTATCTGTGTTTGTGCAGTTCTAATAAATTCTATAGTAATTCCAACGGCATTTTAATTCGACTCCTGTAGCTCGTAACAGTATCATTGTATCGTGTCACATTTATAGCTTACAAAATAATTAAATTACACAGCACTTATGTCAAAATACTAATTTAATATATAATAACACTTATTATTATTACCAAGAATGTGGGATTTCTCATACCACTGAAAATTGTGACATTGAACGGAAAATTATTGTTATAATAATGACACGCCGAGTTTGAAAATGTTGCTCGAAACAAAAAAGACGCTAATAAGTTTAATCCTAATATTTTATTACGTACCAAAATAACTACCGATATCGACTACCAAGTATGTGATGTCAATCACTAGAAAATTGCCATGTCGACCTTTGGTGAACTGTACATGGCATCACAAGTCTTACTTTTTGACGATATTTTATTTAAAGTTTCCCTTAAATTCTTTACAAATTTGATCCGAAATATATTTTAAATTATTAAACATCAAAAAGCGATAGGAGAATATTTTGTGGCGCCATCTAATTAAGTAGGAATAACAAACATAATGAAAATAAATAAGCATTCAGTAAAAACTCAAACAAAAAAATAAATAACAATAATTATTAAATTAGTTTCAACTAATCATGAACATTAGCATCAATACCTAAAGCTAGTTTCATTTCTAGAGAATAACTTTCATCGATCCGATCAAACGGTGCTTCATCACCGTTCTTATCATCGTTGATGCAATCCTCGAAGATATCCTCACCATTATCATCAGGCTGATGATTACCACTTGAGATTGCTTCGTTTAGTTCATCATTAATCGGTCCATCATGCTTATCCGTTGTCGGCTGTACAGCTAAAACAGAATATTATAGTAAGACTCGCAATGTGGTACACTTGTCAACGACGTGTTCCTTTATGCATTTGCTCGCCTTCGGATCGCCTACTCGGCGATGATGGCGTGTTATTCAACTCACTGCAACTTATACAGATATTTTGGCTAATTCAAAAATCAAAATCCGTTTAGTAGTTTATGCGTGAAAGAATAACACATATCCATCCATCCCCACACTCTTTCTCCATTATAATACTATATATATAATACGATATTTTATTTATTGTACAATATATCCCAGTTAATTTACTACTAACGCGCAAGATAAGTACCTACCAAGTTTGGAAGTTGTGGAGTTATATTAATAATTTAAATAACTACTGTACAGCTGTTGTATTACTCGTACTTAATTTTGTTTCAATGATTTTGTAGAACTAATAAACTATAACTTAATTAATTGTACCTTCATCATTATCCATATTAATTGCTACATTATTATCATTAGTTTTATCATCGCTGTGAATTTCAACAATTGTATCGCCTTTCTTATTACCATAGCTTACACCGTCTTTTCGCTCATTATCATCTCGATTATCTTCATTAATAGTCGGTAATTTATCAATATCGTCAGTTAAGGTATCTTCTAACGATGTGTCATGACTGGGAATTAAGGTGGCGTCGTTCTCATCGTGGATGGATTCTGGAGGACTGTTGGGGATGTAGTGAACGAATCCACCGGCACGCCATCTTTGTTCTGCTACATCCATATGAGCTTCAAGGATTCGAGAAACTTCTGGCAACTAAGACATGAAAATGAAAGGTTTAGTAGGTAAATTCAAATTTTATACTCTGTAGAAGTAACTACCATCCACTATATTTTTACTTAGCTTTAGACCTTTTAGAAGTTGGTAGATGATATAGAATCTATATAGAAACTACATAAAGATTGCATACTGGGTGTTATCTTAAAAGTTAATAATACTGTTGTACAAGAGATTACAGTCATAGCTTACTGTGTATTGGTTATCCAACTCCTCCGAGATATGTTCAATGATTGAATTAGTCCTGTTATCGATCTTGCCAGCGTGACTGTTTATCACGTCGTACTGGCGGTAGAGATCTTGCTCCTGATATTGTAGAGTACGATCTAGGATTTCTGTTGCTACAGAGTTCTCTATGCGAGCGTTTTCTGACATATTCATGTAGTTTACAGCTGTTGGGAGGGAAGAAGATTGTGGGGGTTTAAATAGGCGCGAGTACATGGTTCCAACGCCGCGGATGCTAGATTCAACCGCTGTAGGGGAGTACAAAATAAGACGATATGTTGTACTCTAGACTAGATGTAATTATTGCTTAATTAATTTAACATTAAACTTAAGACTATATATACAGAAATCTCCACTGCTACGTGAAAATATGTAAAACCTTAAATTATTATAAATCTAAAAAGAAGCCTGCGAATGTCGAATTTACAATAATTTCTTGTCCGTACAATTAAGACAACGTAAGGTTATACATGTTAGGACATTAACAAAAAAAGTATCAATCGAATTGTCTAAGTCTTCAGCACGATAAACATTTGCCTCTTTTCAAAATAAATATTTTAAAGCTTCTTAATTCTATGAGAATTAAAAGAAATATCTCTACCTTGTGAAGGAAACCGTGAGTCTTCATACGAATTAATCGTATCTATAATAGACTGCTTTGCTTCATCACGATCGTCGCTCAGAGTGTTATTGAAAGATGACCGCGTTGCATTAAATTCATTTTCATTTGTTGCTTCAACGCTTTCAGCTAATCAATAAAATTATGTAAGTATATCAGATTTGACAACGCTTAAATTACATATAATTATAAGTTGTGATAGTACGGGTATAGCCTCGATTTACATGTTCTTTAATTTCCTTTGTCAAGTAATACAAAGAAATATATCTCGTGTAAACTAAAATGTATTAAAAGAGTAGAACTTCGGGTCCACATCCCATCTTCGGGTTTATCTCCGATCTCGAAACGTTCTGTATTTACGAAATTAGTTTTCAAATTTAGGAAATAAACAGAGGATAACCGGTTTTTTTACCCAGGCCGTGTAGAAGAATCAAATAAACGTGCAGACAAGGCCACTTTGACATTGATATGCCTATACCGATTAAGAGTGGATTGCAAGAATTACCTGTAGCTCTGTCTTGTATATTAAGAGTGTCGTCATTTCCTATGTTGTTAACACCGGACTGATTTTCATTAATATCGCAAAAAGATTTTCCATATCTATAGGTGTCCTTATTTTCTCTAAGATCTGCAGCATTTCCATCCTTGATATTCTTGCCAGTATATTCGGATTTTGTTTCATAACTTTTGGGAATATTGCTGTGTCTATATTTGCTGCTTGAAGCAGTCGTAGGTCTATTTGTCAATTTTGTTTTGACAGGCATTTTAACTGTTTCTTCTTCGTCAGATGTTGTATCGGTATCGTTCGAGGCGTTGATAGACTCAGTATCAGAAGACGAAGCTACAAATTTATTCATTGCAATAAACAAGGGATATAATTATCATAACAGAATAGCAGTTATTTATTTTTCCGTTGCTGAATTCAGGCTCTCAATTTTACTGGTCCAAGGCAAATTGTATGTTATGATACATTCATAGTTATGATGTGAATTATTACCTTTTACTGTAGCCTAGAAACATGGGTGCATCTAGCTACTGAAAGAAAACTTTTAATAGCATCTTATAGATTATGTACAAAGTTTAATAGTCTTATAAAATAACTTACATGAAGTATCCAACTTTTCTTCACCAATTTCATATTGAACTTCAGTGGTTGGAGCTTGGTGATCAATGTATTGAAAGAGAGTCGCACCAGGGACGTAAGTCAGCTTCACTTTATTTTGATCTGTGTATGTGATTGAATTTTAGACAGCTATTAATCTTTTAGATTTACTTGTTATTTCTAGAGGACTTACTTCCTTTCAGAACTTTTTGTACGTGTAAGGCCTGACCTTTCAAGTGATATCTAGATAACACAATAAGTTTTTATAAAGTCTCACCTGGTTTTTCACCAGCAGTTAGTTGACTCAAAGCAATCCTATCAAAAGCATTATCGTGCTTATATGTAGTGTAAAATGTTTTCTCTTTAACTTCATGAGCAGGAGTTTGCTCTTCCGCTTTATAAAATGCATCCATTGTCTCTTTATCATACAATTTCTGTAAAAATAATGGATATAGTATTTATACCCACCTAAGGAGTGAGTGAGAATAATACTTAATAAATTAGCCCTATCAAATCAACGTAGTATTTCAACCTTATGCTAATTTTACTCAATATTATTATTTCGAGGTCTTGGTGTTTTGACTATAATAGCATTTAGCTTACCATAGGATCTACAGCAGGTTCCCCCCTCGCAATTCTAGCCTGTCGCTCTTGTTCTTCTCTCTCCAATTCATCGAATATTTCCAAGTCCTCTGCACTTGGTTCCAAGTCTTCGTCACATCCTTCACACGGTTCTTTATTTATATGATGCATATAATTAATCAGGGAAATACCTTCGCCTTGTTTTTCGGCTAAAACAAGGTGACCTTTAAACGTTTTAATAAAAACAAATTTAATTGTTGGCTACCATAATTCTTCTACATGTTTGGAAAATGAACTATTTTACCGGTTGGTAAGCACATTCCACTGCCATTAATTTAAAGAAGCGAGATGAAAAAGAAACTCATTTTCCACGACATACTGCCGTACTATTTAAGCAGATATTTATTATCAGAAGTCAAAATAACTATCTTATCTAGCATAGTAATGCTTGAGAGAACACAAAACATACCACTAGGTCTGCACTGCGTATTATCAGTACTGCTTGAACCAAAGGTTATTTCTTCTTTTTCCACATCAGTCTCATTATTTCCGCTCTTACCATCTTTTACTTCTTGCTTCTCATTGCCTACATCATTCTCTTTTGAAATTGGTATTTCGTTTATGATTATTATTTTCATAGGCTTTTTATCGCTTTTAAATTGTGTTTGACTATCGTTACTTTCAATCATGCCTTCTAAAGAACTCTTATTAATTTTTGATGTTCTAAGTTTTTGTTTTGTATCCTTTATATTTGTAATAAGTTTCCTATCATGATCTATAATAATATTTTCAGCATCTATGACCTCTATATTGGGTTTTTGTGCAATATTTGTATGCTGGTCATTATTTGCTTGGTCTTTAGTTTCAATGACTTCTATCAAAGGTTTTCTTTCAGCTTGAATTGTATTTTTCTCTACGTCTTCGGATATTTCAGTAATTATCATTTGCTCTTTTGGTTTTTTTGAATCTTAAATAATAATACATGTCAATATTCCATGAATAAATAAATAAAAATTGGCAGACAAACAAACATATCCTCAAGTTATGCTTGTGTTATGGATAATATACAGCAGACCACTCTCGAGCCGATCTCAAACACCCAGACCATAGTAAATAAAAATTATTTACGAAATTTACCAGGGATTGAACCTGGAGCTTCTGCATTGTAGCAAGGTCGGCCGGCAAAGGCTTAGTCTACTCAACCACAGAAGGAGTCAATATTAGAACCTTATACATTTGTGGCAAGGTATTGTTATTACTGCTATTTTAATTCTAATACAGTAAAAATAAATCTATGCGTTACCTTCTAAAACCTCAGTAACTCTTTTTTTATCAGTATGCGCTTCTTGATTAAAGAACAAATTGCTTAAAGCTTGTAAATCTGATTTAAAAGACCTGCAATAATAGACAGCTTTGATTAAAATAACCTACATTTTGTGATATTACAATCTTACACCAAACCCAGCAAAGCTTAGGACGCCTGAAACTTTGTTAGTAAATAAATCACCTGTCATCACTTGGTAGAGAAGATTTCAAGTCGCCTCTATAACCGTACCAGAGATCCTCTGGAGGTGGTGGAGCTTGTTCATCGTTTATTTCCTGCACTAAACGCTTTCCTTGTTCAACTTTACACCATTCAATCTTCTTTGTTGCCGTTTCTAGATCCAATAATCATAATTTTATTTTATTAGTACTAAAATTATATTTCACTGTAGACTTTTATTTACCATCATTCTCTGTATCACTATTTTCACTGCTACTCTCTTCACTTGTAGAATCCTCTGCTTCTGAACCAGTTAGCATATCAATAACTACTCCATCTTTAGTACATACTTTCTTTTGAAGATTATCTTTTGGTGAAAGGTTTTCGAATGCTTTGAGCGAGCAATTTTCACCTTGTTTCAATTCTTCCTTAGTATCGTCCTGAAAATTATTTATAAAAAAATTCACTATCTTTTGTTTTAATATTGTGTATGAGAAAAATACCATCAAAATAGAAAATTATCTTACCTTCGGTCGTATCTACCTGATTATTTGTGGAAAAAAATTATAAGACGAAAGAAACGATAAAGGTTAGATCCGCATTTTTAAAAACAGTAATATTCTAAAATACCTTAGGTGGTAAACCCAATTTTTCTCGTTCTTCCAACTCTTTTGCTTCCCTTATAGCCTTCTTTTCGTCTCGCATTTTAATCAAGTAACGTACGCTCTGCATTACTTTCTCTTGGTCTTTGGCAATCCATCTGCAATTATGAGTTTTTGTAGATTTTGATACCTTGATACCTTGCTAGAATATATTTTCAATTCATAGCGTGATGTTAGGCCATTTAATACTAAATAATAATAATACGTTAATGGTCTAACGTGCCACTTCTGGGCACGGACCTCCCAATTATTATTGGGAATGTATCCAAGTATACCCGCCACGCTTGTCCAAGAATTGGCGGGTATAACGGCTATTTCGATGTGCTAGTTTTATCAGTGTATTCCTTCACCGTTAGCACGTCGAAAATTATGTGGTGCGTGCTTCCCAGCCAGGAAATAAATCCACGTCCACCAAGCTACCTTTTTACTTTCCACGAAACTACCTTTTATTTATTTATATTTTCTTGCCGCTTCCTCTCCCTAACAGCACGTTGCGCAGCGGTGTACATATACTAGGAAGTAAAATTAAATTTTAACCTATATGTATGACCTTCAAAAAGTGTTCTCCAGTGGAACTTATTTTGATTAAATCTTTTAAATTTGAATTATTTAGACTTGTCTTATTCATAATATCTTTATATATAAAAATAAATTGCAGTTCATTGGTCTGGATAAACGGTTCGACCCACTGATGAAATTTTGTATATGTCTTTGGGTGGATCCCGGCATGGTTCAGATTCACAATTTGACCAGATAGGTGGCGTCGCAATCAGGTTCTAAATTTTTATTTTTTTCGGTCAGGACAACGTTTGCTGGGCCCGCTAGTAATGTATAACCATATTGATTAAAAAACATATATAATTGTAATTGAAATACGTGAAAAAGTAACAAAAATCTAGAAAATATGAAAACTATAAGAACTTTTTATTAACCTTCGTCTCTCAGCAATCTCCTCATCGATGCCACCCCTCTGCCAAGCCTCAGCGCAAGCCCTGTCCCTCGGGAAGACCGGCCTGTTGTCCAAGTTCAGCAACTCCCGGAGGCGAAGCGTCAACGTTTTGCGGTAAGCGGGGATACTGCGTATCACTGGGTTGCCAGTTAGGACCAAAACTGTTAATAATGTTTAATATTACTTATTTGCAAATTTTTGCATGGAAAAGACCAGCAATTTTTTTATGGCTGCTAGTTAAAATTAGTAGTACATTATAATATTGACTCCAAGTGCAGAAGTACTTGAATACGAGAAATAACAATTAGGGTTCATTTCATAATAATAACTTACCTTTCAAAACGGCCATATCAGCCAGCACGTCGATAATAAGAGGATCTTCCAAGCGATTATATGACAAATCTAAAACCGACAGGTTTTTGCATAACTTCAAATGCTCCAAATCATCTGAAATTCATGTAAAACTAACGATTATGAAAAATAGTGTTCAATTTTTTTTATTGATAAGATGAAGACAGATCGTGTTGTGGATTTAAAATATGTTTTTGTAGATTTATCTAATTTTTGTGGGATTTTAATTAATTAAAAAAAATACTAATAAGCAGTCACAACTTCGAGGGGGAGGATTCAGTTGGGCTAAGCAGCATTCAATAAGTTTCGTCATTCTTCTCGTTGACTATCCCGCAATGCTTAAAGACAAAAGTCTTTGAGCAGCGTGTCCTCCCCGTCCTGACCTATGGCACTGAGACATGGTCACTGACGTCAGGATTGATTCACAAGTGCGAGCTATGTTGGGTGTTTCTCTTACGGATAATATTAGAAATGAGGATATCCCTAAAAGAACCAAGATAACCGACATAGCTCGTAAAATTAGCAACTTATAGTGGCAGTGGGCAGTGGTCACGTTTGCCGCAGGACCGATGGCCGCTGGAGCAGACGAGTATTGGAGTGGAGACCGCGTCTCGGTAAACGTAATGTCGGACGCTTTCCAGCCCGATGGACTGACGACCTGCGCAAGATCAAAGGTAGACGCTGGATGAGGAAGTCAGAGGACAGGGATGAGTGGCGCCGACTTGGGGAGGCCGGAGGCCAATGTCCAGCAGTGAACTGCGAATGGCTGACAACTATAAATAAATAAATATATTTTGGGTTAGTAACAGCTGTCAGCTATGTTAGTAAGGGCACCGAGTCGGAGTGTTAATTTATTTTGCTATCGGTCATAATTCGACATAAGCTCTATTAAGGTATTAAGAAATTCAACCGATGGTAAAACGATTGATGGACGATTCCTATTCGTTCATTTGCCTTACTATTAGTTGAATTTTGACGTATTGATTACGTCAATAGAGCTTCAGTCAAATTTTTACCGATAGTAAAATAAAAAATGCACATTCGTTTTGATAAGTTATAGGAACGGGTCATCCATGAATAGTAAGATATAGATAGGAACAGCCCATAAAACCACTTGACATACAAAGACGTACAGGCTAAAGGTCGGTTGTGTCGAAAACCTAAGGGTCTCATTCTTTGCCAAAGTAGCTACTGAACCCTAAAAACACTCCTTGATGTTGACTTACCAACACTACTGAGCATATTATGAGCAATACTCAATGTATGCAAATCTGGTACAGCATCCAAATTTTCAATCTTACACACGTAGTTGTGGTCCAAATTTAACGTGTCCAACTTGGGACAACCATCAAGATTCTCTATCTTCCTAACAACGTTGTAATGAAGGTATAAGCATTTCAACTCCGATAACGTGTCCAGACCCTCGATCCTTTGAATCCCATTGTTCTCCAAAAATATGCATTTCAAGCCTGTATATTCCTCTAGATTCTCGATTTTAGAAAATCCCTGAAATAAATCAATAAAGGAACAGCTCCATATTATTGTTACGAGTTACAGGCCTCGAATTAAAATGCCGTTGGAATTACTACAGGTACAAATATAAATGGACACAACCTGTACAAACTGCAATATTCAATAACACGCGCAAAGTCCGGCACTATATAGCTCTCATCGGATGTACACGTCTTACTCGTAATCGTCGCTCGACTGCCTCACCCCTCCTTTCGGGCATACTAAACTGTACATAATATAAACGAGTACAATAACAATGTTTTCTAATTACAAATTTTAAACACAAAGTAAACAAAAGAAGCCCAAAAGCCGAGTAATAAACTGTATGAGTGCATTTACTTTGGTCGACGTGGAACATTATGATTCTTTAATAAGAACATAATATGTATGCAAGCATACGTTTTTGGACACACCTTGAAATGCAGGTACAGAATGTCATTTAAATATGGCGTACAGTACAACTTGTGTTGTCTGCAATGATTCTTAATAAATTCTTTTGTCATTCTTGGAGCCCTATTCATTTCCTCTAACTCCCTTTCTACTTTTAACTGGTACTCCCTTTGTCGGAGTTTCTCTTTTTCTTCTGCATCCTTCTTTTGCTTTTCCTTTTCTTGCTGCCTCTTTTCATAATCCGTAACACAAGCTGAAAGTGGTATTAGAACTTTAAATGAAATACTATATTTAATGTGTTAAGATGTGTAGGTATTATTAATATAGGTGGTTTACGACATGTTAACATGGCAAGGAGAGGAGAGGTGGACATGTTAGTTTTAGTGCTGCAGGGGTCCACATCGATAACATATATCGATATTGATTTGGCCTATGCAGTTGCTAGTATAACAGTTGTGCATTGAAAATGTCTTCGATTGCTTTTTCGTCTCGTGTTAAAAAAACACTAATCCATTCTCAAATACGGGAAATAGACAAAAGAAGTATTAGAAAATGGTGGCATTGAACGAAAAAATGTTTTTCATACATATCCTATCAGTCGGAAACTGGACCCTAGTCCTGAATTGAAAACATTACTTGAAATTAGACGGTGGTAGTAATTTCACTCTCATTTTGCTGTGAAGTAAAAATATCGATTACCTAGTATGTCACGTTACATCACTAGAAAATTGCTATCTGGACCCGTTGCTGATTTTTGGATATTTGTTTTTTGTAACACTTTCATAGTTGATCATGCATTGTCGACCAGATAGAGTGCTAACTTTGTATGCCTTATGTGACTATGTAATGCAGAACATCTTTCTCAGCTGTCTTTAATATTAATCTAGAGATAAAAATACCACCAGAGTAATTCGGCCACTTTCACAGTAGTTTGAGCGTGAAAACAAACTGTCAAGTGTCAATGAATGTTAAATAATTATTATTTTAGCCTACCGCCTAGTTGTCCATTCTAATTATTAAAGTTTCCGTAATCACGACTACTGAAAAGTGTCCGCAACGTCGAAATAAAAATCAAATGAAATGCCGCGCTTGAAACCGTTAAAACGAAGTTTTCATTAAAAAATAAACGATATTGGACATATACCTTGAACTCCTTCTCCTACTCCGGACAGCAATGGAATCTTAGACTCATCAATAGCTATCGTGTCTTTAACTCTCACATGATCTCCTTTAGCTCTAGCGTCGGTTTCTATAGTTGGCAGTTCTCTGTTTTTGGTATTTTCTTCCAAAGTCTTTTTCCTTGTTTCTTCTCTATGCAATAGATTGTTTGCTAATTTCAATACTTCTTTGTTATCTTTCATTTTGTCTTTAATCTCGAATAGTAGGTCATTAATACGTTTGTTACGTTCTAATTCTTGTTGTTTGAACTCCGCCAAGCGTTTGTTTCTTTCATCTTTGTAGTCTATATCAATATCCCACAATTCCTTCCTCATTTTCGCAGAATTTTCACTTCCTTTGTCATCTGATTTAGAAGTTTTTGTATTATTCTCATTATCTTGGGCTTGAAGAGTTTTGCCTTCTAAATCTGCAGCAGCTGTTTTAAGTGGATGCAAAATTTGTTGCGATTTTAAAAGAACATCGTCCACTTCTTCCATAAATGTCTTACATTCTTTATTTCTCAGTTCATAGTTTTCTCTACTTTTATTAATGCTATCTTCATGGCCTTTTATTTCAGTATTAAGTTTACCTATTGCCGAATAAATATCATCAATATCAGAATCTGTTACGTTACTACTATTTTCCTTGATAACATCGCCATTAATAAACTGTCTTGATTTATCTAATTTAGCTTCTCTTTCTTTTCTCAAATTCTCGCTTTCTTCCTTAATTTTTTTATAAGCAATGTTTGATTTTTTAGAATTTTCTAACGCTTCATTCACATCATTCAGCAGTTCATTCATGCTGTTTAATTTATTAGTAATATCTTCACGTATAAGGGTGCTCAAATTTTCAGCTCCTTCAACTATATTCCGAGCTAGGTTTTTCATTTCTTTAAATTCAAGATCCTTATTATCTCGATTTTCATTATGACTTAGTTCATAAGTATCTTGTAATGCATTGTATAACGTTTGTTCCATTCTTTCATCAAATTTTATGGAGTTCGGGGCCAATGATTGCTCTTCAGTTTTGTTAATTTGGTCTTTGGTTTCTTTTAAATCGTTATCTACCAAGTGGGAGTATAAAGTCTCATTTTCTTGTAAATTACAAGAAGTTTCTTCAAGATCGCTTATATTAGGATTGGATATAACTTTCTCTTTACATTCATTGCTTTCTATTTGGCTAGGAATTGCTGCTTCATTTAATACAGAGTTAATATCACGTAAACGTTTTTCGGTATCTTTCAATTTAGCTTCCAGATTTTTTGGAAATATATCATCAACAGTAATCATTTTTTCAGAATTTTTAGATTCGTTAAATTTATAATTTACCTGTCCACTTAAATTTGGTGTAATTGGATTATCTTTTAAAGGTATGTTCATAGCTTCATTTATTGAATATTTTTCTTTAATTTCTTCATAGGCTGTTTGACGAAACGAACCTTTAATTATTTGAACCGAAGAGTCTTTCAGAATGTGATCATTTCCAATACCTATCACTTCTATATCACCGTCTTTAAAATCTGGGTCATCATACCTATCAGCCATTTTTAATAACATATCTTTAGTCTCCTGAAATCTAGTTTCATACGATTTATTAGTGTATTGACTAACTACTTTTTCAATAGCTTCAAATTCTTTTTCATTACTATCGGACTCTTCACTATCAGGTTCGTCTACTTTAGCTTCATTACTTAATTTAACGCTCTTAGTTTTGAAATCAGCTACAGAACTCATTAACGCATGCATGTGTTTATAATTTATTTCCTCTATTTCTTTCTGACTACCAGCTGCGTCAATTTCTTGCCGAATGTCTTTATATTTATCGAGATTGATATCTTCTAAAGGCACAGCGATATCTTTTCGGTCATGTTGGCTAACAATTTGAATTTGACGTGCTTTATCTATAAGTACGGGATTGTTGCTTAACATTTTTTTTATTTCTTCTAAATCGAGGGGCTTATTATGATCCTCAATTTTGGTGAAAGGTTGTCCAGTCATAACTTCGTATTCTGATTTTACCTCACCCGGAAAAGAAGCCTCGATGTAGGGCTTGTTACCAGTTTGTGATTTGGCTATTAATGGTCTGAGTTCATTCTCAATAGCTTTGTCTATCGCTTCTTGAGATAAGTTTATGCCCGTAAAAAAGATTTTAAGCTCTTCACGCTTTTTTTCTATATAAGCAGGATCGCTTGTAGACGTTTTAGAATCTTCCATTTTAAGTCAATCAGTAAATAAATTTTAAACATGCGTTCTTTTACGCAAATATTCTATTTGTCTGATTGACAAAATAATTATTTCTATGGCAACGAACGTCCCAGGAATTTCGTTTAATCGAAATTTGAATTTAGTGTTTAATTAAGGGTCGAGGAGGTTTCATAATTGCGTTGATAAGAAGACATTTGAAATTTCGGTTGTAATGGGCTTACTATTTTAATTAATTAATTTAATAAATTAAGATCAATTTTTAAATTAAAATTATACAACCATTGATATATAGACTTTCTGGAAACTATAATTGAATTTAACCTATTAAGAACCTATTTAGTTAAATGTTCAAACTATTTGTTACATCCTGCGTCACTTTCTATGTTAACTGCGTAACTTTACGCAATATAATATTTTATTTTATATGAAAAAATATCCATCTTTTGCTATTTAGCTTAGAGCAATCGTAGTTTAATATAATTAATTTTAATGTAAGTTTTGTTTAGGTTTGGAAATGTTTTCTGTACACTTGTTTTGTTTATAGAATGTCGTTTCAGAACGGAGTTAAGAATGTCAATATCAAAATAAAAATGTCAGCTGTAAGCTGTCATCCGTGATCAAAACATTCCGATTCCGAAGCAGAAAAACAGAATCAAATCAATTTCTTAATTTTACTAAGGAATTCTACTAACGCCAAAGGTTTATAAATGTTGCCTACAATTCTGTTACTCCTAACATAAAGAGTTCCAACAATGACAGACGAAAGGAACTTTCGTTCCTCATATTACGAAAAGGTAGGCTGTCGAGGAGTGGAGGAGAAGAAATCCCTCGAAATTCTCATGAAAGAAAAGCCATGGGATAAAGTCAAGCTAAAGCAATTCTGTTTGAGGTTCACAGTGCCTGCGGCTTACAGAAATTTAGTATGGAAAGTGCTTTTAGGTAGGTAATGAATGATTTTAAAACATTGATTTATAAAGTGTCATATTTAGCACATCTAAAAGTAAGCAGTTGGTAGATTTGCTTAATAACCCGCAGAATTAGGTAATATATTGATAGGTCTGTTTATAAATAACCAAAGTCAGACTATTATTACTGATTTAAAATCTCTTCAACTGTGGTATAGATATAAGCCCGGATTATTAATTAATGAAGGGGAGGGAGGAAAGCTTACCTCTTCTGCAACTCTTATTTTGAGAATATGTATAGTTTTTGAGATATTAAAATTAAACTTTATTTTTCAGACTTAAAATCAGTTTTAGTTATTTATTTAGTGCTCAAAAACAGTTTTAGTAGTGTTATACAATAAGTGAGTATACTTCTAAAGTTAAATCATACTTTATTATGGTGGAAATTACCAGATTATTGTCATGAATTTTAAACTGCCATAATTAGTTAAAAACTTTTTTCTCTATTCAAAACCAGTTTTAGTTGTTATATGTATTTCTAAACACATCAACATTAAATTCATCAGCACCCATATCTTCAAGTTACTTTATCTGGACTCGTCACATTTTTATTGGCAACATCTTGTATTTTATATAACTTAGGAACCATTTTTAGATATCAGGATTTCTTACAAAAATGGAATCATTCTATTATTATTGTGAGACATTAAAGCTCTTTAATTATAGGTTTTATGTAGTTGACCTTATTTAAAAATTAAAAACATAAATTTAAGTAATAATATGTTTATTTCATATATATCGCAGATATATTACCAGTTTATCCAGATTCCCACCAATTTGTGATGGAACAGCGTACAGAACAATATCAGGACCTCCTTCGTGCTGTGGAAATGCTGGAGTTGGTGGATATGAAAGCGCCAAGGAGTAAGATCTTATTGGAGATGTGGATATTGGAGAATGAAACACGGATTGCACCTCTGTTCCCAGAAACCAATTTTAATGTATGTATGAAAAACATTAGGAAACCATTTATCTAATAGTGAAATAGATAAAGAGGTAAAATTTAAATAAAAGTAGTATTTATTGTTGGTTTACAATTTGTTTTTAGGATTTTATAGGTTGGCAATAAAATCACTTGAATACACACAACTCACTTATTAAAAAAATAACTCAATTGCAACTGTCACTTAACTCCAGGTAATTAAAAATCAGAGTATAGTAACAGTGTGAAAGCATAATAAATATACTCACATTTGCAATTTATAATATTGAGTTAGAAAAATAACTTTAAGAAATTTGTAGCAAGATGTTAACTTGTTGCAGTCTGCAGACACATTTGTACCAATAGCGGAAACCCTTCTAGAGCTCTATCAAGAGGAAGTGGATGTTTATTGGATATGCAAAAGCCTTACTGAGTTTGTCAAAAACATGCAAAAGGATCTAATAAAATTAAAAGAGGCTTTTCATACAATGCTTGAAAAAGAAGACGGTGAATTATATAAGTGAGTATATGGTTGGTTGTGTTTAATGACATGGAAGTAGAATCTTATAAGTGACAATTGTCTGTCAAAAATTTGACTTTGAAATTTTTAAACTAAATAAACTTTCCTGTGTAGGCCTGACATAAGGGGTGACAAAGCAACCCACAGCCATGTGGTAGGGCATTTAGCCGACTGAATGTCTACCACCCCTGGTCTAAAGTATGTCTCCATAGCATCCTTAAGTTGTATTCCGGTATTCGTGACCAGGTTCCATTATCCTTTAAGAGAGCAGCGACGCATTTGTAGCACCTATGGTGTTGCAAATGTCCATAGCCAATGGTAACCGCTTTCCATCAAGTGAGCCGTCTGCCTGGCAGCTGAATTTTTGCAATAAAAATAAATTTAAACTTTATGTACAAATTAAATTTAAACTATAAAATCTACCATCAGACTACATTACCTCCCTGTATAGCAATGCTAATGCCTTGTCCAAGGTGTAGACCAGTCTTTTGGTCACGTGAGACATCTACCATGTGTTTCACTATTTTTAAAAACTGTGGATAAATTCTATGTAATTAAGTGCCCGCAACTTCATCCACGCTCGACTTGAAATTCCCGTGGGATTCCTGGGATACAAAGTACAGCAACATTTTAAAAAGAATGTAGGCTATAATTTTAATGAAAATGTTGTCAGAATAAGCTAATTTTTATGCAGCTATAGCTCCGGGGACAATTCCCGCGGGTTTCCCAGGATAGAAATTACCGCCGATTTTAAATCCTAAGAATTTGCTGTCAATCAGCGAAAACCGCATAGAAATCGGCCCAGTAGTTTTTACGTGAATCTTAAACAAACAGACAAACAGAGTAGCAGTACTGCTCAGTGCACAGACAAGAAGTTTTTTAGAATTTTATAAAACTAGATTAATTTTCAAAATAAATGAATCACACTTATTGATTAAAGTCTATTTCAGCCACCTTTTGGACATCAATGCACTGGATGTTCTGCCACTAACTAAATGGTTCAACTGCTGTTTTGCAGGAGTTTTGGATGATACATCTCTTGCAAAGTAAAGTAAATTTACATATATTAGTATATCATATTTTTTTAAATATTAAGTTTAAATTAAGTTTAAATCA
The DNA here is from genome assembly GCA_012273795.1 of Dendrolimus punctatus. Classification (NCBI taxonomy): domain Eukaryota; kingdom Metazoa; phylum Arthropoda; class Insecta; order Lepidoptera; family Lasiocampidae; genus Dendrolimus; species Dendrolimus punctatus. The sequence goes on from CM022549.1 coordinate 15,447,692, forward strand.
ATCTAAAATTAATTCTGCATTTTGAATATAAAGTGTTAATAAGAGACACATTAAGGTAATTTATGCAAATAAAAATAATACCATTTTTAATGTTAATATGTCTTTAGGTAGGTAAGGGGTCATTCAAATGTCTAGGCCATGTCGTCTCTTCCGACTCTCGATAAAAGGTGAAGGTTGAAGAGACGTCTTGTTTGACGTCACGAGGAGCGACATGCATGTCAACTTCCTGTCAAAGGATATTGTGTGAAACAGTAGGAAAGTGCACCACAGGCTCTTAAAAGGAAGATGATGACAATGACTTCATTAATTGGAATTATCACTATATCAAATAATTGTTTCAGAATTTGGGATAAAGTTTGTAGTGGTGCACCTAAAATATTATCATTTGCAGCAGTTATGTTGGTAATAACACTACGTAGAAATATATTGAGAGCGAAGAACAGCGAAGAAGTATTAAAATGTGTATCTCAGGTACGATCGTCATTAAGAGTTTCAATTTTTTATAATAAGGCATTTTAAGCCCTAGCCTTTTGAACTGCCTAAAATGGCTTGTATCCAGACCAGGCATTTGATTTTTTACATTTTTTTTAATTAATTTATTAATGACCATAGAATCAAAGTCTTTCAGTTGGAAACATGTTAATTAGTAGGTCTTTTTCAGTTGTATTGCAGGCTACAACCGACGCCATTCAATGGAGTTCTTGTGAAAACTCGAAAGATCACATCTGACTATACAGTTCACATTTCTCACAAAAACACATAATTTCTACTCAAAAACTATCAATATCCTGCAACTATTGTTCATTTTAGAGTGATTATACACATTTTTTGAAAATAAAACTGCACAGCAAGTCTTCTTTCAGTTCCCGCCAAAAAACTCGATTTGTTACATTTTTTTTTATTTTTTATTATTTATTCATGACCATAGAATCAAAGTCTTTCAGTCGGAAACATGATAATTAATAGGTCTTCGTATAGTAGCGCAGTTGTATTGCAGGCTACAACCGACGCCATTCAATGGAGTTCTTGTGAAACCTCGAAATATCACATCTGACTATACAGTTCACATTTCTCACAAAAACACATAATTTCTACTCAAAAACTATCAATATCCTGCAACTATTGTTCATTTTAGAGTAATTATACACATTTTTTGAAAATAAAACTGCACAGCAAGTCTTCTTTCAGTTCCCGCCAAAAAACTCGATTTGTTACATTTTTTTTTATTTTTTATAATTTATTCATGACCATAGAATCAAAGTCTTTCAGTCGGAAACATGATAATTAATAGGTCTTCGTATAGTAGCGCAGTTGTATTGCAGGCTACAACCGACGCCATTCAATGGAGTTCTTGTGAAACCTCGAAATATCACATCTGACTATACAGTTCACATTTCTCACAAAAACACATAATTTCTACTCAAAAACTATCAATATCCTGCAACTATTGTTCATTTTAGAGTAATTATACACATTTTTTGAAAATAAAACTGCACAGCAAGTCTTCTTTCAGTTCCCGCCAAAAAACTCGATTTGTTACATTTTTTTTTATTTTTTATAATTTATTCATGACCATAGAATCAAAGTCTTTCAGTCGGAAACATGATAATTAATAGGTCTTCGTATAGTAGCGCAGTTGTATTGCAGGCTACAACCGACGCCATTCAATGGAGTTCTTGTGAAACCTCGAAATATCACATCTGACTATACAGTTCACATTTCTCACAAAAACACATAATTTCTACTCAAAAACTATCAATATCCTGCAACTATTGTTCATTTTAGAGTAATTATACACATTTTTTGAAAATAAAACTGCACAGCAAGTCTTCTTTCAGTTCCCGCCAAAAAACTCGATTTGTTACATTTTTTTTTATTTTTTATAATTTATTCATGACCATAGAATCAAAGTCTTTCAGTCGGAAACATGATAATTAATAGGTCTTCGTATAGTAGCGCAGTTGTATTGCAGGCTACAACCGACGCCATTCAATGGAGTTCTTGTGAAACCTCGAAATATCACATCTGACTATACAGTTCACATTTCTCACAAAACACATAATTTCTACTCAAAAACTATCAATATCCTGCAACTATTGTTCATTTTAGAGTAATTATACACATTTTTTGAAAATAAAACTGCACAGCAAGTCTTCTTTCAGTTCCCGCCAAAAAACTCGATTTGTTACATTTTTTTTTATTTTTTATAATTTATTCATGACCATAGAATCAAAGTCTTTCAGTCGGAAACATGATAATTAATAGGTCTTCGTATAGTAGCGCAGTTGTATTGCAGGCTACAACCGACGCCATTCAATGGAGTTCTTGTGAAACCTCGAAATATCACATCTGACTATACAGTTCACATTTCTCACAAAAACACATAATTTCTACTCAAAAACTATCAATATCCTGCAACTATTGTTCATTTTAGAGTAATTATACACATTTTTTGAAAATAAAACTGCACAGCAAGTCTTCTTTCAGTTCCCGCCAAAAAACTCGATTTGTTACATTTTTTTTATTTTTTATAATTTATTCATGACCATAGAATCAAAGTCTTTCAGTCGGAAACATGATAATTAATAGGTCTTCGTATAGTAGCGCAGTTGTATTGCAGGCTACAACCGACGCCATTCAATGGAGTTCTTGTGAAACCTCGAAATATCACATCTGACTATACAGTTCACATTTCTCACAAAAACACATAATTTCTACTCAAAAACTATCAATATCCTGCAACTATTGTTCATTTTAGAGTAATTATACACATTTTTTGAAAATAAAACTGCACAGCAAGTCTTCTTTCAGTTCCCGCCAAAAAACTCGATTTGTTACATTTTTTTTTATTTTTTATAATTTATTCATGACCATAGAATCAAAGTCTTTCAGTCGGAAACATGATAATTAATAGGTCTTCGTATAGTAGCGCAGTTGTATTGCAGGCTACAACCGACGCCATTCAATGGAGTTCTTGTGAAACCTCGAAATATCACATCTGACTATACAGTTCACATTTCTCACAAAAACACATAATTTCTACTCAAAAACTATCAATATCCTGCAACTATTGTTCATTTTAGAGTAATTATACACATTTTTTGAAAATAAAACTGCACAGCAAGTCTTCTTTCAGTTCCCGCCAAAAAACTCGATTTGTTACATTTTTTTTATTTTTTATAATTTATTCATGACCATAGAATCAAAGTCTTTCAGTCGGAAACATGATAATTAATAGGTCTTCGTATAGTAGCGCAGTTGTATTGCAGGCTACAACCGACGCCATTCAATGGAGTTCTTGTGAAACCTCGAAATATCACATCTGACTATACAGTTCACATTTCTCACAAAAACACATAATTTCTACTCAAAAACTATCAATATCCTGCAACTATTGTTCATTTTAGAGTAATTATACACATTTTTTGAAAATAAAACTGCACAGCAAGTCTTCTTTCAGTTCCCGCCAAAAAACTCGATTTGTTACATTTTTTTTTATTTTTTATAATTTATTCATGACCATAGAATCAAAGTCTTTCAGTCGGAAACATGATAATTAATAGGTCTTCGTATAGTAGCGCAGTTGTATTGCAGGCTACAACCGACGCCATTCAATGGAGTTCTTGTGAAACCTCGAAATATCACATCTGACTATACAGTTCACATTTCTCACAAAAACACATAATTTCTACTCAAAAACTATCAATATCCTGCAACTATTGTTCATTTTAGAGTAATTATACACATTTTTTGAAAATAAAACTGCACAGCAAGTCTTCTTTCAGTTCCCGCCAAAAAACTCGATTTGTTACATTTTTTTTATTTTTTATAATTTATTCATGACCATAGAATCAAAGTCTTTCAGTCGGAAACATGATAATTAATAGGTCTTCGTATAGTAGCGCAGTTGTATTGCAGGCTACAACCGACGCCATTCAATGGAGTTCTTGTGAAACCTCGAAATATCACATCTGACTATACAGTTCACATTTCTCACAAAAACACATAATTTCTACTCAAAAACTATCAATATCCTGCAACTATTGTTCATTTTAGAGTAATTATACACATTTTTGAAAATAAAACTGCACAGCAAGTCTTCTTTCAGTTCCCGCCAAAAAACTCGATTTGTTACATTTTTTTTATTTTTTATAATTTATTCATGACCATAGAATCAAAGTCTTTCAGTCGGAAACATGATAATTAATAGGTCTTCGTATAGTAGCGCAGTTGTATTGCAGGCTACAACCGACGCCATTCAATGGAGTTCTTGTGAAACCTCGAAATATCACATCTGACTATACAGTTCACATTTCTCACAAAAACACATAATTTCTACTCAAAAACTATCAATATCCTGCAACTATTGTTCATTTTAGAGTAATTATACACATTTTTTGAAAATAAAACTGCACAGCAAGTCTTCTTTCAGTTCCCGCCAAAAAACTCGATTTGTTACATTTTTTTTTATTTTTATAATTTATTCATGACCATAGAATCAAAGTCTTTCAGTCGGAAACATGATAATTAATAGGTCTTCGTATAGTAGCGCAGTTGTATTGCAGGCTACAACCGACGCCATTCAATGGAGTTCTTGTGAAACCTCGAAATATCACATCTGACTATACAGTTCACATTTCTCACAAAAACACATAATTTCTACTCAAAAACTATCAATATCCTGCAACTATTGTTCATTTTAGAGTAATTATACACATTTTTTGAAAATAAAACTGCACAGCAAGTCTTCTTTCAGTTCCCGCCAAAAAACTCGATTTGTTACATTTTTTTTATTTTTTATAATTTATTCATGACCATAGAATCAAAGTCTTTCAGTCGGAAACATGATAATTAATAGGTCTTCGTATAGTAGCGCAGTTGTATTGCAGGCTACAACCGACGCCATTCAATGGAGTTCTTGTGAAACCTCGAAATATCACATCTGACTATACAGTTCACATTTCTCACAAAAACACATAATTTCTACTCAAAAACTATCAATATCCTGCAACTATTGTTCATTTTAGAGTAATTATACACATTTTTTGAAAATAAAACTGCACAGCAAGTCTTCTTTCAGTTCCCGCCAAAAAACTCGATTTGTTACATTTTTTTTATTTTTATAATTTATTCATGACCATAGAATCAAAGTCTTTCAGTCGGAAACATGATAATTAATAGGTCTTCGTATAGTAGCGCAGTTGTATTGCAGGCTACAACCGACGCCATTCAATGGAGTTCTTGTGAAACCTCGAAATATCACATCTGACTATACAGTTCACATTTCTCACAAAAACACATAATTTCTACTCAAAAACTATCAATATCCTGCAACTATTGTTCATTTTAGAGTAATTATACACATTTTTTGAAAATAAAACTGCACAGCAAGTCTTCTTTCAGTTCCCGCCAAAAAACTCGATTTGTTACATTTTTTTTATTTTTTATAATTTATTCATGACCATAGAATCAAAGTCTTTCAGTCGGAAACATGATAATTAATAGGTCTTCGTATAGTAGCGCAGTTGTATTGCAGGCTACAACCGACGCCATTCAATGGAGTTCTTGTGAAACCTCGAAATATCACATCTGACTATACAGTTCACATTTCTCACAAAAACACATAATTTCTACTCAAAAACTATCAATATCCTGCAACTATTGTTCATTTTAGAGTAATTATACACATTTTTTGAAAATAAAACTGCACAGCAAGTCTTCTTTCAGTTCCCGCCAAAAAACTCGATTTGTTACATTTTTTTTATTTTTTATAATTTATTCATGACCATAGAATCAAAGTCTTTCAGTCGGAAACATGATAATTAATAGGTCTTCGTATAGTAGCGCAGTTGTATTGCAGGCTACAACCGACGCCATTCAATGGAGTTCTTGTGAAACCTCGAAATATCACATCTGACTATACAGTTCACATTTCTCACAAAAACACATAATTTCTACTCAAAAACTATCAATATCCTGCAACTATTGTTCATTTTAGAGTAATTATACACATTTTTTGAAAATAAAACTGCACAGCAAGTCTTCTTTCAGTTCCCGCCAAAAAACTCGATTTGTTACATTTTTTTTATTTTTTATAATTTATTCATGACCATAGAATCAAAGTCTTTCAGTCGGAAACATGATAATTAATAGGTCTTCGTATAGTAGCGCAGTTGTATTGCAGGCTACAACCGACGCCATTCAATGGAGTTCTTGTGAAACCTCGAAATATCACATCTGACTATACAGTTCACATTTCTCACAAAAACACATAATTTCTACTCAAAAACTATCAATATCCTGCAACTATTGTTCATTTTAGAGTAATTATACACATTTTTTGAAAATAAAACTGCACAGCAAGTCTTCTTTCAGTTCCCGCCAAAAAACTCGATTTGTTACATTTTTTTTTATTTTTTATAATTTATTCATGACCATAGAATCAAAGTCTTTCAGTCGGAAACATGATAATTAATAGGTCTTCGTATAGTAGCGCAGTTGTATTGCAGGCTACAACCGACGCCATTCAATGGAGTTCTTGTGAAACCTCGAAATATCACATCTGACTATACAGTTCACATTTCTCACAAAAACACATAATTTCTACTCAAAAACTATCAATATCCTGCAACTATTGTTCATTTTAGAGTAATTATACACATTTTTTGAAAATAAAACTGCACAGCAAGTCTTCTTTCAGTTCCCGCCAAAAAACTCGATTTGTTACATTTTTTTTATTTTTTATAATTTATTCATGACCATAGAATCAAAGTCTTTCAGTCGGAAACATGATAATTAATAGGTCTTCGTATAGTAGCGCAGTTGTATTGCAGGCTACAACCGACGCCATTCAATGGAGTTCTTGTGAAACCTCGAAATATCACATCTGACTATACAGTTCACATTTCTCACAAAAACACATAATTTCTACTCAAAAACTATCAATATCCTGCAACTATTGTTCATTTTAGAGTAATTATACACATTTTTTGAAAATAAAACTGCACAGCAAGTCTTCTTTCAGTTCCCGCCAAAAAACTCGATTTGTTACATTTTTTTTATTTTTTATAATTTATTCATGACCATAGAATCAAAGTCTTTCAGTCGGAAACATGATAATTAATAGGTCTTCGTATAGTAGCGCAGTTGTATTGCAGGCTACAACCGACGCCATTCAATGGAGTTCTTGTGAAACCTCGAAATATCACATCTGACTATACAGTTCACATTTCTCACAAAAACACATAATTTCTACTCAAAAACTATCAATATCCTGCAACTATTGTTCATTTTAGAGTAATTATACACATTTTTTGAAAATAAAACTGCACAGCAAGTCTTCTTTCAGTTCCCGCCAAAAAACTCGATTTGTTACATTTTTTTTTATTTTTATAATTTATTCATGACCATAGAATCAAAGTCTTTCAGTCGGAAACATGATAATTAATAGGTCTTCGTATAGTAGCGCAGTTGTATTGCAGGCTACAACCGACGCCATTCAATGGAGTTCTTGTGAAACCTCGAAATATCACATCTGACTATACAGTTCACATTTCTCACAAAAACACATAATTTCTACTCAAAAACTATCAATATCCTGCAACTATTGTTCATTTTAGAGTAATTATACACATTTTTTGAAAATAAAACTGCACAGCAAGTCTTCTTTCAGTTCCCGCCAAAAAACTCGATTTGTTACATTTTTTTTTATTTTTTATAATTTATTCATGACCATAGAATCAAAGTCTTTCAGTCGGAAACATGATAATTAATAGGTCTTCGTATAGTAGCGCAGTTGTATTGCAGGCTACAACCGACGCCATTCAATGGAGTTCTTGTGAAACCTCGAAATATCACATCTGACTATACAGTTCACATTTCTCACAAAAACACATAATTTCTACTCAAAAACTATCAATATCCTGCAACTATTGTTCATTTTAGAGTAATTATACACATTTTTTGAAAATAAAACTGCACAGCAAGTCTTCTTTCAGTTCCCGCCAAAAAACTCGATTTGTTACATTTTTTTTATTTTTTATAATTTATTCATGACCATAGAATCAAAGTCTTTCAGTCGGAAACATGATAATTAATAGGTCTTCGTATAGTAGCGCAGTTGTATTGCAGGCTACAACCGACGCCATTCAATGGAGTTCTTGTGAAACCTCGAAATATCACATCTGACTATACAGTTCACATTTCTCACAAAAACACATAATTTCTACTCAAAAACTATCAATATCCTGCAACTATTGTTCATTTTAGAGTAATTATACACATTTTTTGAAAATAAAACTGCACAGCAAGTCTTCTTTCAGTTCCCGCCAAAAAACTCGATTTGTTACATTTTTTTTATTTTTTATAATTTATTCATGACCATAGAATCAAAGTCTTTCAGTCGGAAACATGATAATTAATAGGTCTTCGTATAGTAGCGCAGTTGTATTGCAGGCTACAACCGACGCCATTCAATGGAGTTCTTGTGAAACCTCGAAATATCACATCTGACTATACAGTTCACATTTCTCACAAAAACACATAATTTCTACTCAAAAACTATCAATATCCTGCAACTATTGTTCATTTTAGAGTAATTATACACATTTTTGAAAATAAAACTGCACAGCAAGTCTTCTTTCAGTTCCCGCCAAAAAACTCGATTTGTTACATTTTTTTTATTTTTTATAATTTATTCATGACCATAGAATCAAAGTCTTTCAGTCGGAAACATGATAATTAATAGGTCTTCGTATAGTAGCGCAGTTGTATTGCAGGCTACAACCGACGCCATTCAATGGAGTTCTTGTGAAACCTCGAAATATCACATCTGACTATACAGTTCACATTTCTCACAAAAACACATAATTTCTACTCAAAAACTATCAATATCCTGCAACTATTGTTCATTTTAGAGTAATTATACACATTTTTTGAAAATAAAACTGCACAGCAAGTCTTCTTTCAGTTCCCGCCAAAAAACTCGATTTGTTACATTTTTTTTATTTTTTATAATTTATTCATGACCATAGAATCAAAGTCTTTCAGTCGGAAACATGATAATTAATAGGTCTTCGTATAGTAGCGCAGTTGTATTGCAGGCTACAACCGACGCCATTCAATGGAGTTCTTGTGAAACCTCGAAATATCACATCTGACTATACAGTTCACATTTCTCACAAAAACACATAATTTCTACTCAAAAACTATCAATATCCTGCAACTATTGTTCATTTTAGAGTAATTATACACATTTTTTGAAAATAAAACTGCACAGCAAGTCTTCTTTCAGTTCCCGCCAAAAAACTCGATTTGTTACATTTTTTTTATTTTTTATAATTTATTCATGACCATAGAATCAAAGTCTTTCAGTCGGAAACATGATAATTAATAGGTCTTCGTATAGTAGCGCAGTTGTATTGCAGGCTACAACCGACGCCATTCAATGGAGTTCTTGTGAAACCTCGAAATATCACATCTGACTATACAGTTCACATTTCTCACAAAAACACATAATTTCTACTCAAAAACTATCAATATCCTGCAACTATTGTTCATTTTAGAGTAATTATACACATTTTTTGAAAATAAAACTGCACAGCAAGTCTTCTTTCAGTTCCCGCCAAAAAACTCGATTTGTTACATTTTTTTTTATTTTTTATAATTTATTCATGACCATAGAATCAAAGTCTTTCAGTCGGAAACATGATAATTAATAGGTCTTCGTATAGTAGCGCAGTTGTATTGCAGGCTACAACCGACGCCATTCAATGGAGTTCTTGTGAAACCTCGAAATATCACATCTGACTATACAGTTCACATTTCTCACAAAAACACATAATTTCTACTCAAAAACTATCAATATCCTGCAACTATTGTTCATTTTAGAGTAATTATACACATTTTTTGAAAATAAAACTGCACAGCAAGTCTTCTTTCAGTTCCCGCCAAAAAACTCGATTTGTTACATTTTTTTTATTTTTTATAATTTATTCATGACCATAGAATCAAAGTCTTTCAGTCGGAAACATGATAATTAATAGGTCTTCGTATAGTAGCGCAGTTGTATTGCAGGCTACAACCGACGCCATTCAATGGAGTTCTTGTGAAACCTCGAAATATCACATCTGACTATACAGTTCACATTTCTCACAAAAACACATAATTTCTACTCAAAAACTATCAATATCCTGCAACTATTGTTCATTTTAGAGTAATTATACACATTTTTTGAAAATAAAACTGCACAGCAAGTCTTCTTTCAGTTCCCGCCAAAAAACTCGATTTGTTACATTTTTTTTATTTTTTATAATTTATTCATGACCATAGAATCAAAGTCTTTCAGTCGGAAACATGATAATTAATAGGTCTTCGTATAGTAGCGCAGTTGTATTGCAGGCTACAACCGACGCCATTCAATGGAGTTCTTGTGAAACCTCGAAATATCACATCTGACTATACAGTTCACATTTCTCACAAAAACACATAATTTCTACTCAAAAACTATCAATATCCTGCAACTATTGTTCATTTTAGAGTAATTATACACATTTTTGAAAATAAAACTGCACAGCAAGTCTTCTTTCAGTTCCCGCCAAAAAACTCGATTTGTTACATTTTTTTTATTTTTTATAATTTATTCATGACCATAGAATCAAAGTCTTTCAGTCGGAAACATGATAATTAATAGGTCTTCGTATAGTAGCGCAGTTGTATTGCAGGCTACAACCGACGCCATTCAATGGAGTTCTTGTGAAACCTCGAAATATCACATCTGACTATACAGTTCACATTTCTCACAAAAACACATAATTTCTACTCAAAAACTATCAATATCCTGCAACTATTGTTCATTTTAGAGTAATTATACACATTTTTTGAAAATAAAACTGCACAGCAAGTCTTCTTTCAGTTCCCGCCAAAAAACTCGATTTGTTACATTTTTTTTATTTTTTATAATTTATTCATGACCATAGAATCAAAGTCTTTCAGTCGGAAACATGATAATTAATAGGTCTTCGTATAGTAGCGCAGTTGTATTGCAGGCTACAACCGACGCCATTCAATGGAGTTCTTGTGAAACCTCGAAATATCACATCTGACTATACAGTTCACATTTCTCACAAAAACACATAATTTCTACTCAAAAACTATCAATATCCTGCAACTATTGTTCATTTTAGAGTAATTATACACATTTTTTGAAAATAAAACTGCACAGCAAGTCTTCTTTCAGTTCCCGCCAAAAAACTCGATTTGTTACATTTTTTTTTATTTTTTATAATTTATTCATGACCATAGAATCAAAGTCTTTCAGTCGGAAACATGATAATTAATAGGTCTTCGTATAGTAGCGCAGTTGTATTGCAGGCTACAACCGACGCCATTCAATGGAGTTCTTGTGAAACCTCGAAATATCACATCTGACTATACAGTTCACATTTCTCACAAAAACACATAATTTCTACTCAAAAACTATCAATATCCTGCAACTATTGTTCATTTTAGAGTAATTATACACATTTTTTGAAAATAAAACTGCACAGCAAGTCTTCTTTCAGTTCCCGCCAAAAAACTCGATTTGTTACATTTTTTTTATTTTTTATAATTTATTCATGACCATAGAATCAAAGTCTTTCAGTCGGAAACATGATAATTAATAGGTCTTCGTATAGTAGCGCAGTTGTATTGCAGGCTACAACCGACGCCATTCAATGGAGTTCTTGTGAAACCTCGAAATATCACATCTGACTATACAGTTCACATTTCTCACAAAAACACATAATTTCTACTCAAAAACTATCAATATCCTGCAACTATTGTTCATTTTAGAGTAATTATACACATTTTTTGAAAATAAAACTGCACAGCAAGTCTTCTTTCAGTTCCCGCCAAAAAACTCGATTTGTTACATTTTTTTTATTTTTTATAATTTATTCATGACCATAGAATCAAAGTCTTTCAGTCGGAAACATGATAATTAATAGGTCTTCGTATAGTAGCGCAGTTGTATTGCAGGCTACAACCGACGCCATTCAATGGAGTTCTTGTGAAACCTCGAAATATCACATCTGACTATACAGTTCACATTTCTCACAAAAACACATAATTTCTACTCAAAAACTATCAATATCCTGCAACTATTGTTCATTTTAGAGTAATTATACACATTTTTTGAAAATAAAACTGCACAGCAAGTCTTCTTTCAGTTCCCGCCAAAAAACTCGATTTGTTACATTTTTTTTATTTTTTATAATTTATTCATGACCATAGAATCAAAGTCTTTCAGTCGGAAACATGATAATTAATAGGTCTTCGTATAGTAGCGCAGTTGTATTGCAGGCTACAACCGACGCCATTCAATGGAGTTCTTGTGAAACCTCGAAATATCACATCTGACTATACAGTTCACATTTCTCACAAAAACACATAATTTCTACTCAAAAACTATCAATATCCTGCAACTATTGTTCATTTTAGAGTAATTATACACATTTTTTGAAAATAAAACTGCACAGCAAGTCTTCTTTCAGTTCCGCCAAAAAACTCGATTTGTTACATTTTTTTTATTTTTTATAATTTATTCATGACCATAGAATCAAAGTCTTTCAGTCGGAAACATGATAATTAATAGGTCTTCGTATAGTAGCGCAGTTGTATTGCAGGCTACAACCGACGCCATTCAATGGAGTTCTTGTGAAACCTCGAAATATCACATCTGACTATACAGTTCACATTTCTCACAAAAACACATAATTTCTACTCAAAAACTATCAATATCCTGCAACTATTGTTCATTTTAGAGTAATTATACACATTTTTTGAAAATAAAACTGCACAGCAAGTCTTCTTTCAGTTCCCGCCAAAAAACTCGATTTGTTACATTTTTTTTTATTTTTTATAATTTATTCATGACCATAGAATCAAAGTCTTTCAGTCGGAAACATGATAATTAATAGGTCTTCGTATAGTAGCGCAGTTGTATTGCAGGCTACAACCGACGCCATTCAATGGAGTTCTTGTGAAACCTCGAAATATCACATCTGACTATACAGTTCACATTTCTCACAAAAACACATAATTTCTACTCAAAAACTATCAATATCCTGCAACTATTGTTCATTTAGAGTAATTATACACATTTTTTGAAAATAAAACTGCACAGCAAGTCTTCTTTCAGTTCCCGCCAAAAAACTCGATTTGTTACATTTTTTTTATTTTTTATAATTTATTCATGACCATAGAATCAAAGTCTTTCAGTCGGAAACATGATAATTAATAGGTCTTCGTATAGTAGCGCAGTTGTATTGCAGGCTACAACCGACGCCATTCAATGGAGTTCTTGTGAAACCTCGAAATATCACATCTGACTATACAGTTCACATTTCTCACAAAAACACATAATTTCTACTCAAAAACTATCAATATCCTGCAACTATTGTTCATTTTAGAGTAATTATACACATTTTTTGAAAATAAAACTGCACAGCAAGTCTTCTTTCAGTTCCCGCCAAAAAACTCGATTTGTTACATTTTTTTTATTTTTATAATTTATTCATGACCATAGAATCAAAGTCTTTCAGTCGGAAACATGATAATTAATAGGTCTTTTATAGCCAGTTGTATTGCAGGCTACAACCGACGCCATTCAATGGAGTTCTTGTGAAACTCGAAATATCACATCTGACTATACAGTTCACATTTCTCACAAAAACACATAATTTCTACTCAAAAACTATCAATATCCTGCAACTATTGTTCATTTTAGAGTATTATACACATTTTTTGAAAATAAAACTGCACAGCAGTCTCTTTCAGTTCCCGCCAAAAAACTCGATTTGTTACATTTTTTTTATTTTTTATAATTTATTCATGACCATAGAATCAAAGTCTTTCAGTCGGAAACATGATAATTAATAGGTCTTCGTATAGTAGCGCAGTTGTATTGCAGTCTACAACCGACGCCATTCAATGGAGTTCTTGTGAAACTCGAAAATCACATCTGACTATACAGTTCACATTTCTCACAAAAACACATAATTTCTACTCAAAAACTATCAATATCCTGCAACTATTGTTCATTTTAGAGTAATTATACACATTTTTAGAAAACAAAACTGCACAGCACAACGTCTCCTTTCAGTTCCTGCCAAAAACTCCGATTTTTTTACATAACAATTTGGGTTTGCCAGTGTAAAAGCTTTAAAGAAATTGGTAGGTTTTGTTTTTATCAGTTTTATTACTCGAAATTCTACCTTGAACAAGTTACGTTAATACTTTATTACCAACAATAATAGTATAAATATTATAAATTATGTGTTCTGGACTGGGGAATCATTACGTATTTATATATTAGTACGTCAAACCGAAACAAAGATTCTTGTTTCTCCGCCATACAGCACCATCCCATAATAAGTCAAATGTATTTCTTTTCAGATTCCAGAGCAATGTGAAGAAGTAGTCGCGAACAAAGCAATTGATCTGTGGCAATATTACGGCGCGCAACCGCAAAACGACCAGCTTGCCAAGAAATGATGTATGACCTTCTAATGGGTTGAGCTCATTAGAAGTAAAATAGGCCGTTCTTTTGGAATTGAACGTAATGGAGACAAAATTTTGAATAAGGCGGCTATGTAACTATAATAATGAAAGTGTAATGCGTAATGTAATTAGAAAGTAAAATAAATTATTACAATTGCAATATCCGCGTACTGATTATAAATTAATTTCGCACCTAATGCTAGGTTAGGTAGAGGGCTATTACTGAGATATAAAATATATCGCCAGAGCGACATCAACTATTTAATATGTAGTATAAGTAAAATTGTAATGTTATTTTGATTACATTAAGATGGAAAATAAAACTGTAAACAAGTTATACCGTTTTTTTTATACAAATGAAAATAGTTTATTTGTAAATTAATAACGCGCTTTTTTTGTATTATGAAGTATTTGTGTTTTTCTTTTTTATATGATTTCGTTTTAGACTAATCTAAATGGTTCAAGTAAACTTTATACTATTACTAAATAAATGTGCATCATTCCAAATTTGCTCTGTAATTGGTAGCATGCTAAAAAAATTATTTAGTAGTTTTTAAATCATTGCGTCTGCAACACTGAGTGTCGCCATTTTACAAGAATGTCAGCCAAATCATCAGATACGAGTTTTTAGTTAATTTTACGTTGTTTAAAAGTTAAATTGAAGTGTATTTGTGTTTTAAATATCATTTGAAAAGTTAATTATTAAAAATGGACCGCTTTATAAGCATGTGGAAGGTGCGGGAGTTGGCCGATAAAGTGTATGTTTTCTTGAGGAATTACTTCATTTTTATGTTAATTAATACCATCTGGATAGCTTAATATTTAGTTTATTATCAGTCTCGCCTTCAGACGTAATGTATATGCATATATTACGTGGTTTTACGTACTTTTTTTCTTTAATAATCATTCTTGTTACAATGTAGAATTGAGTTTTACTCCTGCTAAACTGAATACAGTTTGTTAATTATCTTGTTAAATGAATGTTAAAATTTTACAAAAGTTGTCTTAAAGACCGGTTCTGCGATAGTCTAGTTTGTGTTCACTTGGAAAGACTTGAAAACATATTTATTTATAATCATTTCTTAAAATGCTATAAGCCTATAGTTTTAACTCACCACAGTTCTGATATTTTATGTGATATAAATTCCGTAAAACATCCCAAAGTAGTCTCAGGAGTTGTCATTGCTTACCTTTAATTGATCATAACCTAAAAATAATAATATAGAAAACTCAAAATCAATTTTCCCTGGCCTATGTAAATGGAATAGCTTTAAATAAATTTAGTTTTTATGTATCAAACGAACAAGACATGTTGTTACTGTTCCTAATACATTATTTATATGTATTTATAAGTGTGCTATTTATGGATGTGGAAATTGTAAATGTAGCGACTGTAGATTCTACAAATCAAATACAATCATTTATAACAAAATATGGCTGCATTTTGACATAGAGAGGCATTAGATTAAGACTAATTTGAGTTTTGGGGGTAACATACACCTCATATATAGACTCTAAAACTGTCATTTGGGTTAGGAAATAAGTTTTTAGGGTCCACAAATACAATAAATGAATAATGAGAAAAACAAAAAACTGTTTGATAAACAAGGCCATGCCACTTTTGTTGATAACAAAGTGTGATTTGTGTTTAGGAATACACTTAGGCTTAATATATAAACACTTGGTCTTGGTTGTGACATTTGCTGACCACTGCCAAGACATGCTCGCTTGGCATGTGGGCTTTAGTTGAAAATTACGACCAGTGACTAGAACTGTGACTTGGTTAGGTTAGACTTTAAATCAAAGCGCATAAGCCGAGTGTCCTGTGGCAGCTGACAGTGAGTGCCAGAGCAGACTGGTCACCATCGTCACAATATATTGAAACAGATGAATGAAAAAGTTAATATCTCAAGAACGACATGTCTTCTAGACATGGGGGATGCAGAAGGGAGGAGTACTCCTTGAGTCTTATAATCTTTAATAGTAACAAGTGTATTATTAAATAATAAAAAATAGGAGATTAGAACCTTTATAATTTTACTTAACATTTTGTAAAGATTTTTCAATATTGTAATCTCTAATATGATAAAAAACTGTTACACATCTACCCTATTGATATCAATAAAGTACTGTTTCAATATCTTGATTTCAAGTTTTAAATATTATCTTTACTCTGAGAGTTGGCTTTAGTAGTTTTTGGTCATAGTATTGTTTTAATGTTATCATAAATAATAATATCCTTAGTTTTCCTCATATGTATTTAAACACAATAAAAAGGAATCAATAACATCTTAAACACTTAATAAAATACATATATTTAGTGGAATAAAAGCAGTTTGTTAATATTCTTATAGAATATGCTTAATGTGTCTTTTCTAAGCTCATGTGGCTGAAATTACTACTGAACACAGAAATACTGTTCTGAAACAGTAATTGCCTGAGCAGTGTATGAGTTCCAATGAGTAATAATAGTATCCATGGATATTCCACTGCTTTTAAGGGACTGGACTGTAGTGGAGTTTTCACAGATCAGGTACATCTTCTTCTGCGAGCGGGCGGTTTCCGCAACTCGACGACAAAGCGCCCATTTTGCGTGCGAGGGTGGATGAGGGTTTACTCCATCCAGCCCAGCTCCTCCAGGAAGTCGACTAGCTTCTTGACATTGCTGAAGACTTCTCGGAGGCTACGTGGGGCGTTCAGATACTTCGCCCTGTATTGGGTCACCCCTCCGCATTCAAGCAGGACATGGGCGGCTGTTTCTTCTGCCTCCAGGCATGCTCTGCAGAGGGGGCTGTCAGTGACACCTATATTGAAAAGATGTGTGTTAAAATTGCCATGTCCAGTGGCTGCAGTAATAACTAGTCTCATCCTGGACCAACTGAGTTTTAAGATGTTCCTGGAGAAACGCAGGTTTACTTAAGGCATTGCCAGCTTTAGCTTGCCTGCAATCCTCCAAGTTATCCCAAAGTTGTTGATGTAGTGCCCTTGTCCTTTGGTTTATGTGATTTCTAAACCAACTGTGTGGCAAAGGCAGGAAAGGTTCCGGTCCAACCGGTTGGGTTTCGGAACCTCTCCTTGCCAGTTGAGCTGCCGCATCGTTACCTCGGGCACCACTGTGTCCCTTGATCCATTGAAGGGTCAAGGTATTCTTCTTACTTGCCGCCTCATTTAGAGCTGAGGGCATTCATATATTAAATTTGAGTAAATAAACCTGCTACTAAGGGCTTGTAGTACGGATCTGCTATCAGAGAGTATTCTGATACAATGATCATTGACATCTCTAGCTATGATTGCTTTAGCTGCAAGCAGGATTCCCATGTTCTCTGCTTGATATAGTGTATTAAACTTATGCAGGGGCTCGGATATGTTAATATTTAGGTCTTCCAAGAAGACTCCCATGCCTGACCCGAGCTAGTCTTTGACCCATCAGTATAAAGGTTAAGCTCATGATGGGAAAGAAAACTGTTGTTACTTTCCTCGAGTTAGACCTTGTATTTTTTATCGAAAATAAAAGCCTTCTCTATTCTGTCACTGACTGCTTCCACCATAGGTGAGTTGGACCAGGCTTCTGAGAGAATGCTGAAATGTCTTACCTTGTCTAACTTAAGAGTTTTCAGGTGTTTTAATCTTAGGGCCGCCATTGCTGCCTCTTGTTATACGAACAGGTGCAGTGGACACATCAGGTACATAAGTGTGTGAGTTTCATCATGACATTTTCCTTAACCAATAGTGTGTCAGTGGGTAGTATGCATAATATACTGAAACGTGCTCAAGTAGTGCACACTTGCGCCCAGGTTTTAAATCCACATTATTGATGATTGAAGTGCAACTGTGTTAGCCATTTGCTTAATAGCCATCATGGCTTTTATTTGTCCAATGTGTGCAAAGTGTTAATTTTCCTTGGACAAACATGGCAGGTATTCTGTCTGTCCCCCTAAAATTAGGAATTCCATACCTGTATCTGTGCATTTAGTATAGATAAGGGTGATATAAAATTTAGGAGCTGTATATACCTACTATCTGGGCAGGAATGGACAAAGAATAAAAATTTTCCTGCGGCTGGGCGGCCTGTCGCAAGAGGTGTCTAAAAAACCCACAGCCAGGTGGTGGGGTATTTGTCTGTCTGGATGGCTACCACCCTAGTCTAGAATATGCCGCCATAACAACCTTGAATTGTGTTCCGGCATTAGTGTCCAGGTTCCAGTTTCCCTTAAGAGAACAACAGCGCCTTTGTAGAACCTTTGCTGTTGCAAATGTCAATAGGCGATGGTAACGGCTTTCCATTAGGTGGGTCGTCTGCCTGTCTGCTGAACCCATGCATTAAAAGATTTTAAAAAAAGCTTATTTTTTTAGTATTCTTCCATTTTATAGATATACTTTACAAGTGATGTTTACCAATGTTTTAAAACTAGTCACGGTGATAAGTTTTACATGGATTCTAGAAAAGACAATATCTGTTTTAAAATGTTTTCTTATCAAATAACATTAAAGGTATATTAACTTTATCATATAAATTGTAAACCCATTCTGCATTCTTAGAAGAGTTAGTTCTTTTTTCAATAGTTTTCTTTAGTGGTTATATTATATTAATATTTATGTACACTGCGCCCTGCGGTTTTACCCGCTGATGGAAAATCATTATATTTTAGATATACACTATATCTATCTAAATTATAGCCTATGTGTTATTCTGATGTTTAAGCTATATTACTGTAAAGTTTCATCAAAATCCATTCAGTAGTTTTTGCATGAATGAGTAACAAACATACATCCTGCATTCTTACAAACTTTCGCTTTTATAATATTAGTAGGATTAGATTTACTACATTTCTTATTAAAGTTTTCCTCATATAGGTTAGCTTAGTAATTTTTATGGTTTATTTGACGACTTCAGATGTTTTAATAATATATATTAATAATAATAACTTTAGAAATAATTATTTTATACATTTTAGTTTTGAAGTCGGTTTTTTAAACAAAATTTTATTTTTATTTTGTGTCTAGCTATGTATGGTGGACTACAAATGGTGCCGCGCTTCTTAAAAAATATAGGTCCAAGAACCGGGAACAAAAAATGTTCGTAAAATGAAAACTATTGGGCCAAACTATGTCAAATTTTTAGGGGACCAATGGAAGCAATTACGCGTCGAACAAAGAATCACATAAATCGAATCATAAATCTCAGAGTAATCGGTGTACATATGGAGCGGAGTGAAAATTATTTCCATGAAAAATATTCATAAATGAAAAATACAGGGCCAAACTATGTAAATTTTTAGGGGACCATTGGATGCTATTCCGCGTCGAAAAAAAAAGAATCACGTAAATCGATCATAAATGACGGAGTAATCGGCGAACATACATAAAAAAAAAAAAGATCCCACGAATTGAGAACCTCCTCCTTTTTCGAATCGGTTAAAAAGTACATTTTAAGTTGCAAAATTAGTAAAAACTGCGCAGCTGTGATCTTCTTATGTTTATTATCCTAGTCCTAGCCCATAATAAATTTTACTGTCGGCATCATGCATACCGAAATTTTTAAGAAATTCCGAAATACGAAATTTCTAAGTACTTCCTTTATCACCAAGATGCCTCAATATCGCAAGATATGAATAAAAACAACGAAATTATTGGTGCAGCAAAAGACTTAGACAAAAATAAAGACTTCCTCCATTTAACGACAACTCTCTACAACACCATAAAATGCACAGTCCCTTCAGTTTCGTTATATAAAGTTTACACTGTATATTTAAAAGTATAGTAAGTAAGTAATTAGTTAAAGACAGTATAACAGAATAATATGCTAAAGGTTTTCAATGATCATAGACAACAAATTGCATAATGGTATATTTCTCGAGATAAGATAACCTGCTTGAGGTTGTTATTTACATCAATGGATAACAAGTCAATATTGTAAATAGTAATATTCAATTGAAAGTGAAGTGGAATTATTTATGACTGCAGAAGTTTGTTGTATAACTGTACAAATTCTAGCTACTGTATT
Organism: Dendrolimus punctatus; assembly: GCA_012273795.1. NCBI lineage: Eukaryota > Metazoa > Arthropoda > Insecta > Lepidoptera > Lasiocampidae > Dendrolimus > Dendrolimus punctatus. The sequence goes on from CM022549.1 coordinate 15,468,237, forward strand.
AATATAACAAGTTGACTGTTTTGCATAAATGATATGAAATCAAATGGATCAATGGAGTTCAATGAAGACGTTAGGTATTGAAAGGACAACTCTCACCCTAAATCTTATATTTAATTTTTATATATTCCAAGGTTCTTATGAATATGAAATCCATGACAGATGGCAGCATGCCTTTGCTGGGCATCAGAAAAAAAACTTAATAATCACAATCAAATATACGCTATGTTACCCAGGAATAATGTAGCTCCACTGGTAGATCCAGAGATTACCCCTACAACGTCCTAAACTTGACTTATTATTTTTTGTTGACTTTCTACTAAGCGAATTCAAAATACTTCCCCTCCCGTACTGCCCGTACCCTAGTGACGCTACATCGCATAAGCCTATCTAGCCGATTAAGGTGCGCGGCGACCACGCAACTTTTTTCTAATACTTACATTTTTAAACTCGTGATATCTTTCGAATGGATGTCCGAATAGAATAATTCAAAAAGTTATATAAAGGTATTAGTGTAGTGTAGTTTTTTGTTTTTTTTGTTTTTTTGTTTTTCTCTAATTCACCTGTACATTCCATTAGAGACTCACAACGACCACTTCACGTCCACGATTATCCCGTTGCATTTGGTTGCCGGTGTCACAATCGTAAACTCAAGTGGAAAAGTTATTCGATGCGCTTCTTGACTTGGGCCGTTGTGAGGCTGCGTGAGCGAAAATCATGACGTCTTTAGTGACGTTTTCGCCACGACCATAACGACCGCGGTCGCCTAGCGGAACGGACGAAGCCAAAACATTTTGGGTGTTGTGAGATACTAAAGGAACTTGCCTTAGTATAGTTTTATCCCAGGAAAGACGTCGTTTCCTTGGGATAGTCGAATATAGCCAAAACGATGGTACTACAGTCACTAACAAATACGTAAAACACATACACTAACAAATACGTCTTCGTCACGGCAACGCTAACGAAGTTTGACTGCCATATACTAGTATAATATTCGGGCTTTACCTGCGATAGTCTTATAGTTATTAATTTTGCCAAATGCTTCTTATATATAGCGTAAAAATTAACGCCGGTAACGAATAGCTACATTAGTGTATTTACGTTATCTGTCAATGCTTAACGTCACTGTAATAAAACTACATTGTAACGTTTTTAAGCGCAGTATTTTATTTAATGATTATTCGACGTTTCTGTCATTTTTCAGTACCCGTGTTCACGGTAGACCGTCGAAATAGCTAGGTTACTAGAAAGCGACCGAAACGTCAAATAAAACAAATTAAAACGTAGTTTTATTATGTGCACTAGGCGCGATAACTTGACATAACATTTAACGTCATTAGCAGTTAATAAGATTGTTGCAAAATAATGCAACCGTCACTAACATTGCGCCGTTGCCTAGACGGCAGTAACGTAAGAATAAATAAAAACATATAATTAAATAATTTAAACACGACAGTTTGTAAGAATGTATGTATGGATTTATGTTTGTTACTTTTTCACGCAAAACTACTGAATGAATTTTGATGAAAAATTATAAGATATATTGTGTGTTTTATCCTTAATATAACGATTTTTCATGACGCGGGTAAAACCGCGGCGCAGCTAGTGATAGGATATAGCCAACATATATAAACTAACTAGATGTGCCCGCGACGTCGTCCGCGTGGAATTTGTTTTCAAAATCGGGGATTTTGAAACATTCTTCATTAGTGCCCCGCTCCTATTGGTCTTAGCGTGATGATGTATACCTATAGCCTTCCTCGATTAATGTACTATCCGACACTGAAAGAGCTTTTCAAATCGGACCAGCGCTTCCTGAGATTAGCGCGTTCAAACAAACAAACTCTTCAACTTTATAATACAGATTGATATAAAAATCGGCCTTGAAAATTGTTTCAAAAACCCAATTTGCATAAACAATGCAACCTTGCTGTAACCTCTCTCTGCTCATATCTCCGTTCTACGTTTTGCGTAACGTGTTATGCATCTGTGGATAGTTTAATTTATCTATGATTATATAATAACAAACTAGCGCTTTCCGCATAGCTTGTTTCTGTTGTTGTGTTTTTTTTAATAAGAATATCTGGGCCGACTTAAAAATACAAGACTGTTATAAGCCATTATTTAAATACATCAAAAACACTGTCGGTAAACTATAATATGAAACAAACAAAAAGAAAGTGAAACTTTACTATACATGTTAATAATTAAGACCTGGCATAAAGGCCTAGTTGCCAAGCCATAAAAATTAAAAAAAAAATGTGGGCCGACTAATGAGACGCCGACCAGGAGCGGCTGTTACATCGCTTCAAAATCGTCGGACACTATTGTCTCAATCTTAGTTCGCCATGATTTCCGTGTTGTGTTAGAGGCAATATCACTAGTTTTTATTTCTCAAAATTTCATCTTTTTCAACATCTTCAGGCAATCTCTGTCCACTGCTGGACGTAGGCCTCCAAGTACGCGCCACATATTCCGGTCTCCCATCAGTCCCTTTCGGCGACCTTGCGCAGGTCGCCAGCCCACCAGGCTGGAGGGCGTAGCCACTCCAGGACTCGTTTGGTCCTGCGGCAGACGTGACCGGCCACTTGCCACTTCGACTTGCTAATTTGCGAGCTATGTCCGTTGACCTTCGTTCTTTACGGATGTCCTCATTTCTGATTTTATCCATAAGAGAAACACCAAAGTGACTTTGAATTTGTGGACCATTCTCACTGTCAGTGTCCATATATCGGTACTGTATGTCATGATGGGTAGGACGCACAACTACTACATTGCGGAATGGCCGACGATGAGACATGTCGAAGCTTACCGAATGCTGCCCAGCCTAACTGGATCCTCCTATTGGATCTCATCTTTTACTGTTCCTGAAAACTAAAAATATGTCCCCGTAATCATAAGTAATTAGGGGGAGGGGGGAGGGGGGCAGGAAAACTTACCCCTTCTGCAACTCCTATGTGGCGGAAATGTTAGTTCCTGAGTTATTAATGTTTTTGTCAATCTAACCTCACTTCTGTTTTTCACTTATATATAAGATAAATAGTGAACCAGTCGGTTCTCGCTTTGGTCTACACAAAACCTAACCTAACCGACTGTTTAAAACTCCACATATTTCAATTTTCGGATACATACAGTCTCATATTTAAATAAATCCCGTCCTCTTCAAAATGTACACTTTCCGGTGCACAAAAAACGTCTCCGCGACAAAATACCAGATCATTGTCGTGAATTTTAAACTTCGATAATTAATTGAATATGTATGTTTTCCACTCGAAACCAATTTCAGTTGTTATAAATAAGTCTTAAATATATTCCTAAACACATTAACCATTAAAATTATCTAGGAAATCATCCGGGGATATATATGTAAACCCAACCCATTACTTATTCTACTTAGGCTCGTAAATTTTATATATTTTAATTAAATGGAATTTGAACGTGGTTACGACATGTAGAGGAATGAATGAAAGTAGAACCCTAGAATCACAAAAGTGTATGACAGCGTTGTGAATGGTAGAGTTGGTGGTAAATCACAATGTTCACACCATGATCAGATATCAGAGTGGAGAAGAAAGTCAAGCCAAAAACACATCAAATAGATGAATGAGCATGTGTGAGGAAAGTTGATCAAGTGAAAATTGTTTGTTAGAGTTGTCTCATGAATAATACAGTTAGATGTCTGGATGATGATAGATGATCTAGACAGACGACAGACATGGAAAACACACATTGAAAAGAATACAGATGAAATGTTTCTATTTACTATCATAGCTGTTATGAAACCGGCGGCCTAGAGGTGTGCGGACATTTAGTAACTCACATCTGCAGATTCTACAGCATTTGTAAAATACAGTATTCCGTATAATACTTAATGCACCGTGGTTCATAAATATTAATTAAATGTGCAATTACTTAGAAATGCAAACGAACAATTAAGGAAGTAATAAACACTGTAGTTATCCCTTACAAACACAAATTAATTAATCACACAAACCAACTGGCTATAGTTCTCACTGATACTAGCGAGAATGTGGAACGAACCACGTTTGCTAGCTCCAAGGTCAGGCTTATCAAATAAATTCGTTAAGAGATTTCCTTTAATGTAAGGACTAATCTCAACTTTTATATTAAAAAAAACATTATCCATGCAGGAACGGAGAGAGAATACAATTTCCTGCGTTGGGTGGCCTTTCGTAAGAGGCAACAAAACAACCCCAAGCCAGATGATGGTAGGGCATTTGCCCGACTGGATGGCTACCACCCCTGGTCTAAAGTCTATGCCATAACAACTTTGAGTTGTGTTCCGGCATTAGTGACTAGATTCCAGTCTACCTTAATAGAACAGCAATGCATTGGTAGCATCTTTGGTATTGCAAATGTCCATAGGCGATGGAAACTGCTTTGGCCGTCTGCCTGTCTGCTGAAAAAAGGTTCTCATATTACTTGTGCTTATTGTGTTGACGCTGATTGCAGGAAGCAAGAAAATTCTAAATAAAAGGATAGTCTCAAATTGAGATCTATCATTTCTGCCTACCCTCATGGGAGGCGTGATATGTATTTTATATGTTATTTATTTAACTTTTATCCAAATATTAAGCTTCATAAATTTGGAGAATTATGACTACATACGTCCAGCTCCGCTCAGATATTGCATCCACTTACAGGCCTGAACAAAATACTCAAGTTCTGTCAACTAACCCAAATGATAATTATTATATCCTTTTATCGTCCATAGCACAAACGTAGTGATGAACTACACAGAGATCGAGGGTAAAGTCCGTGAAGCGACATCGGACGAGGCTTGGGGGCCCACGGGCCAGCAGATGCAGGAGCTCGCGTTGGCAACGTTCACATACGAACACTTCCCCGAGGTGATGTCGATGCTTTGGAGGCGGATGCTGCACGACAACAGGGCACATTGGCGGAGGACATATAAGGTGAAATATCTTCCACGGATGTCATCGACAGTTCTTTTGTTTTATTGCAGGAGTTCAGCAGGCAGGCAGACGGCCCACCTGATGGAAAGCGGTTGCCATCGCCTATAGACATTTGTAAGCCTTGAAAATCAGACAACCTTCATCCATTTCTACATTCAAAACTTGATCACTGACCATTATTTCTCTATTAAATAAAATTTGTTGCAGTAAATGGAATTGTATTTTGCATGTAAGTATATGTAATTTATATCATTACTAGCGACCCGCCCCGGCTTCGCACGGGTGCAATGCTGATACAAAATTAAATACACTACAGAAAAACTATGAACGTTGTATATAAAAACATAGCGGCCCGCTCCGACTTTGCACGGGCATCACTACATAGAAACCTCTAAAATTAGCAATGTTGCCTTAGTATTATACATATAAACCTTCCTCTTGAATCACTCTATCTATTGGAAAAAACCACATCAAAATTCGTTTGGTAGTTTTAAAGATTTAAGCGCACATAGGGATATAGGGACAGAAAAGGCGACTTTGTTTTATACTATGTAGTGATAATCGTATTTAATTATGTATATCTATATTAGTTTATTGTTCTTATTATTTTGTTTTTCTTTTAATGTCTCTTGGGGTGACACACGGATACAAATATAACTGAACACAACCAAACGTAATGCAGATTCAATAACCCGCGGAAAGTCCGTCACTAAATAGATTACCGAATGTACACAAGTCTTGCTCCGTTTGTGGTTATCGCTCGACTGCCGATCTCTCAATTGGAGCATTGCTTTATACTGCACAAATACAATATGCCTGCTAGGCCGCGTGGACTGAATTTCTCAGAATCACACCTGACTAATGACTACTATAAAAGATTACAATACACAATGGTCTGTTTTTTTTTTGTAATAAAATGTCTGCAGGTATGTAGGTGTGATTTGTCTTTGTCGGCATTCAAGTCGTAACAGTATTTAGCTTTAGGTTTTCCATAAATATTAAAATATATTTCAGTGCCTGCTGCTTTTGAGTTATTTGGTGCGCAACGGCTCGGAGCGTGTGGTGACGTCGGCGCGGGAGCACATCTACGACCTTAGGTCTTTAGAGAACTACACATATGTCGATGAAGTCGGTAAGGATCAGGTGAGGAAATTATTTTTACCACAATATAATTTAGTACAGGGGTAAATAGATAGTCACAAAATTTAGACATCCACAATATGAAGCTGATTTTTGTAATTAAGATTTTCGATATATGAATTCAGTCTATGTTTTAACATTTATGTTTCAGGGTATAAATGTTAGACATAAAGTGCGTGAGTTGATCGACTTCATTCAAGATGATGAGAAGCTACGAGAGGAGAGGAAGAAGGCGAAGAAGAACAAGGACAAGTACATTGGTACGTTTCTCCTCTGTAATATTGTGTGTTTTCAGTTTCTCATTTTCTTAGAACTTGTAGCAGCTAGAGGTAGATGCTAAATTATACTTTAGATGGCATAGATGATAGAGTAGTATTCACTGTTGAGTGCTAATGAGGACTTAAGGGAAATAATTTATTTTGGAAACGGTAACTTAAGTACAAATATTAACAAGTCGTACTGCTAGTACAATGTATAGCATAGTGTGTGAGCGGGACAGATGATGTGCGAGCGAGAGAGAGCAACTATTAATAGTGCGCTTCCGCGTTGCGCTAGCCAGTAGTTCGTTGTCTACTGTGATGACTGGACGTATGTAGCTCCCATAAACTATTATTATTATTGGGGTTGTTTGGAAGAGACCGCTTTCTTTTTTTTTTTGCTTTTTTGACAACACCACCCTTTGTGCATAATGAGACATAGTTTTAACCTGTAAGTTCTTTTTTGTATCGGTGTACAATAAAGAGTTATTGATTGATTATATTTGAAATCAAATTAATTGATGATTATGATTTTTAATTATATGGACTAAATTGACAGCTGCGGACAACCTTTTATTATATTGGGAACTTTTTCGGAGTTTTTAATTTTGTACAGAATTTCTGGAAATTCTATGCAATCGTTGTGTACTATTTAACTGACTGTGGTGTGTTGCTCCGATTTTGCAATACAAAAAATGGTCGATTGGAGCTGTCATTTTCGTCCAGATAACAGAAATCGAAGTATAGTTAGTAAAGAACTTAATTTTCAGTAAATATGAGATACATGTTCAAAAGTTTTGAAATTAATGGTTTTGAAATTATTTTCTTTCGTATGTGGTGTAGGTATGTCGTCGGAGGCGGTGTCGATGGGGATGCGAGGCAGTTCCGGGGGATGGGGCGAGTACAGCGACCGCGGCTCCACCTGGGGTGAGTTTCATCTACCATTTCATTTTTATATGACGTTTGTATTATGTATTCGTAATTTTCGTTTGTAATATTTTTACCTTTTTGTGATTTTCGTTCATATTTGCCTTTATAATATTTACTGTTTTGTGATTTTCGCTCGTATTGCCGTTTGTAATGTTATTGTTGTTGTAATTTTGGTTGGATTTCCGTTTGTAATGCTATTTGTTTTCGTAATTCTCGTTTGTAAATTTTTACGTTTTCGTAATTTTCGTTTGTGTAATATTTACTTTTTTTACATTGATTATGTAAAGTTAATTTGATGAATTATGATGGTTTCAGATGAGCCTAAAGAAAGAAACGAAGAGGACGAATACGAAAGAGAAGACTCGGACGGCGATTATGGTTATAGAAAACCGCAAAAGTAAGTCTTACATCTGACATACATCAAAATTATGTTTTTAGAATATTTTTGTATGAAAATGGCAAAAAGGATGTCAACCGAACAATTTTTTTATTGCATGAGTTCAACAGACAGGCAGACGGTTCACTTGATGGAAAGTGGTTACCTGCGTCTATGTTTATTTTTAACACCAGGGGCAAAGGTCACCAGCCTTTAGTTTGCGATTGGAGGGATCGAATAAAGGGGATGAGACAGGAGGATTGGGATAGAGGTGTGGCTAGTGGACCCTAGGACCTCTCACTTCAACCTACACACCATGTACACCATATATGAAAGTTCCTAAAAATGTTTATATTGGTGTGGTTTTCATATCTATTTATTTGTTCATACAAAACAAGAAATAATTAAAGGTTATATATTTCATAGAATATATCTATTATTAGGTCTGAACTGTTTTAATAATAACAATAGTAATGTTGCCCCTGTTTTATGGCATTTTTTGGGGCCCATACAAGGAGTGGCGAGTCACCGTCTGCCCATTTTATCCATGTTCCCTGAACATTGCAACGGGCAGACGCCAGTCCCCATATTCCCAGACCACTTTACCACTAGTAGTTCACCCCAATAGTCCGGTACTTTCTCTTCTCATTTCCCACAATAGTCCTACACTGGCCGGGGCGTTTCTTGGGTGCATTATTGTATGGTGTAGATAGCGATAATCGCCGGTCAGTGTCACGCCACATTTAGATTAAATTTGTCAAGGGGCCTCTGCGTGTTGGCCTCCCCGTGGCCCCATGCAAGCCCTGCAAAAGTCATACAGACAATAGTAATCGATATTTGAAAGTGTATCATCATTGTGGGACATTTGCAATGTTAAATTGTTATCAAACAAAATTCAGGTCGAAATACACAATTTGAAAGTCAAATATATTAATGTAAATTTAGCACTGGGCGTGTGACCGTGTAATGTAATTATTAAATTGAATTGCTTATAGATCAAATGTCTACTCTACGCCGATGATCAAGTTATACTTGCATCATCGGAAACGGAGTTACAGGAGATGGTAACAATTATGAATGAGTCTTTTGAGAGAAAGGGTATGAAAATTAATGTGAACAAGACGAAAGTTCTGGTGTTTGAAATAGAAGAAAGAATGACAAGTTGTAATATACGGATAGGAAATCAAAAGTTAGAGCAAGTTAGTGAATTTGTTTACTTAGGCTGCATGTTTACTAGAGACGGAAAGCATGAAAGGGATATTGAAAGGAGAGTTATGGCAGGTAATAGGGTGAATGGAGCGCTAAATTCTTTTATGAATAGCCAGAAAGTGTCTGTAAAGGCACGCTTGGCTGTCCATAAAGGAGTGTTGGTGGCCGGCCCTGATGTATGGTAGTGAAAGTTGGGTATGGCAGAAGAAGCATGAAAGTAGGATAAACGCAGTTGAAATGAGAGCTTTGAGAAGTATATGTGCGGTTAGCTTGAATGATAGGATAAGAAACAGTGTGCTAAGGGAACAATGTGGTTTGAAAGAAGATGTAATAACAAGAGTTGAAAAAGGAATATTAAGGTGGTTTGGGCATGTAGAGAAGATGGATGAAAATAGAATCACAAAACAGGTATATGACAGTATTGTCAATGGTAGAGCTGTTGCCGATAGACCGAGACGAACATACCATGAACAAATATCAGAACTGTTAAAAAAAGGTCAGGTAAAAAGCATTTCAAATAAACGCGCATGTATGAAGAGGTTAATGAAAGTAGGTGAAGCGAAAGTTGTTTGTCAGGATCGTCGCAAGTGGAGATCCATAGTCTCTGCCTACCCCCATGGGAAACAGGCGTGATTTTATGTATGTATGTATAAAACAAATGTATGAAATTACAGAGAGAACGTGTATAGAGACACGGCCGAGGTGATAAGCAGCAGCCCGCCGAGGACGAGCGAGCGAGGCGAGCGAGCCGGCAGCGCGAAGCCGCTCAGCATCAGCCTCAAGAGCCCCGCCAAGGCGAAGCCCACCACGCCCCTCAAGAAGATCGACCTCGGTGGGTACATGCACCCACGCACACGTGCACCCATGCACGCGCACACATGCAACCATGCACACGCACACATGCAACCATGCACGCGCACACATGCAACCATGCACGCGCACACATGCAACCATGCACACGCACACATGCAACCATGCACGCGCACACATGCAACCATGCACACGCACACATGCAACCATGCACGCGCACACATGCAACCATGCACACGCACACATGCAACCATGCACGCGCACACATGCAACCATGCACACGCACACATGCAACCATGCACGCGCACACATGCAACCATGCACACGCACACACTCACACACACTCACTCACATACACTCACAGACGCACACACACAAACACGCACGTACACATATTAGGGCTGAATTAATTCGTAAATGCAGAAGCACTCGCAGTGCCTCGTAGGAGACTGTGCACAGTCTTGCGTGGAACGTTTTGCTCTAGCATGTTTGACATATTTGCATAGCGTATGTGGCACTCGGGAATAATGTAGCTATGTACAGGTGAAAGAATTTTCGAAATTAAATCAGTAGTACCGGATATTTCACCGGACATCCAAACTCACAAACTTTATCATTTTATAATATTAGTATAAATGATATTGACATTTTGACAATATTTTTGTAGTTTAATTAATTGACGTTTACGTGGTCTAAATTCAACCATAATAATTAGTGTCAAAGAATATACTTCTATAATCACAGATTTCATCAAGGCTACACAGTTTTATTTGATTTTAACAATAAATAAAAGAGTATACACGGTAATGTGTGTAATGTTTTTTTTATTGATTTAATGTATTTTTTGTCTAAATAAAAAAAATAGCATTTGTCACTTCTTATATTACTATATTATTACATTTTATTTATTTAATCTTAACTTTTGTTTATGGTTATGTTTTACTCTATGGGAGCCTCATCTTTACTCTCGCTTAAAACCGTTGCAACACAAAGGGAAAACTTAAGATATTCCTTAGATACTGTTAATACCTTTATGATAACATGCATTTAGTTCGTGAACATGACAGATCTACAGTGATTTGATTTTTTTTTATAGGTGCCGCAGCGAGTTTCGGCAAAGGCGCCCCTTCGCCCACTCCGGCCGTCGTCCCAGCAGTGGGCAAGCTGACCCACAAGGAGCAGGAGCTGCTGGACGACCTGTTCAAGACGTGCCCCGTGCCCACCAGTGGGCAAAGCTCGTTGGTCTTGGAGGATGAATTCGATCCGAGGTGAGATCTTTTTCGAAATGAATTCTCAAATAGATAAGTATTAAACGGAAATGTATAATATCAAATTCTAAACATGCCGTGTCTGTACATTGAAGCTATTAAATACCCCCCCCCCCATAGGAAGTTATCACTTCAAAAACATGATGCAATTTTTTTTATAAATTTCTTGTCTGTTTGTTCGGGATTCACGTAAAAACTTCTGGGTCTATTTCGATGCGATTTTCGCTGTTCGATAGCAAATTCTTAGTGTTAAACTTTTTATTTCGGGAATCCCTGGGGAATATTTCTAAAATGGCCACATTGAAACAAAATTTAAATTCAATTTATTAAATGCGAAAATGGTTATTCAAGACGTGTTAAATTTAACATAGTACAGTTCTTCAAATTCCGCCTTTCAGCATGCATATGTATAAGGATCCTGCTTACAAATTATAGTATAATATATTTATTTTATTATTTAATTAATTATTTACCATGTATCAAATAAATTCATATTTAAACTTTTTCTCTCTAAATCTAAAACTTTTTGAGATCTTATTAAGTACTCTTATTGCCATGAAGCTCAATCATAAAAGTACATAAATCTGAAAAGTACGTTTCAGGGAGTACCTCAAGGGTCGATTTTAAGTCCAATACTGTTTATATTATACTCAGCTGATATAGTTATGCATATACTCGTAAACCATTGTAAGTTTCATTTTACGCCGACGATACTCAAATATATTTTTCTTTTAAGGCATCAAAAAATGCTATTTGTTACTATGATTGACAACAAATAGATTAAGTTTAATAGTGCTGTTTTGTATTTCAGAGCTGAAGAACCGAAGCCTGTGAAACGCGATTCCAATGAATTTGGTGATTTCGCAAATGCCTTTGCGAGTGCTCCCACCTCGTCTGTGCCACCCGTGCCGCTGGCATCTATGCCGACTATCCCGTCTGTGCCCGCCATGTCTGTGCCTGCGGTGGCCCCAGCACAGCCCACTTCCCAGAACAATAACGATGGCTTTGCGGATTTCTCAAGTGCATTCAGCGGTGGGATCAGTGGAAACGATATTATGTCTACGTCAGGTTGGTTCAATTATTTTGTTTTATTCCTCGATTCTTATGTACAAGTTTCTTTTCAATCTGCGTCTCACTAGGAGTAATTTTTTTGTAAGTCATACGTTAGACATAAGTTGTAGGTTAAAATTTGAGTCATAAGTCGAAAATAGAGTCATAAGTGAAAAATGAAGTTATTATAAGTGAAAACTCAAGTCATATCAAGTCATAAGACAAAACAGGTTATTTGTTTTAGCAAGCGGAATACATTATTAAATGTCTAGTAAAACTGTAAATTCACAAAAAATGTTTAAAAAAATAATGTCAGTTGCTAGGTTTTGAAATTGCATAGCTTAGCTCAGTTAGCTGTCTGTAGACATACACCTTGTCTTTTTTCTTACCAGATGAATTTTTGAAAAAATTTTAGTTAAACTAATACAGTATAAACTCTATATAACGACACTGAATGGACTGTGTATTTTATGACGTTATAAAGAGTAGTCGTTAAATGGAAAGAAGTCTGTTATTTTTGTCGGACGTCTTTTGCGGCATCAATATTTTTTTTGTATTGTTTTACTTATTTTATTAATATCTTGCGTTATTGAGGCATGTCATAAGGTACTTAGAAATTTCGGTATGTATAATGGTAACAGTCGAGTTTATTACGGGCTAGGATAATAAAGCGATAAAAGAGCGTACACAGCTTTTACTAATTTTGGCATCTTAAAAGGTACTTTTTATTACTTATTTGTTGTCGTTGTTGAGAGTGGGTGTAATGCTATGTAGAGTGTATCTTTGTGAAGCCAAACCAACGAAAGCAAAGTGATTTCGAGGCTTAAGGGAGTTCTTCCTTAAATTGAGTGACGTTACATGGAGTTTACACTGTATTTACCTTTAGATGTGGGTTAGGTTGTCAAGTTATATAATCGTAAGTACAGTTTTATTGAAAAAAATCCTGATTGTAATGGACGACAATGATTGTTTATGGACTAGACAATATATACATTGCGAAATTGGTCCTTCGTGCCGGATTTTTGATCGTATTCTTAACTTTTGGTTTTAGGCAGTGGTCCGGCATCGAACTTGGATCTTTTGAGCGAGCTGTCGCCCCCTCCCTCCCTGGCCCCCCTGGGGCAGGTGCAGGCGTTCTCCCCTTTGGACGCCTTGACAGGCCAACTAGCAAATACTATGTTACAACCTAACATTACAGGCAAGTGTAGTTTATTTATTTTTATTATAATAATTGAAAAAACTTTGAAATTGTTTTGTTTAGCTCAAGATAATTTAATCTTAAAGGGTTTCCAAGAGAAATCAGTTTTTACTACGGAGATCTTTATTTTACGATATAAAAAATAACTCTTCCAAATGTTCAGTTTTTTGTCATAAGTAGATTTCGAGGTTCTTTTAAAACCCATTTTTTATGGCCTGTGTGGTTGAGCGGACAGAAGTTCTGGGTTCATTCCGGGCATGGTCAATTTCGGAAACGAACTTTTTGTTATTTACTATGGTCTGGGTGTCTGGGATCGACCGCAGAGTGGTCCGTTGTACATTACCCATAACACAAGCGTAAGTTGCTTAATTTGGGGATATACCATGTGTGTGTTTGTCTGCCGACCATTATTATTAATAGCAAACGCGGCAGGGGCAGATTTCTCTTTGAAAACCGGATATACCCTTTTTAAATATTTAAAGTAAATGATCGTTTTTTCAAAATACTTGAGCACATCGCCAAGTTTTATTTAAGATTGGATTTGAAAATATTTGTAAAATATATAAAAAAAATAAAAAAATGGTTAGATAAACTTAAATATCTGACTTAAATGGTGAATGTGGTTGTGAAGCCAAATTGAAAAAAAATACGTTTAACTAATGAAAATCACGTGACTGGTTTAGTTTGAACCTGTTTTTTTTACGGGTATTTCGTTTATGGCGGTATTATCATTCCTGTTCCAATTTTTTTTGGACATTTCGCGACGTGAACAATTACCGTGTTTCCTTTTGTTATAATTTTGGTGAAAACTTGAAGAAATTTTGGGCACATTTATGCATTTTTTATTTACAGGCGATAAATCGAAGACTGAAGAAATGATTACACAAGTGATGAATCAGTTCATCCAAACTATACATATCGTCCAGAAGATTAAATCTGAAAGTGATATGAAGAATGTGAAAAGACATTTTGGAAATTTGCAAATGTACTTACCGGGACCGATCACTGTACAAAAACTGATGAGAGTCGATGAAATTTTGATGAAAAATGATGTTTTGGAAACATATTCACAATTGATTACTACGGTCATTAAGTTCTTGTTGGTGGATTGGACAAATTTAAAGGAGGAAATTACTAAACTATTTATCCTGGATGAAAATTTTCCCTTGAGCTGCGAAATATTGACAGTATGTGTGGTTTTCTTAAGAGTGAGACTGATCCAGATATTATACAAGCATTGGTAGTACTGACTCTTAAATATGTTAAAAGTGACGCCATTTTAACCTCCATTTTGGATATCAGTCGCCTACAAGATGATAATCAAGATAAAGATAAATATTCAGTGATTGGGAGAGTTATGTTCGTATGCTAGCAACATTACCAGAGAGGGTTGCCAATAAATTGCAAATGAAAACCCCGAAAGATTTATCACGGGAAAATTATTGCTATTTTCTCATATTCCACATTGTGAGAAGTATAGATTTCATATCAGATAGTAATTTCTTTCAAGGTGTCAAGTATGATATGAGTTTTCTATCTCATTTGCTGTCGAAAGTCGTTACGAATTTCTCTATGGACGGTAATTGTGTTGCCATATTAGATTTTATTGATATAATAGTATTTTGGTGTAGTAACAAAAATGAAGAAAAAAATAAATTTATTAAAAGAAAACTCATTCAAACCCTTTTGAAACATTTAAGTCGACAAGCTATAGAGAATTTGGGTTTAATATTACTAAGCAGAGTGCCAATAGACTATAAATCAGATACACATATAATAACAAACTTACTTGGCGATATCATAGATTCAAGTGAAGACTGGGCTGAGATACTTACTTACAAAATACCATTTTACACAAAACCCAAAGATTTCAAAAACACAGCCATAGTAGGAAATTTGATTCACTATATTTCTACATCCAAAAATAATATTTCGATTTTAACAGATTTGGTTTTAAGATTATGTCGTGTTTGGGCTGATGTTAAAATTTCCTCAGCACAAAACATTGACCAACATATGTACATTTCTGAGTTACTTGTACTGGCAGTGAAATATCGAGTTGTTTTATCGGTACAGAATAATATCGATTATAATCTAATAGAATTAAAATCTGTACTATTTAAAGGTATGAGTAAACATCTAGATGTGCTGTCAAAAGAATTTAGATGCATAGGGATGGCTTCCATTGAGATAATATTAAAAATCTTGTCAGACATTGAAAAGAGCGATAAAGAAGCGTCCAATTCACTAACTTCGATTACAAGAAATGGGCGATGCTTGTGTAGAAATACATAAAATATTAAAAGATTTATCAAATAAGTGCTTATAGATAGAGATAGAAAGATTCCCAAAGATAGCAAATATAATGTAATCGATTTAAAACTTGTGCTAGATAGAATAGCGGAAAGAGTAATCGATGCTGACGTAGAAGCAAGAAGAATACGTAATACTGTAACAACTTGTGCAGTTAAAAGTCCACAACAAACTAAGGAAATAGTAAAACGATTATTCCGTTAAATTAGATGCCTTGCAAAAGTATGAGAAGGAAGAGTTAGATTCTGATGATGATTTAGTACCTTATGATATGAGTAACGATATACCCGTGAACGCAGGAAAGAGACCGCTGTATTTGCGTGATTTGATTGAAAATATTGTCGAAGCAAAAGACGCTGTTTTATTCGAAGAAAGTTTACAAGTATCCGAAGAACTGGTGACGAAACAACTTAAGGAGAAGATTCTAAAATAGCCACCGAGTTGCTAGATTTATTCGTACATTTAGAAGCTAAGTATCACGTAGAAGATTTTGATACTATCAAATTTGATACATGTGTTGCCATAGTTTGTAGTCAGCCTAAAGTTTGTGCCGAATATATTTGTAAAGAATTCCATACAGATGTTGGTAGGTATTCTATTGCTACTAAAATTTTTATGTTAGATGTTTTATCGGAAGCTGTAAATAAGATTTCAAACCAATTTGATAGCGATAAAAATATAAAAGATGATTTACATAACGTCAATGAGGAGTTGAGTGATAATAATCCAGAAGAAGTAATAAGACAAAGATTGCTTAGTAAAACTAGATATTTTCATACGAAAAGACAGCATCCTTTTGCGAAAGCTACAATTAATAGATTTGCAGAAGTTTCCGATAGTTTTTTCTATCCACTTGTCAACGGTTTCGGTTGTAAACAGCTCAGTTTGAGCCGACATAATTTAAAACAGGACATTGATAATATTTTGCTGTTTAAATATCTACAAGTTGTCGGCAATGTGATTTTGGCGTCGAAAAACTGCCCGAATTGCAGGAAATACTGTTGGGAGATTTTGCAGATTTTAGTCTATTTGCGGTACACACCGGATCCGAAGCTGCAGTCGTGTGTCATATCGCTCTTGGCTTCTGTAGTTCTGGTTCTACCTCCATCTGTTTTGAAGTTTGAATTTTTCGATTTAATATTAGATTTTAGGTCTTGGCTAGCCGAGTGTTTGTCCAACGTCGATCTGACTTTGCGTTTCGGTGGTGTTAATTCGGAAAGTGCGCTATTCGCTGGACAGGTGTTGGGAATGATTGAGAAAGCCTTGTTTGAAGGCGATTAATCTAACCTTTATCTTGATATTAGATACTACTCTTTAACCTTCTAAGACGGAACCACCGCAAATTTGTTGCCGATCTGTCATATACGGCTAATTGGGAAGCACCACAAATTTGTGGTCAGATACAGATAATTGAAACGAACGTTGAACTGATGCTTTCTCCCTCTAACTACATACGATTTGTGTTAGAGTAAAAGAGACGATATAATTCTCTTGGTTTCGGCGCGGCAATTTTGATGGCAGCTGGTAGATTATGGACAAAGATAATACTAAATTTGGCCCCTTTTAAGGGTTAATATGAATTAATATGCGTCGAATTTTCTGTACTATAAAATAGAATGACGCGAATTGAAGAAGAAAAGGTTGGAAAGGGGACCCGGGCTCCGAATTGGACACTGACGTACAATTTTACTGTACATTTGTCACTTAAGAAATACTACTAACTCTTGCGTTTGGGTGGCTTGTCTTAAGAGACGATAAAACAATTCGTCAGGTGGCAGGGTATTTGACCGTCTGGATAGCTACCACGCCTGACCCCAATTCTGCTATTACAATAAATTTATTTAATTATTGTAGGCCACCAACAAGAGATGCATCATATACACCCATCATAAATATAAACAGTACTCATGATAAATATACTCCTATTATAGGTGGTTACATCATGCATTGTGTCATGTTTTATAAATTGTTAAATAAAAAGTCAAGTTTTTATTTATAAAAATAATATATGATAAAAAGAAATATAATAAAACTAATCAATTTGCGATATTTTTTTGGTAGAATGTATAAGAACTGTCATTAAATATATCGAGGTTTTTAGATTTTATAACATGAACTGTATATATCGTTAGAAAGGTCGACTGCCGCTGTCGCTGCCGTCATAATGGTTGTTTTTCGTACAAAAATAGTCATTATCATCATTATCAAAGACAGTCAATGGTAGACAATTCAGAATAGCAGAATCAGGTTAAATATGCCACCATAACAATTTGAGTTAATAATTTCCTTAAGTTTTCGTGACTGCTAAAACAGTTAAAATATAGTTTGACCTTGTAATACGTTTGGGCATCAGTGATAAGTAAGACAGCGAATAATTAAGGAGGCTATATCATAGCCACCAACGATGAAATAAGTGTTAATTGTTAACTGTAACGCATTTAAAAGTATAATTTTAAGAATTATCTTAGTGAGTGAATTTTAATGTCTGTTAGATAATAGCTCTAGATGTCTGCATTTAATAAGAATTAATGTTTTGTGAAAACTGTTTTTTATTAATAAAGCTTTTGTCTTACTTGTTGTTTCATTTATTACCCTTTTTATACTGTTAATTTGTGACCATTCATTTGCCTGAATAAAGTCTGTTTGAAATAGGACTGTATGATTAAATTCATAAAACTGATAGGACGTAACTTGTAGCGTCATCGTAAGCTTCCCTACGAAATAAATATTTATTTTCAATATCGTGTAACCTCCATGTAACGTCATTCGATTTAACGACAAACTTCCTTAGGGCGTCGAAATCACTTGGCTTCGGTTGGTTTAGAGTTTAGATTGTCTTCCATACAATGGTACAGTCTATATATATCATTGCACCCACTCTCAATAACGAAACAGTTACAGTTGCCAAAATAAGTAAAAACTGCGCAACTCTGTACGTTCTTTTATTGCCTTATTGTCCTATCCCGTAATAAACTTGATTTTCGGCATTATACATACCGAAATGTCCAAGTACTTTAGCACCAAGATGCCTCAATATCGCAAGATATGAATAGAATAACTGGAAAAATACAAAAAAATAAAAAAAAAAAAAAAAAAAATACAAAAAAATGGTGGTACAGAGAAAGAAATCTTACAAAAATAACAGACTTCTTTCCTTAACGACAACTCTATAACGCCATAAACTGCACAGTCCCTTCAGTGTCGTTATATAGAGTTTACACTATATTTAAATATATTTAGTCCTTTTACCATTTGATAATATCTTATACGGTGAAACCTGTATAACTGGGATCTGAAGGGACCTATATTTTTTTATCACTTATAAATAAATAGGCAGGTTATGTTAAGACAGTTGTCTTATTTATAGAGGGTCCCACAATTAGATATCGAAATGTACCTTTTTCATAGTGAGTAGGGACTCACGATCTATTAGTAAGGAAATTCGATACTTCTCTTCCTTTTATAAATCGAAAAAATAAATTGGACCTCTGTATACCGAACACAGCGATATTTGAAAAATGTTTTTTACCTCGATAATTACCAGGATTTTTATTGATTTCACCTCTCTAACTCAAAATCAGTTGGAACAATTCTTAAACCCTACAAGTTGAATGATTCCTCAAAAGATTCGCTAAGTCGGTGAGTCGAAAACTCTGTAACTCGAATTTTATATCATCTCCTTTCAAATTAGACTTCAGTGGTTTTAATGTATATTGATATAATCTGTGACTACAAGTTTTTCACAATTGTATGGAGGGTAGAGGTAAGGAGAACTATCTCTGTATATGAAAAGTGTCCATCGAAGGCATTAAATTAGGGTGGCGCCACTTTGGCATCATGGTAAATTATTACAGTAGTATTATAGTATTTTAGTTTTATAAACTAAACTATTCACGTTGTCACATAACAATTCTTTGAGATTATGTTAAGTAAATTACTTTGTACTACGTAAATAGTTGACGTTTTATAACAGTGTACTCTCACAACTATTCTAATCGCCAAATGTATTTTTTTTACCACGGCATACTTCGATTCGTCTACAACAGCTACATTCATACCCTTTGTCTACATTAGCGCCACAGTGGACGATTTTTGAACTGTTATTTACAGCTTCCAACTGGACACTTCTCAACTATTTTCCTATATGACATGATTCTCCTTACTTTAGCTCCATTATCTATATATTACACCGTAGAGGTTGAATTTCTGTACAATGAAAAAATTCTAAAAACCGAGTCGGGGGAAATAGAACTAATTTAGATGTTTTTTCATTTTTTTTGTTTGTCTGTTTGTACTGGCTAATCTACGAAACAACTAGACCGATTTAAATGAAATGTTGAATTGTTGTAGCTTATATCCCTGGTCAACTTATAGGATAATTTCGATCCAAAAATTAAAGAATTCCCTTGGGATAGTTAACCGCACCACGCGGACGAAGTCGCTAACATGAGCTAGTATAGTTATATAATTATACTTGATGAGTGTCAATTTTATCAATAATAATTATTTGTCGAATAATATTTTGAAATTACGAGTAACAGGATATAAAATTAAAAAGAAAATGTTATTTTAATAGAACAACTTTTTTATGTAAATAATTACAGGTTCCCAATCAGCTATGCAGCCGACACAAATAGGTTTGTTACAACCAATAGCACCGACCAATCAGAATCAGCCCCCACAACCGATTAACAACAGCACTAACAAACCCAGCGCGAAATTAGGTGCAACGTGGGCCGACACCAAAGGCGCCATAAACATCGACGTGGATAACTTACTCGCACCCAAGTCCCCCAAAGCCACTCCGGCGCCGTCCATAAACCAATTGAAATCGAGCCCCAATAGCCCGGCGCACGGTCAACATTCAAATATCATGGGCGGCTTTCAATATATGCCACCGGTTAACAATAATTTCATGCAAAACAATGGGCAAAATTTAATAGGTAGTGGGCAGAATTTAATTGGTAGTGGGCAGAATGTAATGGGTAGTGGGCAGAATTTAATTGGTAGTGGGCAGATCAACAACAACATCGCGCGACAGCCCTTCGTTAATCAAAACTCGTTTCTGCAATGATATTGGTTGTTGGCAGACGTGTGCCAGAATGGTTAATTTTGTATAGGTTTTAATGTTTTTGGAGTTTTTATTTATTTTAATTCACATACCCTGTTAATATTAATTTTGCGTCTATTTTAATTGTGTGTTATGAATTTCTTATACATGTATTGACTGAGCAATAACAACAGTAATGTACGTTTCCCAATTTACATAGTGAAATATTTAAATGTAAGCAATAATTAAATTTATAGAACCGGTATTAAATAAAAGCCAAGTAACAATATTTATTTTATTTATATAAAGTAATACACCTCGGCTTGTCAATTGTCTAGTGATGTATCACATACCAAATAGTCGATATCGATAATTTTTTGGTACGTAATAAATGAGATTAAAATGAATAAAAATAAAATAAATTTTCACTGAGTTTATTATCATATTTTTTACACACTGGTGACAGCCATGCCGTCTTGGCATTACCTCCTCCAGAGTACGTTGTTTTGGGCGATCCCTCGCCAACCTGCTCCGATCATTTGGAAGATCTCTTTCTATCTCCTCTCTGGTTTACTTTTTTTTCCATCTCAAGGATACCAATCGTAAAAATGTTACCACCTTTTTACTTCAATTTGTATATCGTACACAGCCCTATTCAGTGTTTTTTGTGTGAAGACATACAACCTCGATATAATTTATGTCTAAATGTCTCTGACAGTATATCGTACTTAGCAACTTTCCTGTTTGGAATACGGTCTTCAATCTTCTGTCTTGATATCTCCTTGATTCTTCTGTATTAATATTTCTCTGTAAATAATTCTATCACAATAATAAACTTAAAATATTGTTTTATAACACGCGGACGAAGAGGCAACCGCAGTGATTTTCAATTTTTCTTTCTTCTACATCTTACTAATCATTCGGTTGGCCATTACTATGGGTTGAATTTTGCCGTTACTTGTATGGAGCTTATGACAAATTTTATCCGATAGAAAGCAAATGAACGGTCGGTAAGATATAGAACCGGCCATAAGTGAGATGGCCCAAGCGCTTTGCGAATCGTTTCCCTCACCACCACTACATACTCCGATTGTCATGTCGACCTGTCCCCAGCTATATAGATGAGTGTGAATGGAAAAAAAACAGGATTTTGTTTCGAACAAGTGTTTCTAGTTCAAAACGTTGTTCTAGTTATGCTACTAAATTAAAATATGTTTTATTTATGATCTTTATTAATAAAATAAGACCGACTTAATATAGTTGTCACGCGTTTAAAGCAATAGCTGATGTATCACTGTCTCGCTTTAACTAGTGATAATCTCGTAATGACGAATGTACAACTATACTCATCTCTTTCATTCTTGCATTCATTGCCATAAATGGAAATAGTTCAGACGTATCTGTAGTTATATTAAGATGGTTTCTACTTCTTTAGTTATTACACTGAACTGAAAACGTACATTACTAGTATCTTTCATTTAATAATTACTCCAAAAGCATTAAAATGAAATGAATTTAAAACAAATAATTAGTTATAAATAATGATAAATGTTGAAATTTGGTTTCAAATGTAGATACGTTAAAACTAGAGTTTTATACGAATTTTGATATTAATAAAAACGACTAGATACGGTCTTAATTGACCTGTGGAAGCCGTTTATTGGTTAGTTGTGTTAACAAATTGAAGTCAACATCCTTTATGTAACGATTGTAATAACCACTGCTTCCCAAACTTTTCTCACGTGTTTTTCTGATTGGAAGTCCTATTTTATTTATTATTCTTTCATTTTTCTGTGAGGTTTCGGCTCTATTCGCGGACATTCAAGGTTCCGTACTGTCGGGGAGTGCTTGGTTTTGCGAGCTTGAATGGGCCACTTTCCACCAGATTTTACCATTTTTTTCTCACATAAATATGTGTATGTGCGTAATGGATGATAAAAAAAAATATCAAAAATACGCATATGTCCTAGTTTCAGGGGTCCAGTAAAGCGATTTTCAAAAAACATATTTTTAGATGACAATTTGTTCACATAACTGGTCAGTGCTCAACGGTAAATGTTAATATTGTACAGTTACGCATATCAACGTATATCACAATGATATTATTATCTATTGTTGTTTTTTTTTCTTTACAAGGTTAAATATGAACGAATCAAGGAAGACTTGCATTATTACAGTGGGCCGTGTGTCAACTGTGTGTTCACACTACGAGTGGCTATCATATCGCAACTTTGAAGGCAAATAATAAACAATAAAATTCAATTTTTATAGGAAAGCAAAAGAAATATGTTTGTTTTTAAATACTTATCGTGGAGTTAAATAACTACACTTCATTTATCCAAATAAGTTCAGTAATTATTCATCCAAATAACTACACTACTTATTTATCCAAAAATTCAACTATTCATTTAAGCTTTCATAATGACTCTTAAACAAATATGTTCTCAATTGTAAAGATCATATCAACGAGTATTATGTGTTTTGCAAGGCAATCGAATTTTGTTTAATAACGGATTTTTTTATTTATATCTCGTACGAATTTACAAGGGAATTTCAATTTATTTTGTACCTTATCTAATTTAAAATAGATGTCATTGAAAACTCAGTTTTTGAGAAATTTGTCTTACTTAGGTAACGTCTTTAAAGTTGCGATTTGTTCTATAATAAACGATCGAGACGTAAGTCCCAATGTAATGTCAAGTCGATAATGTTACATTTATACCGGGTTTCTATGTCTTACTAACTATATATATTTTACCCTACCATTAGTAGAAAATTGATATTACCTATATAGAGTTTATATGAAATAACGCTAATCAATGGATAGGAAGATATAAAAACTGTCATTTTATAATGACTTATAAATTTCGGTGCCACATATTGATGACTATAATTTAAAAAAGGTTTGGTTGAGAAATGCAGTTTTCGTATAATCTACTTTCACATCTATATCGTTTGGTCGGTCCGATTATCGCGTTACGGGATGATATACCTTTTTAGGGAGTCTATTTATAAACTCGACGTTATGTGTCTTTTCTACAGCGATTTTCTATGATCTCGTACCGGGCAAATGATATAGAATTTGGGCAAATATTTATGACATATAATATTTATATATCTAATTGAGTATATATTATTTAATTCATTAGCTCTAGTGTTAAAAATATTTCAAAAATGCTCACTTACATTCCTAATTTATTTCATGCGTAAAGCCACGTTACACGATCAAGTACGCTTGAACCTACTCACTCGGGTAAACACTCACTCGGTAGACACCTCTGGTAGACACTCACTCGGTAGATACCTGCTCTGGTAGATCCTCACTTGGACGCTACTAATATCCTGGCACGTGACAGTATTGACACTCAAATCAACTTACACTTTTGTCTTACAAAACGTCGCAGTCCACTAGATTTACTAGCGTAGTAAGTTATTAAATTTTAGATTTATTATTATTAAATATTACTTTAACTAAGATGATAGCGAGGTACTTTTACTACCCGCTATTTTATATGAACATTGTTTTAGACGTTATTGTAAAATGTGTCAAGTAGCCTATTCGAGTGCGTTTGTTCCGAGTAAACTCGGACATGCCAATTTTCGCGAGTTTACTCTGATCACTGTATAGAAATAAAATGGCGGCGATTGAGAATCTTCTCAAAAGGTGGATAAATATTATGATATCAATGTGCTTTGGCATCTTGAAAATGAACAGATTGGTACAAATGAATTCGGCAAATGAGTGAAAAAGTTATTCCAAACGAGTGCGTTCTGCCCGAGTGTATTTGGATCGTGTAAACGCAGCTCAAATTTAAGCGTCAAATGAGCTACGCCATTGTTCAATTAACTCCAGGCCCTGTAGATAAGTGGTATTAGCGCTAAACCATAGAATACAAAATGTATGGGAAAGACATAACACTTAACATAAAGAGTCATTTACATGGAGAGAGTTTATCGCACGTTTGTGGGTGAAAATCGTATACTATTTTCGTACGCGATACTCTTTAGACCATAATCGCATTGATGTTTATTTACATTCAACCAAAAAACTTAAAAATCGCCTACGAGTATGTCGTACGATAATCATAAGGTAATTATCACCAAGAGTTTTGTTTGCACTACGACATAAACCACATTGAGATATTTGCCTATGATTTCTCGACTTGTCTAAACTAGAACTCATATGACATTTTTCAAGTATCGTACAAGTACCGCAATGACCAGGCGATTATCGCCCTTCCACGTACGATATCGAGTGTTTAGTTTACATGACTATTTTTTTCTTGCTTTCGACAATCGTATCTTGGAGGCAAGTAACTCTCTCCACGTGGATGGTCCTTTACGATATGACGTTTCCATACATTTTGTTTTATAGTCATTTAGGGCCTAATGCCACTTGTCCACAGGCCCTTAAGTCGTGCAAGCAAGTATACCCTAATAAATCCAGCCTTTACCGCCATTTAATCGTAAGCGACATTTGGAACTATATATTTTTTGCTTGTACAGGTGTTTCATACTATTATTTTGTTTATAATAGTTTGACACTCCTGTACAAGCAAAAATATACTTAGGTCAAAATGTCGCTTACGATAAATGGCGGTAAAGGATCGAAATCATTATGCCATTTTTTAAATAATATCAATGAATACTTACTTCACGAGATGACGTTGTTAAGGAGGATGCGTTTAAAATAGCATTATTAAAATTGAACTAACAATAGCGAATTATTTCATCGATAAATATTTACGGTATCGATAAAATGTAATGCGCATCACTTAATCACATATAGTACCTTATAAAAGCAGGTTGTAGTGTCGACTAGTTGATAGTTATTGATTATAACGTTGCTCTGTACCACGAAATTAAGTATATCATACATAAAGCATTTACAAACTATTTTAAGTGTATATACAATACAAAGGCGGAAAACGATTCTTCAATACATTATTTCAACAATGACAGCTGCAGTTCCCTTAAATAATTTAATAATAATTGTATGTCTCTAGAGACACCGGGTAATAATAATAATAATAATATTTTGTTGTTATTACTTATGTTTTTTTAAATATGAGAATTACATGTTATATACAACATACGATTCTATAAAAAATATTTACAACAAAAAATGATGTATGCATGAAAAAGATTGAAAAAATACTGCAAATCTCCTTAATTTTACTTTAACAGGAAAAATAAAGGATTAAGTAAAGAAAAAGTGTAACTAAAAAAATATATTACAATGATTTTCGTAAATAAAACCACATAGCAAGACATCACTTCAAGTATGATATGACTTTTTTGCATACATACGAAATTTTTCATTTTTCTCAATTTGTAATTGTAATGTGCAATAAGTCATTTTTTCTGGAATTTATGGCTTGGCAACTAGGCCTTTAAGCCAGGCTAATCGAAAAAAAATGATCCCAAGTTAACGTATACCTTCAAACTCGATGCAAATCATCAATATTTCTTGATGATCATCAAATATTAAAGATTTCCTTGAATTTTTCACAGTACTTTTTTGTGGTACAGATCTCGTTATTTTTATACCTATAGAATATTTTTATACCCGCTTTAATCAAATTTAAATAAGTAAATAAACAATATTAATATAATAGGCTATATAAATTAATGCGGTAGTGTCAAAAATAAATAGAAACACCTCGTTGTTAAGTCTTATTAACTAGTTTTTAAGGTGTCACTGTATGTTTCAAAAGATTTACTGACATCGCTAACATTTTTTACAATTAAATTATTCGACAGGAGATTTTTGTTTTGGTTCATAATTTAGAATTGAATTAAAAATTGATACAGATTTGATCGTATGATCTACGTTATATAAAATAGTTCAATTTTGTAAAATATATTACAGAATTATGTCAGTAAATCTTTTAATTATTATTGGATTGAATGATATTGTAGCGATTGTGG
The DNA here is from genome assembly GCA_012273795.1 of Dendrolimus punctatus. Classification (NCBI taxonomy): domain Eukaryota; kingdom Metazoa; phylum Arthropoda; class Insecta; order Lepidoptera; family Lasiocampidae; genus Dendrolimus; species Dendrolimus punctatus. The sequence goes on from CM022549.1 coordinate 15,494,703, forward strand.
AAGTTTTGAATTGACACCTTGAAACCTTAAATGAGGTACGTTTTGACTTTATTAAAGTAATAAAAAAAACAACAAATATATATAGAAATATCACAAATCACGATCAGATTGATTTCCTAAGATGTTACTTATTTAGAAACTTGTTCGTATTTCTAACTACACGTACAAGGTTCTTCAAAACTTCTGCAATGTAAGGATTTGATGTTAGATTGACGAAAAATTTTGTATACTGACATGTAGGTTAGCATAAAGTGATAAATTTTCATTTATTTGGTACTTAAGTAAATTGTCACGTTATGTCATATTTTCAGCTTTATGATACAATCGAAGAAGAATACAAGGCGTGACAATCCAGTAAAAATGTATGGAAATGTACCTAAATTCTACAATTGTAGTGGGCGTCGCATAAGGTATTTTTCTAGTGCTTTTTTATACAGCAAAACACCACTTTCAACCAATATTTTATTATTTAAAACAAATCTTTTGAACATCTAAGTCATACACACAAAAATATGTTTAATAAAATTTATTTAAGTCGAATTTCGACTGATTTGGACTCGTACATGCTGGTCACATACGTGTTGTTACAAAGCCTAGTTGGTGTTTTGATATAACAGAACGAGAATAGAATGCTTTCTGACGCCATTGAGAAATGTATGATTTAGGCGTATTTTCAGTTTCATTTTTTACCGAGCGTCAGTCCTAGCGTTTTTTTTCGATGCAATATTATGTCTCTAAATTTTAGCCTTAAAAATTTGGATTTGAGCAAATCGTATTCCATATAGTTTTTATTAAAGGCGATTCCATAGCAATATATGCATTTAATTAAATTCCGTTTCGGTTTTCAGTAGTAATATAAATTGTATTCAGTAATAAGAGAGTTGTGTTAGAGGGCAGCTAGCGATTTTTTTGAAATTAAAAATATTTTTAGTTAAATTTCGGATAGGTTGATTTGATTTGTAATCTACGTCTAAGACTCCATTTAGCGATGTAGTTTTTAATATATCTGCCAGTTGAAAAAGTAAAGAATAGGGACCAAAGCTCAAAGAATTTGACGAAAGAGATTTAAAAGTATTTTTTATGCGGAACGTAGTTTGTCAGATGTATTAAAAACTACTTTTTCAATAGAGAAATGTAGTTTACTCATACCATTCAGATGTGCTTTGTAATTTTCTTGGTGCCTATATTCTTTTTAGTGACTAATTATTTTAACATTTATTTACTATGTGTTTAAGAGTGCTTTTTTTAAATGGAATGAATAATGAAATAATACTTATATGAAAATTTAATATTTAATTTAGAAAATATGTACGTAGACACGTAAGAAGTGCAACTTCTTCAAATTGGTTAAATAAATAAAGTCTCTACCACGGTCGAATCGTCCGTGGTAGGGGCAAGAAAAAGATGGCGTGTAACGAGAAAAATGTGACTGTATTTTTTTTCCAACGCTTTTTCAGTCAATATTTGTCGATATGATTGACCATCTAATGATCCACTTTTATCAGTCGTTGAAATTGTTAGCTTTTGAACACATAGCAAATAAATTATAATTGTAAATAATATAATCTGTTTGAAGTTCTTCCATTAATTTCTTACACGTGGAGATTTTGAGAGCAATAATTACTGTTTTGAATAATTAAAACAAATAATTTTGTAGTGTTTATTGTATTAGACGATTTTATTAGGTTTAGTTTGTAATTTATGTGTTTGGTATACTGAAGGTAAACAATATGGATAAATGAAGATGCTGCCTAAATTGAGTTCCTTGCCTCGCTTGCATACCACATCTATGAAGATATGTAATTGAAGGACTTTACTTACGAAACACTTGTATTTACGTATCTCAACAATAATATTAAGGTTTTCAAAAAAAATATTTTGATTCAGATAAAATTTTATCCATAAGAATTGATTTTTATATGACATACAGAAATCTGTATGAAATCAAAATCAAATTCATATGTAATTGACGAGATTTGTGTAATACAGCTTTCAAGTTTTGATCGCGTGTTTGCTCTCTGGTCTCGTGTCCCGGGACGCGATCTAGTCTCGAGTTGCGGTCTGGTCACGTGTTGCGGAACCTCGTCTTGTCTCGATTGTGGAATGCAGCCGGTCTCGAGTCGCGGAACCTGGTCTGGTCTCGAGTTGCGGGTCTCGGATGGTCTCGACTCGCGGGCAGGTCTCGTGTCGCAGAACCTGGTCTGGTCTCGAATCCCGAGACGCGGTCTGGTTTCCTTCCGCGATCTAATCGCCTGTCTCGTTCATCTGACAAAGAGCCCCTATCTCAAATCGTACTTCTAAACTTTCCTCCAACCATGTTGTCAAAGGTCAAATCAACATATCATAAGAAGATTTAAATGCTTAAGCATACATTGTTTACCTTCGAACATGTGTTAACACTCGCACAATAAGTTATTTATAGTATAAAGTATATAATTAAATATTATTCGCGTATTAATATATTAATTATATGATTTGTAATACGATTTCATTGGAATTTTATCATATTTAATTGTTATTGTTCAATTTCTTTAACTATTATTGTATAATTTTTAACTTAGGACAAGACACGGATCGAGAGTGGTGTAATGAATGTATTAATAAATTATAATTACCTGATTTGTTTTTATTTAGCTCGCATCGATAATATTCCTTGATTTTCCCTTCACTAGTCTTTCAGCCACTGTGCCTTTGAACATATACACAAAAAAGTATCTTGGGAATTTCTACCAACTCGTTTTTAGTTATTTTTTGAGAAATTATAAAGTGGGGATAATATTTGTAATCTCCTCAACCATAGTTTTGTTTGAAGTCAGATTGAATATTTTGGAGATTCAGAGTAGTTTTACATACTGTATGGTGTTTTCAATGATGGGATGATTGGTACATATCACAATCAATTATGAAAGAGTGAGCGTGTAAATCCTATATAACATAATAACAACCCTTATTTGGGCCTGGCGAAAGGTAGTCCTGGGCCCTGGCTCATATAAGCCCCAGTGGGATTTTTTTATGTCTAATTGATAATTGATAAAATAAACATTTTTTTAAAGATCATCAAGCACTTTTCTCTGAAATATGCATTTGTAAACGAATGTTGTTAGTTTCTGAAAGTAATGTCCCTTATGATCGCAAATATAATATTTCTCAATTTTATTTAAGTTTAAGTATTATACGTACACGACAATGATAAATACTGGCAAATAAAAAACGTCAGATGATTAAATAACTCGAAAACTACAAATAACACTCATTCGAATGAACAGTGTTTTCGAGACATGATTTTTTATTTATTCCCATCGACGGCTTAAAATTTATACGAAAATAATATCTATATTTTTTATTTAGGTTTATGGCTTGGCAGCTAGGCCTTTAAGCTAGATCTTAGTTTATAATATACATTTAGTTTCTTCATTTTCTTAAGCCTATGTGTAGCACAGCTGAACTGTAGGTAATCAGCTAGTGCCATTCAACGGAGTTCTTGTGAGAACTCAAAAGGCCACATTTGACTATACAGTTCACATTTCTCACAAAACACATAATTACTACTCAAAAACTATCAATATCCTACAACTATTGTTCATTTTAGAGTAATTTTACACATTTTTAGAAAATAAAACTGCACAGCACAACATCTCCTTTCAGTTCCCACCAAAAACTCTCAATAATATCCGTTAACATAAGATAATCCACAGATAAAAACTAACTTACGTTCCGTTTCACGCTGTATTTATTGTCAGGTGATAAGGTATATATTATTCTAACGTCCATATTTTGAGTTATTGGCTACGTTCCATTAGACTCACAACGACTTTGTTCTTTCTATTAATATCTTTGGCGATCCATAGCTAAATGGTTGTTTTTCATGCCTTTTTTTTTTACATGGGGAACTGCGTTGCCGCACCGTCAGCCGCGCGGGGAATTGTCGCGGCCGGTGTGTGGGGCTCCCCCGACGCCGATTAATCAATACGACCGGCGCCGGGTATACCCACTAAAACCCCATGGGAGCCTTCATCCGCCTGAGTGCCGGGTCACGGTACATCGCCCGAGCATACCCCGCGACCCGGCGGGCGGTGGGCCGCCCCCGTAAACAGGGGGCGGCCTCTCCTGCGTGCGGGCCGGGGTGGTGAGAACTACCCCGGCCCTAAAAGGGACGCGCGGCTGCCTCTCGCGCCCTCTCGCGGCATTGGTGCGGGCGGAGGTCTGTCTTTGTTTTTCATGCCTACAGAACACTTCATAAGGTGGACTGATACGCACTTGGCTGATTTTAGAAGATGTAAAGTCAATAAAACGAAGTAATTAACAAATTATATTTATTTCCTTGATCATTTACATTATTGCACCTAATGATATCGATATAATCTAAACGATATTAAAAAAATATTTATTCTCTTACTTTTTTTAAATATAACAACAATCATTTATACAATAAATTTAACTTGTATTTAATACAACTTAAATAAAATTATTTACATTTTGTTAATTTATAAATTTATTTTTACGTAACTATCTTAATTAATGCAGAGCAAGTCAATATTTTTTACTATAATAATAATAATATGTAAAATCTTGGAAGAAGTTGTTTAAGTTGTGATGATAAATAACTGTTGCACTCGGAGACGTATTCCATTAACTGCGACATAGGCTGGTGTGTACCGAAATTTAACCGACGGTTAACCAAAAATAATCACTGTTTTTCCATACATTTTTGGCGATTATCTTATTTTAACCATCGGTTAAAATTCGGTGCACACCAGCCTTAGTTCCTTGTTATATTAACCGACAGTTAATAAGAGTCAAAAATAAAATCTATTGTATACATAGACAAGTTTTTGCCTAACACCAAACAATGGAATCTTGTGGCAGTATTAAAGAAATGTCTTGTTTAACAAAAATGCAACTCTACTAATACATTCTTCATCAGATTTATAAGTTTTTTGAAAATTCCTTAACAGATTTATCTTGAAGTGTCCACCAAAATTTATAAGAGAATAATTTAATGTCTACGAGTGCACCAGTAAGCCTCTGTAACTTAAATCATTTATAACGAACTCCTTAACACATTTTTGGACAACAATTTTATATATACACTTACAATAATTTTTGCATTATAATTGGAAAAATAGTACACGAAATTGTATGAAATAACAAAAAATAGTTAACTTTAAAACGGCTTACTTAGATCTCACTTTAAAGGGATCCCGCTCGACATCTGCTTTAGACAGATGGCGTAGGTGTCGATAAAGTTATATTTTTTTATATGCACTTACATATTTCATTTTTATAATAATTTCAATCAAAATTATTAATGTTAAGTTATTACCACATTTTTATTTCAATTAATATTTCTAAACACAGCAACATTCAGTATCTGATTGACAGGATATTTATGACAATTATTTTACCCGTTCAATGTATATTATAATATGCTAATACTTTTTTAGCTAGTTGTCGTGCTTGAGAATGGAAGATATTTTTTGAAGTGATAACTTCTTATGGGAGGGTGAAACGCTGCGTTACGTAACGCGTTACGGCGCCAGTTTGTCTGGCTTCCCTTTCTCTCACGCATACATACATACGCATACATATAAATATATTTTATAATCAATATAATAAATGATTTTATCAATTAATTGGTGAAGCCATCTAGCGATGTTGGGTAGATCACAGATAACTTCACCTCATACGGCACTGCGGCAGCCCACTCGCGTGAAGATGGTGCTCAGACTTTTGAACTTTTTAATACGTCACTTTTCGCATACGTATCGCCGTGATCGGTGCTGTATTAATTGAGCAGGCGCACGCGCACGTCAGTATATAATCTTTCAATACTGTTCGAACAAACTTTATCTGAAGGTGTGGTGAACGGTTGGTGGTCACGGATCTGACGACGTACTTTGATAAGGTGAGTGGGCATATTTTTTAGCCGCTCCAGTGGTTGTCGTATGGGTTTTTTGTCTTGATTGCCCGGCATCGCGTACTTCAGTATATCACCATATTTTAATTTTGGGCACGAACTTTTTATCATCGTAGCCCGCATACTACATGTTAGGGCTATTTACACGCCTTAACATTATTTATGGTCCGAATTCGAGCGGATTTTTCCAGCAAAATACAATTTTATATTGCGTTATATCACCACCTTATTTTTTATGTGGGTAGGTTCTTGAAAATATAATATTAATTTTCAAGTAGTATTTCGTTTTATGTACATAATTATTAGTACGCACGAAATATTACGATATACGTAATATATATATACATATTTAAGTACATAATTATTAGTACAATATTTACTTATTTGTCATACAATAAATACATATCTATTATAATTACGTATTATTGGTAATTATAAATATATTACACACATATTCTAGGGCACGTACGTAATATTGGTGCATACCTAAATACATAAATTTATACCTACTTAGGCTTTTTCATAATATTTCTTTGTTATTTCGTTCTACCTACGTCAGAGTATAAAGTTTAACTATGGCGTTGAAACAAGGTACTTTAGAAGTAAAACTAAAAATGTTGATAAGCAAAAAAGAGTCGATTTTTGCGAAGATTAATTGTGTCTTTGACATGTACAAAAATATGTCGGACTTTGATCCGAAATCGAATGAGAATTTCATGACTGAGTCGGAAATGATTGATGAAAATAGGCGTGATTTTGAAGAAATTATTGACCGAATTAATGAAATTAGGTTGATAATGGAACCAAATTTTGAACCTTGTTATCAAGAACTAGTTGCCTTTGACACGTTATATAATAAAATAAAACGTAATAGGAATAAAATATTATCTTATTCATCAATTTCCGATACTGTTAATAAAAAATCATTCTGTTCGAACAATTTGAAACTACCTCCTATTGAATTGCCTAGTTTTGATGGTGACACCGAAAATTGGCCCTTATTTTATGAGTCATTTAAGTCCAACATACACGAAAATGAGCAGTTGTGTGACTCGCAACGTGTGCAATATTTAGTCGGCAAACTCACACATAATGCGAGGAAGGTTCTCGCAGGTATCGTACCTACTGGTGATACATATAACATTATATGGGATAGTTTAAAAAAGAAGTACCAAGATAAACGTTCTTTAGGTACTCATTATTTAAATAATATTTTTGATTTGAAAAATTGTCAGCCTAATGCCAATAGTCTGAGCTCATTTATAGAAAAATATTCAGCTTCAATATTAGCTTTACAACAATTAAAATTACCCGATTTATCGGATTTTATTCTGTTGCATTGTGCACTTAGAAAAATCGATTCTCAGACGGTACAAGCATTTGAAATGTTTATAAGCGATAAAGAAATTCCTTCTTATAACGATTTAATTTCATTTGTACAAAATCAAGTAAAAATATTACAACGGTCACAGATCGATAAAAATTTTAATTCACCGTCAAATTCACGAAATAATTTTAATGTAAGTAAACGTAATACAAGGCCCTCTGCCGCCCGCACCGCTGACGGAGTCCCCGCAGTTCGTGCGCATGCGTTTCTGACGAATAATGACAATATGCCTACTAATGGCAATCGTTCAGAACGGTCTAGTAAATTTAAACCTTGCGCTCTTTGCAATAAGGTCGATCATGTTGAACTAATTAAATGTTCGCAATTCATTAATATGAATTCACCGAGAGACAGATTTAATTTTATTAAATCAAGACAAGGCTGTGTAAACTGTTTAAATGTTTCTCATACTGTCTCGTCGTGTCCGGAACCCGCGAATTGCAAATATTGCGAAAATAAACAGCATCATACTTTGTTGCATTTCGAGAATGAACATAATATAAATAATAATAATGGAAGCTCGAAACGTCAGATCTCTGCTTGTAATAAGAGAAGTGGCTCGCGCGCCTCCGTCCCCGCCGCCGCCCGCTCGGCGCACAATGCGTCGCTGCGCTTGCAGCCAGGACTGACTGCCACTGCGCCCGAGCGTGAAAATAATGTGGATGCGGCATCGCAACGCAAGCCGTGCGACTGCGCCTGCGCTTGCACTTCGAAAGATAATAAAGCTTCGTTATCATTAAGCACGAATATTAAGTCAGTTAATACTATATTGTTAGCAACTGCACAAGTTTACGCGAAACCATTTAACGGTAATAATAAATTATTAGTTCGTTGTTTAATCGATAATGGATCGCAGAACCATCTTATAACTTTAAGTTGCAGTAAAAAATTAAACTTAAATATTATTCCTCTTCATAACTCCGTAATTACTGGAGTTGGGATGTCTTCACGACCTATATATGGCTACGTGGATTTAGATATTGAATCGCGTATCATTCCATATAAAAAATATAAATTACGCGCTTTAGTCGTCGATTGTATTACAGATCAGTTGCCCTCACAGTTTATTAATAATTGTGACATGGCTTATTTAGATAATATTTCTATGGCTGATTTAACGTGGAATATTCCAGGTAATATCGATATGGTACTTGGAGCACAATTATTCCCCTTAATATATTTAGGACATAAAATTGAGTCCGGGTCCAATGCACCCCCTGCTTTATTGACTTCTTTCGGATATGTTTTAATGGGCGATTTCCTTAACGAAAATAATTTTACAAATGATTTTTCTCCCCAGCAACTGTGCACTTTCTCTGCTGTAGCTCTAAATGATTTAGAATTGACGATTCAAAGATTCTGGGAATTAGAAGAAATTCCATCAAAAATCATAATGAGCCCTGAAGAAACTGAGTGTGAGAACATGTTCGTCTGTCTCTCGTGATAGTGTCGGTCGATATTCTGTTTCTCTACCGTTCTGTTCCTCCTCCCAGAATTTAGGTAATTCTCGATATACAGCTCATCGTCGTTTTTTATTATTAGAGAAGAAATTTAAGCAAGTGCCTGGATTGAGAGAAAAATATAATACTGTTATTATTGAGTATTTAAATAAAGGGTATTTGTCCGAACTTTCGGAGACAAATTTAGATGGTGATGGCAGTGATGGCTATTACATCCCTCACCATGCGGTTACCCGCGACGATAAGCCGTTACCGCGCATTGTATTAGATGCCAGTGCAAAGACACATACGGGTTTATCACTTAATGATGTGCTTCACCCTGGCCCGAATTTACAGGGCGACTTATTCATCCTTTTATTGGGATTTAGATTGTATCCTGTTGCAATGACAGCAGACGTACAACAGATGTATTTACAGATTGGTGTTAGAGATGACCATCGTAAATACTTAAAAATATTGTTTCGTTTCGACACTAATGAAACGATTCGTACATTTCAGTTTAACCGTGTACCTTTCGGTTTGAAGTGTAGCCCTTTTCTCGCTATGAGAACCGTCCGACAGCTAGCTCTGGATATGGCCGCATGCTATCCAGATGCCGCTCGCATTGCTGAAAATAATTTCTATATGGACGATTTAGTTCATTCCGTTTCTGATGAGGAGACAGCTGTTAGTTTAGCTAGCGACCTCATCACCTTGTTTGATTCTTGTGGTATGAAACTCGTTAAATGGATAAGTAATTCTTCCAGCCTGACGAAAAATCTTCCAACTTTGCATAAAAATTCAGTCGATTTTGCTGATAATCGAAACAATAGTTCTAAAGTATTGGGATTGTCTTGGGATCCATCTGAAGATATTTTTTTCTTCAAGACAGCTATCATTACTGAGAAGTGTACAAAAAGAAATATATTGTCGGTAGTAGCTCGGTTGTTTGATGTATTAGGTTTAGTGGCTCCGTTAATTTTATATGCCAAACTACTCATCAAAGAATTGTGGCTTGCGAATATTGGTTGGGATGATGTCCCACCCGACCACATAATTCGTCGCTATTCTGTTCTTATAAAAGAATTTTCATTGCTGTCAGAATTGAAGTTTCCGCGACATGTCGGTGTTACAGCGTCAAGCCGAGTAATTATTGTTGGCTTTTGTGATGCGAGTTTAGACGGCTACGGTTGTGCTATATACTTACACTGTACCGACGTTGCAGGAGACGTATCAGTAAAATTACTTTGTTCTAAATCTAAGGTTTCACCCACGAAAATTACTACATTGGCACGCTTAGAATTATGTGCAGCTTTATTAATGTCTAAATTAATTAAGACAGTCATTGAGACATATCGTGGCCGTATTCAGATTGATGATATTTATGCATTTTCTGATTCCACGATTGCACTTTCCTGGATATGTTCTTCCCCACACCGCTGGTCTATATTCGTAGGAAATAGAGTAGCACAATGTCAGCAGAATCTCGATTCTGGTCATTTTTATCACGTCTCTGGAATTGAGAATCCCAGTGACTGTGTTTCCCGCGGAATGCTGCCTTCGCAGTTAATCTCCCATGATTTGTGGTGGAATGGACCTAGTTGGCTTAATAGCACGCCTTCTAATTGGCCTGTTGAAAAGTTTATTGCTTCGGATGTTGATCAGTTACCTGAGCATAAAGTCAATGTTATGACCGCGACTGTAAACGTTGAGTCATCGGTGTTATATGACTTATCTCAACGTATATCATCTTGGGATAAACTTCTTCGAATAACAGTTTATATTCTACGCTTTATAAAAATTATTAAATATCATATAAGTAATATTAAGCAATTAGCTATTGCAGAAAAGTATATAATCAAATCTATTCAGAAAATTCATTTTATTGATGATCTTAAGTTAATTCAGAATAATAATTTACCATGCAAAAAATTAAGAAATCTTTCAGTTTTTATTGATACTGAAGGAATTTTACGTGTAGGAGGACGTCTGACTAAATCAGATTTGCCGTTTGAGGCTAAACACCCGGCTGTTCTTCCAAAACGTGAACATGTAGTCAATCTTATTATTAGACATTTCCATGTGATGAATTGCCACACTGGTCCAGGTCTTCTGATGTCGATCATTAGACAAAAGTTCTGGATACTAGATGCCAGAACTGTCATAAGAAGTAGGATTAAGGAATGCAATACTTGCTTCAGAGTGCATCCTTCTAATCGAATGCCCAAAATGGCCGATTTGCCTTCATATCGTATTCATGAGGCTAAGGCTTTCGTTCATACAGCTGTGGACTACACTGGTGCCATACGCATTCTTTTAACGCGTCGACGTGGTCAACATGCCCAGAAAGCATATATTTGTTTGTTTGTCTGTTTGGTAACCAAGGCAGTTCACATAGAACTAGTGACCGACCTCTCTAGCGACTGTTTCTTAGCAGCGTTTAAGCGCTTCATTTCACGTCGTGGTCCTGTGTGTTGTCTTTACTCCGACAACGGAACAAATTTTGTTGGTGCCCGTTCAAAGCTAGATGAAATTTATAATTTACTAATTAGTTCAGAACATAATACTTTAATGAAAAGGGAACTCGAAAAATATCGTATTGAATGGAAGATGATCCCACCGCGTACGCCTCACTTTGGTGGAGCGTGGGAGTCGAACATAAAGAGTCTGAAAACTCATTTATATAGAGTGATTGGAACTCAACTCTTAACATATGAAGAGTTACAAACCGTGCTGGTTCAAATTGAATGCGTAATGAATTCCAGGCCTTTAAGTGTTGTCACTTCTGACCCTTACCCTGAAGTTATAACTCCAGCTCATTTTTTAATGACCACTCCTCTAAGACAGCTGCCTTTATGCGATCTGTCGAATGAGCCAGTCAATTTGATTAGACGTAAACATTTACTTGATAATATCGTTGCTTCTTATTGGAAGAAGTGGCGAATTGAATATTTGCACACTTTGCAAGTTAGGCAAAAGTGGCAAAAGGATGAACATTCCATTAAAATAGGAACTGTCGTAATTCTTGGACAGGATGATGTTCCTCCTTTGTCGTGGCCCTTAGGAATTATCACCGAAGTATTTCCGGCTTCCGATGGGGTTGTTAGGGTTGCTACTATCAAAACTAGGTTGGGAGCGTTTAAGCGACCTGTAGCTAAACTTTATCCTTTACCTAGCCAATAGTATGCCCAAAAATATAATATCAACTAACTATAGAGATATTCATTGTCTTATTATAAGTAATATTCATAATCATATATATATAAGATCAATATCGTATATACATAATATTTGTTTAATTTACCATAATTAAGTGGTGTGACGTAATATATTTTGTGTTACTTTCTATAAAACCGTAATTTTGGGTTTGAAAGTCTTTCGACCTTTCAAAGGCGGGAGCATGGTGAAGCCATCTAGCGATGTTGGGTAGATCACAGATAACTTCACCTCATACGGCACTGCGGCAGCCCACTCGCGTGAAGATGGTGCTCAGACTTTTGAACTTTTTAATACGTCACTTTTCGCATACGTATCGCCGTGATCGGTGCTGTATTAATTGAGCAGGCGCACGCGCACGTCAGTATATAATCTTTCAATACTGTTCGAACAAACTTTATCTGAAGGTGTGGTGAACGGTTGGTGGTCACGGATCTGACGACGTACTTTGATAAGGTGAGTGGGCATATTTTTTAGCCGCTCCAGTGGTTGTCGTATGGGTTTTTTGTCTTGATTGCCCGGCATCGCGTACTTCAGTATATCACCATATTTTAATTTTGGGCACGAACTTTTTATCATCGTAGCCCGCATACTACATGTTAGGGCTATTTACACGCCTTAACAATTAATAAATAACCTTTCCTTACATTATCATATGAATATACGTAGAATTTAACTAATAACCTTTTCTCAAGTTAAACAATTTCAATATTAAATAGTTAAACTTAGATTAGTTTAAGTTCTAACTTCTGTCGGGCGTCCCGAGACGCACTTTTTTCAAGAATATGTATGGATCAACAATATTCTTAGTATTCTGTATTCTTCATTCTCTTTCATCCATATTCAAATTTATAAAATTAAAAAAGAAACAATAATTCATTTTAAAACTCATGTTAATCAGACACTGAATAAGGCCGTGTATGAAAATATTAGTAGAAATATAAAAGGTAGTGATAATTTTGACTTTTGTTTACAAAATTACAAAATGTTTTTTTTGAGCATATGACTCATACGTGATGTTATATACTCAAAAAACTAATTTTGTGAGAGGTAATTTTAATAATGCAAACAAAAATCGAAGATCAGTAATGACAATATTGTTACGACCGACAAAGACCGATTCACACGTGCAGTTTATACATTCCCGCATTTGGACTGCTTTTGTTTACTTATTTATTGGCATACGGCCTATTGTACTCGTTTATGGCCGTTAGCAGGGATAATTAGCCAGGTGTGCGGATTACGATTTCTAACAAATTAAGTTGATGATACGGGATGGCACACTTATATTTGTAAAGTATAAAACGACGGCAAGATTTAGTGACGGACTTTGCGCGTGTTATTGAGTTGTGCATTACATTTGGACTTATTGCGTCCGGTTATATTTGTACCTGTGTTATAAGTGTTTGTATAGTTCTAAAAAATTCTATAGGAAATCCAACGTCATTTTTAATATGAGTCCCACACTCGTAACAATATTGATCAATAATTAAGATTAAAATGCCATATTTCACGGCACCACAAAAAACATCGATATCGACTATTTGATATGTGATTTCACATCACTAGAAAATTGCCAGCTCGACCTTTCGGAGCTATTCGTTAAAAAGTACATTCAATTAAAATAAAAAATGCCGAGTAAAATATAATGAATACTTTCTGCTTACTCCTTATTCGCCACCGGCGTGATGTTTCAGGTCGAAGATCTCCATCAGCAGCGGTTCCAAGGGGTTCACGTCTAAATAGACATCTGTCACCTCTTCGGAAAACTTCCGAAGTTCCAAAATCTTTTGGATTAGTTTCAGGAATATCGATTTCGCTTCGCACCCTGGATATACGCTTTCCAAGTATCGACGGAGCAGGTAATAGTATGAATTCTGAAAAAAATATATTATACTATAGTTTCACAATTAAACTGCGGGTTGTGATCATGAAAGTGCCAGGTTTGATTCCGAGTAGAGTAAATTTCTTAGATACTTGCTTACTCTGGTCTGGAAGTCTGTGAATGATCCTAAACTTATCCCTTGTATACTATCTATATATTAAACAAGAGCATGCATAGCTTGCGAATACGAAACGTTCATCTGTTTGCTGATTTAAAAAAATAAAAGATTTAATAGTTTGACAGAGAAAATTAAAGTAAGCTTCTATAGGGTAAAGGAAACAATTCATAAATTAAATTAAATATTATTAATATAGTATTGTTAATATAAACATATGATACATTCAGCTGACGAGAATATATTTTGAAATCGTAATACCAAAAGACAAAAAAAAGCCTGCAATCTTTGTTACCAATCTTTGCTTCAACTCCATAAAATAAAGAAATCTATTTTTATACTAGCTGTCCCAGCAGACGACGTCCTGCCCGGTAAAAAAAAAATAAAAAAAAATAGGGGTGGACTACCCCTAACATTTAGGGGGGATGAAAAATAGATGTTGGCCGATTCTCATAGATACCGGATAAGCACAAAACATTTCATCAAAATCGGTCAAGCCGTTTCGGAGGAGTATGGCAACGAAAACTGTGACACGAGAATTTTATATATTAGATTAACAAACAGATAAGGCTCAAAAGATTCTCGTTGGTAATCAGCCACTTTCTTCCCTCGGTAAATAATGTGTTCACAATGTCATATCTCGAGAAAACAATTCACCCTTAACTTTAAAAACAATAATAATAAGAACGAGGACTCTATGCCCCACTTCCGGAAGAGATCAGCCTTTTATATATTGATGTACATATTTTATAAGATATTTATAAGAAAAATGTAAAAAACTTGAAAATAAAATAAATAAGTGAATAATAATAAAATGATTTTATTGACACCAAAATTAAATTTACATTTGACCTAAAATGAAGACTGTTTGGGCACTAACATAAACTAAGCCAAGTCTGTCTCTTAGGTGTTAGCCCCTTCCAGTGACTTAAGACCTATGAATGAATTGAAGTACAATAATTCCAAAACAAAACTTACAAAGAGAAAATAAAGCGAGTGAGAAGAGACAGTAGTGTTTAATCCTAACGCAATTCTTCATTTCATAAAACCTCATTAAATCAAAACGTTATAGTATTATAAAAAATTAAAACTTCGTTTAAAAAAAACCGACTTCTAAAACTAAAAAACTAAAATGTATAAAATAATTTATTTCTAAAGCTATTAATATTATCTAAAACATCTTAAAGTCGGTGCTTAGTAATTTTCAAAATATAGTAATTTTTATGGTTTACTTTGTACCGACTTCAAGATGTTTTAGATAATATATATAAATAATAATAACTTTAGAAATAAGTTATTTTATACATTTTAGTTTTTGAAGTCGGTTTTTTTAAACGACGTTTTTATTTGTTACTTTTTAGTGTCTAGCTATATATGGGTGGACCTACGAATGGTACCACGCTTCTTAAAAAATATAGGTCCCAAGAAACGGGAACAAAAGAATGTTCGTAAAATGAAAACTACCGGGCCAAACTATGTCAAATTTTTGGGGGACCACATGGCAGCTTCTTCGCGTCGAACAAAAAGAGAATCACGTAAATCGAATCATAAAACACGGAGTAATCGGTGAACATACATTAAAAAAAGAAGATTCCGACGAATTGAGAACCTCCTTTTTTCGAAGTCGATTAAAAAATCCCTCGTGTCACTCGTCTTACATACGTCTAAATATTAATACATAATAATTTCTAAAAACTCTAAAACCACAAATAATACGTGTAAAACTATAAAATATATAATTAAAATCGTTACAGACTTTGAAATTTATTATATCAACAAAACAAATAGTGTACCTGCTCCAATTTGATGACGTCGCGGTGAACTACCCTCGCCCGGTCGGGGACGAAAAGCAAAATGGCGGACATGATCAGGATGACGTTCTCGTCCTGCCGCCACTTGGGCTCGAACGAGCGGATGAACGACTCGTGCGACCGGTAAATGTTGCCCTTCGCCAGCTTCAGCACGTCCGTCCTTATGCTGCCGAATTGCTCCTGGCTGTGCGGTATCTGTGCCGTTTTTCAAGTTATACTTCTAAAGAAGTAGAAGCGTGTGTGTCATGGGGACAATGATGACACACACGAAAAAGCTACACCATGAAGTTAGCTATAGTCAACATTTTAGTTTTTCAAGATGGCCGAGTGTAGGATGGTGGTTGCGTAGCAACGAGTTTTTGATAGATGGATTATGAATTTGTCAGTTTTAATTAAAATACGAGTTTGATGATTTATAAATCATTTATTTAGTATCCTACATATATATATATATATATATATATATATATATATATATATATATATATATATATATATATATATATATATTAAATATTAAATATTATATATTAAAGTGATCAGCAAAATCATAGGATTTATTTTAATTCTAATTCCAGTGAATTTCTAAAAAAAGTAAGTAATTATATCGCTTTTTCTAATACTTGGGTGTGATTGTGGTATTTATTTTTCTAAGTTATTTAGAGTTAACCTTAGTTTTTGATTATATTTTTCAGTACGGTCGGTTAAATAAATAAAGTCCCAACCACGGTCGATTCCTCCGTGGTAGGGGCTTTATTTATCTAACCAATTTAAAGAAGTATAATTTCTAACGCGTGTACATAAGTATACACACACTTTTTTTTGTCAATTATAAATCTGCCAAGTGCGTGTCAGTTATAGCGCAGGAAAAATTTAAATCAATGAAAATGAAGGTTTTCATTTCAAAACGGAAACAGCTTGTCGCTTTGTTGAAAATAAATTTCCGTGATTTGATAGAAGTAAGTTTATATATTGAAAATACTCAAAAATGTCAGTTTCTATATTTCATTGTCTATTCATCTGCTTTAAAATTAATTAAATTTATATATACATTTTTTACCCAATAATTTTTTTTACTAGTTACTTAGTACAAATCAACAATATAATCGTGTAAAAGACGACCAAAAGAAAAGGAATTTTAAAAAAAGAAAGTAAAAACAAAAAAGTATAAAGAGCAGAAAAGAAATTAACCCCTAAAAAGGTAACCCGAGCAATTTTGTTCGTCCGGAGAGAGAAAAAAACAAAATTGTAAAACGCGTTTTAACAATAAATAATACGCTATTTTATCCGTTCCCATGACGATGTGATAACTTGCTAGACTTTTTGTAAAGTGTAGGAAGCTTCAGCCTTTTGAAACGTGATATAAATTTTCACAATTAACAGTGACTGTCAACTACCCTGTTGTAACGTAGATTAAATTTAGAACGAATAATAAAGTGTTTCCATTCAATCATTCACTCTTAAAAATGGCAAATCACGTTAAGATGTTTGTTAATAAATCACTTCACTCACTTTCCATTGGTTCCGTTGGCCGTCGTACGTCATTGTACTTCTCAAAATCATCATTTCTATACAACCTCCTTTCAATAATGCCACCTGAAAAGAAATTATAATTTTCTGTTCTCATATTTGCTTTATTTGTACTATGGGAGCTGCGTACGTCCAGTCATCGCAGCGGATGACGAACTACTGGCTAGCGCGACGCGGGAGCGCACATATTAATAGTTGCTCTGTCGCGTTCGCACACCATCCTTCGCGCTCACACATTGTGCTATATATTGTACTAGCTTTACGACTTGTTAATATTTGTACTTAAGGTTACCGTTTCCAAAAGAAATCAGTTCACATCAACACTCGACAGCGAATACTACTCTCTGCCATCTGAAGTATCTCTACCTTTTGCTGCTACTATTAAGTATTGTTAACTAAAATTTTTAATTAAATTAAACAGAATATTTAGTGATACACACTTTTTTTAAATACACGAGTTCAGCTGACAAACAGCCAGCCCACCTGATGGGAAGCAGTTACCATCGCCTACAAACATTTGTAACTTACTAAAAGAGGCTTCGAAAACTATATTAAATCTGTTTTTAACAGTAATAATCATTTACATTGTTACAACCTAGGCACCGACATAAAAAATTCACACCTGCATATCTGTAAAAACACATTTTATTACCTCTCGACATTTGAACTAATTGTAATTCTTTTATGGTCGTCTTCATTTGTTTACTTATTTATTGGCATGCGTGTACTAATTATTCTAGAGAACAGCCCATTGTTTTATTGTACTCGTTTATGGCCATTGTGGTCGACTCATTAGCCAGGTGTTACAGATTACATCGACTACAATGGGGGCACATTTTATTTGTGAGGTATAACCAGGGCCCGATGGAGAGACGAGGCAGTCGAGCGAGAACTACGATCAAAATGAGACGTGTGTACATTCGGGAATCTATTAGTGACGGACTTTGCGCGTTTTATTGAATTACGACCTTCTGCATTACGTTTGGATTTGTTCTGTTCGGTTATATTTGTACCTGTGTTATACGTGTTTGTATAGTTCTAATAAACTCTATAATAATTCTAACGGCATTTTAATTCAAATTGTAATTTATTTCAATTTCAAAATTTTAAATAAAAGTAAATAAGTACCTGGTCCTCCTCGCATAGGTTTTTGAACGCGTTGATTTTCTTCGCTATCTTAATCAGCCTCCGAATCGCTATGGCGGTTAAATTCACTATAGTTATTAACCTGGGGTCGTGTTTGCCACCCTCCTGTTCGAATAAAGACTACATGGTGTAATAAATTAGAAAAAAGAATCTTTTAAATATTAATTAACTTAATAATTATTAAACTTATGCCCCATTTCCTAATTTAGATATGCCGCCGACACATCGGTTACCTCGATGTGCAGGTTGCATAACGATGTTTTCCTTCACCGTTGTTAGCACGTGGTAATTGTAACAATATGCACATTGGGCCAGAAAACTACCTAAGTGGTGCATTCATTCCGGCCAGGATCGAATCCGCGTCCTTTGGTTTCGGGACGCGTCAATTAGCCAATACGCTATCACGACTATCCAACTAAATTACCCACGAACTAAAAAATGGTAGTGTCCAATACTAATACTACATTGAAAGTACAAAATGGTGAAAATGAACAAAGACTTACATACACGCTTTTATACATATCATATATGCGAGGGATAAAGATAACAGAAACACAAAAAAAATCGAAATGTGTGCTGGGACACATAGTTGAAGTGAAACTTCAACGGACAAGTGGAAAAACGAATCGCAACGGACAAGTGGAAAAACGAATCGCAACGGACAAGTGGAAAAACGAATCGCAACGGACAAGTGGAAAAACGAATCGCAACGGACAAGTGGAAAAACGAATCGCAACGGACAAGTGGAAAAACGAATCGCAACGGACATGTGGAAAAACGAATCGCAACGGACAAGTGGAAAAACGAATCGCAACGGACAAGTGGAAAAACGAATCGCAACGGACAAGTGGAAAAACGAATCGCAACGGACATGTGGAAAAACGAATCGCAACGGACATGTGGAAAAACGAATCGCAACGGACAAGTAGAAAAACGAATCGTTACCCCCCAGCACACATTTCGATTCATTTCAGATTTACTGCAAATTATGATTTGGTTTTATTTAAACATATCCTATTTTATCAAACCAAAAACATCGATTTCGACTCGGAACCAAAAAAACATCCTCTAAAATTATGCCGCCTCTCATCACGCGATATACCTTCTACCCCCTCCATGCGGCCGTAATGCTTTTCCGTGACGGAAAAAATCCTAATATCATCCTATAGAGAATTCACTTCAAAAATGACACAAAATTACAGTCTGCCTGACCGTGAATGGCGTTAATAACGTATTTTTAAAAGCACCCAAGGAAAGTGCAAAGATGTCGATGTTTTCAGAATATGTATTGGTAGTACATTGGGGCACAAAGTCCTGCGTTAGTACAACAGGAAGTCGTAGAAAAAGCCTCCAGTTTTCCTCACGCGTCTAAACACTGTCCTTGCGACATAGTGACACATAGTACTAGCTGTGCCCGCGACGTCGTGCGTGGATTTTCCCCGATTTTGAAACATTCTTCATTGTTGCTCCGCTCCTATTGGTATTAGCGTGATGATATATAACCCAAAGCCTTCCTCGATTAAAGTACAAACAAACAAGGCAAGCAGTCTGTTTAATGATGACAAAGGTTGATATCCCTGGTGGTAAGTGCGAAACACTGCGCAGTCAAACTCATAAGACACTTACCTTGAGTCCGACCGTACTCGACTCCAGCAACGAGACATCGTCGTCTATGGGTGAATGTAAAACTTTATTCGCGACTATTAACTCGTTTAATTTGGCTCTTTCTACCTGAAATAAAATTTGTGCTGTTTCATAGCATAAATTATAACATTCCGACAAACCCAATTTAAGACAACTAGTGGTCGACCATAATAATTTGTTGTGAAAGACTATATACTTCTAAGATCACAGATTTCGCCAAGGCTACATACACTGTTAATTTGATTTCAACAATAAACAAAAGAATATTTGCATATACCGTAAAACGGGGGGAATAGGGTCTAGGGGGTGAATTGGGACAAACCTCAAGTTTTATTTTCGACCTTATTTAGGTTATTTATGTTACGTGTTACACTTTGTGGTAGGATTTAAATTTGAAGCTTGCAATATTTTTTCTATAATCTTCCAAAACTAAGTCATCGTGTCATAAGTATTTTTAAAAAAACATACTTTAAGACCCTGGGTCATTTATGATAATATATTACATTTAAAAAAATGGTAGGTATATGTCAAGTACCTACATACCCAACCTTAAAAGACACTATCTACCAGGTAGGTATTGTAGGTACCTGCCTATAGTATGAAAGTGCCAGCCCTAGCGAAAAACTCTATTAACCCCTTAAGCGACCCGATTCACCCCAAAGCCTGGGTGAATAGGGACAAGTGAATTTTTGTAACATTTTATGATTATTCTTTAATAAACTTTATCTTAATGCATTAGAAATAAAAAAAATTAACTACCGGAACCATTATGATCTCTGTTTTAATACTATAACTACAAAAAAAACCCGATAAAAATCAATGTCGAACTTAAAAAGTTTCCCGATTCGCCCCATTTTACGGTATACTCTTTTGTTTATTGTTCAAGTGTGTGTGTCAAATACGTAGTAATGTACTTTTTATTGATTTAATGTATTTTTTATACATAATTAAAAAAAAATAGCATTCGTTCCTTCTTCTGTATATAAATTATAAGTGTGCGAAATTTCATTTCCGTCCGTGCAATTTAAAAAGGGGTACGAACTTTTTGCTTCACGTTGAACATGATAGAGTAGTAAAAAGCTCCCACTCCCACAAGCACTAGAGTTGGGTAGGACATGATTTGAAAATGAGTTTGTAAGAGTAAGATGACATTTTGTACTGAACCAGTACAATGTATCACCTCAAATGAGGCGAGGATTTGTAAGGTTTGTACCGCGGCAGTGCATTTGAAGTGATGAGGCCGGTGAGGCGCACGGCTGTAGCTAGGGGGGGCATTGTGGGGCGATGCCCTATCTTGAAATCACAATGCCCAAACTTAAAAAAACCAAAAACTAAGATAAATTATGTCTCTCAAGACCACGGGCGGATATTTAGAGGGCTTGCGTGGGGCCATGGGAAGCCCAACACGTAACGGCCCCTTGACAAATTAACTGTAAATGTGGCGTATACACTGATCGGCGATTATTCCTGTCCACACTATATAATAATGCACCCAAGGACAAGCCCCGGCCAGTGTAGGATTATTGTGGGAAATAAGGTCAAGAAGAACCGGGCTATTAGGGTGAACTGCTAATGGTACTAGTGGTAATATGGGGACTATGGCGTCTGCCCGTCGCAATGTTCGGGGAACATGGAAAAATGGGCAGAACGTGACCCGCCACTCCCTGCATGAGCCCCAAAAAATGCCATAAAAGGCAGGGGCAACATGGGCGTGAGTGGCTAAGGGGAGTAGAGAGGAGGGCTGCAGGTTCACCGAAGCTACTTCCGACGTGATGCCATAGATACATTATTATTATTATTAAATTGTTTGTTTATAGTTTGAGATAAAAAATTGCAGCGATAGGTATCTAAACTTTTCCGAACATACCACAGTTTGTGACATTAATTTCATATTATTCAAATTCAAATTTATTTAACCCAATTTCTCATTACATGACAATGGTTTAACCAAAGATTATGCTAAGGTACGTTATCTTGGTCGTCACATTTTGAGCGAGATTGGCTCCTAAAGAACCCTGCACTAGGCAAAGCCTGTATCGCAGGGGTCATATTATAATAATTCCTTGTTCTGTGTATAGATGTCATTTGAAGTGTCATCATATGAAGCGATGGGTTTATTTAATTATAATATCTGTGACGCAGAGAGGATTCCGCGTACCATAGATTGCAATATGGGCTATATTGGAATCTATTGTACGGGAAATCCCCCTTTAAACTAAAATAAACGTAAATTGGAGATTGATTATCATTGTTTTGTAGTGTAGGGTAAAGAGTGTTTTAGTCAAAAATCGATAAAATTGTTTTTTTACTTCCTCCCGACCTGTATCAAATGGTGCCCTACCTCAAATTCGACTCTAGCTACAGCCCTGGTGAGGCGGTGAACATTCTAGTATGAACATGGTTCGCGAGGGCCCCTTTTCGAAAAATCATACCGGTGCCTTTGACGGCGCCGACTTCCGAGGCTTTTCATTTGCGTCAAAAACCGACAACCGTGTTTTTTTTAAAGCAGGGGGAATACATATCGTACTGTTACAATTCAGGTCCCGACATACACAAAATCCACCTGCATATCTGAAACAAAGCACATTTATTACCCGTCGACATTTGAACTAAGAAATTCTTTTATGGTCGTCTTCTTTTGTTTACTTATTGGCATAAAGCCTATTTTTGTATTGTAATCATTAGCCAAGTGTTACGGATTTAAAGTACAAGCTGATTCTAGGAAATTCGGTCTACGTTGCCGGGCAAACATATTGCATTTGTGCATTATAAAACAATGGCCCGATTGAGGGAGGTGTCAGTTGAGCGAAAATCACCAGCGAAGCGAGACGTGTGTACTTTGTAGTGCGGGATTGTACGGGAATCAAATAAGTGCGCGTTTTATTGAATTACGACCGTCTACATTACGTTTGGACTTGTTGTGTTCAGTTATATTCGTACTTATGTTATACGTGTTTGTGTATTTCTGGGGGGTTAGACCTTATGCAACGAGATTCAGTGAGGACTCTGATACAGTCGTTTCCAAATACACCTGCCTCCCATGTGCCCGCGCTTGTGGTTGCAATTATATGAGAGACGCTCACGAGCCACGTCCACACTGTGGATTTTTGGTTACGATTACTGCAACGGTTACAGTTACCGCCGGTGAGCACGCGGCTTTACGTTACCTCATTGAGTTCCCTGGATGAGCCACTGCAAGAGTTGACTGAGGTGTACGCTTCGAACTCCAGCTTTATAGCTTCGCACAATATAGACTCCATTGAGTTGGGTTCTATTCTGGAAAACACAATAACAATATCATCATCATCATCATCATCTTCAGCCAAATTCAGTCCACTGCTGGACGTAGGCCTCCCCAAGTACGCGTCACATATCCCGGTCTCCTGTCTTCCGCATCCAGCTCCTCGACAACACGGATATAACGAGAAGGCTCAAAAGGACTATGGTGTACTGTGCTAACTTAGAATACATCAACAAAGTGTCATCGTCATCATCCGAGCGATAAATCCCGGTTGCGTTCGGAGCGATCACTTCGACGCCCAGGGTCCGCTTTCCTACTTTTTCTTCTCCACTTCGCGCGATCTTCGGCATCCCTTGTTTTGAGACCGTTGGTACGCATGTCATGCCTCACAACGTCAAGCCAGCATTTCTTGGGCCTACCCCTTCGACCGGGACCTGGAGGAGGCGGCATGGCTAGACATCTGTTCCCCACGTAACTAGCCGGTTTCTGTAAAACGTGGCCGTACCAGCGCAAGCGACTCTCCTGCAGTTTGTCTGCTATGTCACGGACGTGAAAGCTGCCGCGGATGCGGGAGTTCCTGACACGATCCTTTCGCGTGACTCCACACATCCACCGAAGCATATTCATTTCCGTGACACGCAGCTCCTGCTTGTGTCGCTCAAGTACAGGCCACGCTTCACTGCCATATAAAAGAACAGGTCTAATAATAGATTTATAGACCTGTCCTTTTAGCTTAACCGGCATTTTGGGGTCGCAAATGACACCTGTAACCTCACGCCACTTGGCCCAAGCTGCTGATATTCGAGCCTTGACGTCATGGTCGATGTCCCCGGACGCGCTGAGTACAGATCCCAGGTACTTAAACTGGTCCGTGCGTTCGGCCGCACATCAACAAAGTGTCTCCCCTTAATAGAGACAATCAGAAAAGTGCTAATGGACACTTTCTTAGTTAAATACTTTTAGTCAATTTAGGTTATATTTAAATTACTTATTAGTCTTTTTAGATTAGATTGTAATATTAATGTGGTATTTATAATTACAACATTTAAGAAAATAATAATAATTTACTAACTATGAGTGAGAGTTCCGATTGCCCAGTTCCCCTTACCACCAAGACTTGAAAACCATAAAGACTTTTATTTCCGGTTTTTTTAACCGACTTCAAAAATGGAGGAGGTTCTCAACTCGTCGGAATCTTTTTTTTTCAATTTAAGGTCAATTAAACGGTTTTTGGAAACAAATCAATTCATCATTTATTGCATAAAACATGGTACATAAAAAAGGTGGTAGGATTCATGCATAAGTTCATATGATTTTGTCTCTAGGGCGGGAATGTTAATATTTTTTTTAAGTTATGCATAAAAAATACATCAAATCAATTAAAAAACTTTACACACACTACCATGTATTTGATGGTATGTGTTCCGGCATTAGTGGCCAGGTTGCAGTCTGCATTTAGAGAACAGCACATTAGTAGCACCTTTGGTGTTGCAAATGTCCATAGGCGATGGTAACCGCTTTCCATCAGGTGTGCCGTCTGCCTTACTGCTGAACTCATGCGATTAACAAATACTACTAATATAAAAATGAAAACATAATTTCGTTTGTTCTTCACGATTTTGGGTGAACATACTTTTGATAATGACGATGAATGTAGGCTACTTGTGATCTGGGAAAACGGGTTAAGTCTCCACAGAGCCGATCCGAAACTTTGCTGAATGAAGGCGTATGGAAAGCCATAGTAAAAAAAATAATAAATTCTTTTAAAAAACCGACTTCAAAAACTAAAATGTATAAAATAACTTATTTCTAAAGCTATTATCATTAATATATATTATCTAAAACATCTTAAGTCGGTGCTTAGTAATTTTCAAAATATAGTAATTTTTATGTTTTACTTCGTACCGACTTCAAGATGTTTTAGATAATATATATTAATAATAATAGCTTTAGAAATAAGTTATTTTATACATTTTAGTTTTTGAAGTCGGTTTTTTTAAACGAAGTTTTTATTTTTTATTTGTTACTTTTTAGTGTCTAGCTATGTATGGGTGGACCTACGAATGCTGCCGCGCTTCTTAAAAAATATAGGTTCCAAGAAACGGGAACAAAAAAATGTTCATAAAATGACTGGGCCAAACTATGTAAAATTTTTAGGGGACCAATTGGAAACTATTCCGCGTCGAACAAAAAAAGAATCACGTAAATCGGATAATAAATCACGGAGTAATCGGTGAACATACATAAAAAATGCAACAAAAAAAAGATCCCGACGAATTGAGAACCTCCTCCTTTTTTCGAAGTCGCTTAAAAAGTATTTCTTCAGAATCTTATACTAATATAAACAGCTAAAGAGTTTGCTTGTTTGTTTGATTGAACGCGCTAATCTCAGAAACTACTGGTCTCATTTGAAAAATTCTTTCAATGTTAGATAGCCCATTTATCGAGGAAGGCTATATATCATCACGCTAACACCAAACGGAGCGGAGCACTAATGTTTCAAAATCGGGGGGTCTTGAAAACAAATTCCATGCGGACGACGTCGCAGGCACAGCTAGTTATTGTATAAATGGAGATGGTAACAGAAAGCTGATTGCTGATAACATAATTATCAAGTGTGTATTAATAGATAATGATGGCTGATAGTGCACATATAATTTCATTAATTATGAAATTACTTCACTTTATGTTTAGGTCAATTCATCAATCATTCATTCATTCTTTGAAAAAGTAATAAATAATAGAAAGTATTGCAATTACGCAATACTTTCTATTTTGAGTAATATACAACGGACAGATCACTCCTGGGCTGATTCCAGGCCATAGAAAATTATGAAAAGTTCGTTCATGAAACATACCAAGCCTGAAATTGAACCAAGAACCTAAGCACTGTAGTGAGGTAGGCCAGCAAAGGCCACTAAACCACAGAGGCTGTCAAATCAGCCTAGAATTACGACCACTAAATGACATTCCTACTTGTATATATTGTTACGAGTTGCGAGACTCGAATTAAAATGCTGTTGGAATTATTATAGTTTGGTAGAACTATACAAACACTTATAACACAGGTACAAATATAATAACACGCGGAAACTCACTAAATAGATTACCGAAAGTACACACGTTTTGCATCGCTTGTGGTTATAGCTCGACTGCCTCCTCTCTCCATGGGGGCCTTGCTTCATACTGCCAGATGCAATATGTCTGCCCAGCCACGTGGACCGAATTTCTTAGTATCAGTTTGTACTTTAAATCCGACACACCTGGCTAATGACTGCCATAAAAGATTACAATACACAATGGGCTGTTTTTTTATCACAAATTTTAAACACAAAGTAAACAAAAGAAGTCTATATGCCGAAAAGGTAATAAAATGTGTTTCTACTTCAGCTGCAGGTGTGGATTTGTCTTTGTCGGTACTTAGGTTGTAACAATATTATATAAGTATATTTTTTCAGTTTTAGAATTATCCTTAGTCTATGTATGTATATATGTTACAGCCAAAGTAATAAATCCGGATGTTATATATATATTATTTAGCCATTATGTATAATCTAGATATAGTGATAATTGACACAGAATTAGTCAGCACACACATTAACCAGCAATTTTATATGATATCTTCGAAGACTTGGATGTAATAAAAGAAGTAGGTATAAGTAAAGACTATAAAATTATGGGTATATACGGCACATTTGTTTATTATGCACAAATCTGAACTTTTTTAATATAGGTTGTGTATATTTTTTTTTATAACCATCCAAAATTAATTTTATATTTCAAGTAATAAATACCGCACCCAAAATTAATATATAATATTTCAATTTTCCTAAGAATTAAAATAACACTGTCATAAATAATAATTCTATGTTAATTAACATTGTTATGAAGTTAAGTTTAATTTATATAGTAAATTTAAAGCTCACTAGCCATAAAACAAAAGTTTAAAAAAACACAGAGATCAATACAAGTATTTGGTATCACTCTTTAAAGACTACAATAATAAAAGATTTAATATAATACTTTGGCTAACTTCAACCCGCTATTATGAATATTATCCGCATAAAGTGTATAATTTATCACATTGTCTAGTCAATTTGGCTATTATATATAATGACCAGTCATTATATATAATAGCTATTTAATCACTATAACTGTAACATATATATCTGTAGATATGTGAATACATATTTTATATACTTATGACCTGTTTCTGTATTTTACTCCTTACTCACTTAACTTACATACTATTGGTAGAAACTTGTCATCACTTGCATGGACATAATGTCATATTTAAATGGTAGTAAGGTAAATGAATGGTTGCTAAAGATATAGGAAGCAACCATTAGTATAGTTAATGGACTCTTTTTTTATATGGCCATCAATAGCAAGTTTTCATTTATTTTATATTATAACATCAAATGAAATAATGTACTTATTTATTTAATTAAAAAGGGTCATACCTTTCAACATCTTGTAGTATATCTCTTGCTTTATTAACATCAGGATTACTGCTTGTTGAGGGTATTTCTTCACAAACATGTTGAGGTTTTGCTTCTGCATATATTGTGGACTCACCATTTGTTAATATTTGTCTGAAAAAAACCAGGCTTGCAGGTGTTTTATTACCCCTTGGAATTTGCGTGATCTATTGTTCGCGCTAATCTCTTTGTTCACGCCGTACGACTCATAAAACCTTCTTTCCTCTGTTGGTATTTCATGCAAGTTCTTGGAAGCCATCAAGCTGACCATTTCATGATTTCAAGAACCAGTGTGTGGCATGTTGTTAGGAGGCCATGTCTAATTTACAAATGGATGATGGTCCGTCATTTGTGAAATGCGCCAGTCGTGTTCTGACTGCGAACGAGGCCTTGCCTAGCATATTTTGTAGTGAGTATCTTATAACAATGTACATTGCACAATTTATGTGTTACTTGTAAGAACTGTGAATTATGTGTATGTGCTTCTAATAAAATTCATTTGCCAGATTGATCTTTATCATCTGGGATTAAGATCACAACCAGCGCATTGCATTAGTAGCTGACAATGCCCAAAATGCTCAGTTAGTTGTTCCGCAAGGCGACCGTGGTCTTTATGGTCATGGTGAAAACATTACTAAGGTGTTATAAAAATTTTTAGAGGTTGGCAATGCATTGGCATGTTGCAAGTGTCTATAGGCCACTTTCCACCAGGTGGGCAGTCTGCTTGTTTGCCTGTTTCCGGCAATAAAAAAATAATAATGTCATAATTTTTGATCACACAATGACCCATGTCAACAGGTGGGTCGATTAACTGTTCCATTTGGGTTTACTATTTTAATGCCGGCAAGCAAGTGGAACGGGAAAACTCGTGGTTGTTGTGAGTAGAATAGAACAACACAGCCTATTGATGCACTCCTGTAAATTTATCCATCTCATAATATGAAAATTGTTGGTACTTTATAAGGAAAATAGTGGTTAAATTAAGTTCTGATAAAGAATTTATGAACAACTTAAAATTAAATCAATTTAGTTCCAGAAAGTACAAAACAGTATGTATTTCTGTTTTAGTGTGTTTTTTTTTTTATAATGAATAGGTTCGCGTTTGACCGATATTGCCCCTGATGTCAGGCGGAAATGCAGTCTAAGGTGGAGCACGCTTACCTAGAAGGTACCTGTTCACGCGAGACTTAAAGACACCCAGATTGTATTTTTCGGGAAAAACAGACGACGGTAAAGAGTTCCATTCTTCAGCGGTGCGTATGATAAATGTGGAAGCATAGCGTTTCGTCCGCTTCGTCGGTATTTCCACCATATATCGGTGGCGTAAGTGCGTACGTCTGCTTGTCCGGTGATAGAATGGTGAGGGAGGAACCAACTCATGGAGTTCCGAGGCACACTCCCCGAAGTGTATCCTATAGAATATCGACAAACTAGCGACTTTACATCGATGACTTAGGCTCTGAAGCCTTTCGTCAAATAGTCAGTTGTTGCCTATCAGTTTCCTAGCTCTTTTCTCTATCGTCTCGAGTGTCTCTAACTGGTATTTAGCTGAGCCATCCCAAAGATGAGAGCAGTACTCCATGCAAGACCGTACTTGTAATTGATACAAATTTAGCAGCTGAAGTGGTTTGAAGTACTGCCTCACCCTTGATAGAACCCCTAGCTTTTTGCTAGCCAGCTGAGCAACAGAGTCTATATAGGAGCCAAAATTTAGAGATTGTGTTAAGGAGATGCCAAGAAGCTGAAGGCTGTCGGCAACCGGTATGGATACACCTCAGAAATGATACTGATGATTTCACAGACTTTACAGTCTCTGCCATAAGTTTTAATACAGATTTTCTTAGCTTTTAACTTAATAATGCTACGATCATTAAAACAGATATTGACTTGTGGCTATAAAAAAAACTTGAACAGGACATTTAAGGTTATAAAAGTTTTGAAATGTTCGCTCTTAAGGGTAAGCCTAATCTATATTTATAACAGAAGTGGTGTTAGTTACGTACACTATTTATAACTCAAGAATGGCTGTACCCATTTGGTTGAAAATTGGTGGGAAGCATAGAACCAGGAGACAGACATAGGATACTTTTTATCCTGTTGGAACCAGTTGGCACTGAGATTGGGTTCTAGAATCCTCGTTAATCATCTGGACCGATTTTGATTTTATTTTTGTGTGTGTTTCCGGATGGTTTAAATCCACAATTGGAACCGGTAGGTGGCGCTGGGATCGGCTACTAGATTTTTATTTTTCAGAGCAGGACAACATCTGCCGGGGCTGCTAGTAATTTAACAATAGCAAAATGACTCACCTTATACTATTCTGCTTTGGTAATTCTGTGTATACATTACTATCAACAGTTTCATACACATATTGATCTGAAATCCTCTGCTCATATATTGATTCATTTATGACTGACTTTTCATCAATAGGGTATACTCTTAATGTATATGTTTGGTCTGTACTTTGCGCAGATGGGATCTGTGCATAGTTATAAACAGGAGGGGAATGGAGGGATGATTCAAGTTCCATACTTAATGGACTTTGTACTGTACTACTTGGACTGCATGTACTACTATTCAGAACATCATACTGAACTATTGACTCTTGTATAGGAGCATAATTACTTTGATTAACAGTTTCATCATCCCGTCTAGGATTCTTTGAGCTTGTGGTCACCGCAGTCTCTGAGTCACACAGTTGTCGTTTCCTCGCCCGATTTTCTTCGATTTTCCTCCTCTTTTCAGCCTTATCCTCTTCTGACATTATGAACTCTTTTACCATACCCATAGCTAAACACTTTTCCAAACGGCATTTCTGACAAAAACGCCTAGTTACAACAGTTATAGCGCAGTTGTTCGTAAATGGGCACTTGAACTCTTTACGAGCCAAAGCATTCCGCCTAAAAAACGCCTTACAGCTTTCACAAGATATCGCGTTGAAATTATACCCTAACGCCTTATCACCGCAGACTAAACATATTTTCTGAAAATTAGAAGAAATTTCCTTCTTCTGTGACGACGATTCGTCTTTCTTATCAGCACTATTGTCCATTTTTTATAACAACTCGCGGGCAATCATGAAACATCACTATAACTGGTATCCTGAACCGAAATTCGCTATCAGAAACATAGTTTTAAGCGGCCAAACGCCGAGTTTGAATGCACTGATATAATAGCGATAATATGTATTAGCGAATTGTGAAGATAACAAGATAATTTACTAAAATATTTCTTGATAAATACAAGCAATACATATCGGGTGAGTAATGTTATTATGAGCTGTCAAAATGAAGGACAATATGACATTACCACAGATTATTTACAATTTAAAACATTCCATTACATTGAATTTAAGACGTAATAATTATACATATCTTGGAGATTTTTCTAATGTATTAATTTTAATCTGAAAATGCAATAAAAACAATTATTGTATCTTATTTTATTACAGTTTCTTCGCAAATTCTAAGCTGTTTGTTTTCAGGTCAGGTTGTTTCAGGTATATAAATAACTATGCAAATGAGCAAGAATATTCCCAGATGCAAATAAAGCTGACCTTGTTTAAAATCGCGTACTTGATCATTAGGAAAGTTGCTTATTTGATTGACCTTGTTCATTTATTATTGTTTAAGTATTTATGCAATTAAGCGACACTATGAGAATGTAAAAAGTAGTGGTAGTTTGAATTATAAAGCACCCATTTTTCATTCCAATGACCTGAATTCAAATCCTAGTTGACGATAATGCACCACTTATGGAGGGTAACTACCCTCCGTAGAACTAGTGTAATTTTTAGCTAATTTAGGAAATAATTTTATCAACAAATATCTACTACGCACTGGGGCAAAGACAACGTCGAAGACTAAGTCAGACTTAAACAAAATTGCAAAAAAAATATAAACGATCTAGGGTATGTATCGCTGGGCTAAATGCATAGACATGTTAGATGAATATTTTTATATAACTGATCTGTGAAATTAATTTGAAAAAACATTGCGAGTATACTATATATTCTCCTAAAATGTGGGACCTAATTTCAGCCATGAAACGTCTATGAGCCGCTATTATCTGCTATTTTTTATGAATCACAGATGGATTGTAGTGAATATAAGACTATTTATTATTCTGAATTTGTGCGTCATATTAAATTAAAATTTTCTGGAAATGCCATAATATTATCGTTATATAACTTTGTTACGGCGTGATAATTAGCCACAACAAAACATAATTCTAAACGTGATTTAATGTTAAATCGTCGTACAAACAAGGAAAAACATAATCAGACCTTGCAAAATTTAACTCAGCATTATTATGTTACATGTACTTTAGTTGTTTCGGACACTTCTAATAATAACCAGAATGCAAACACATTAAACATGAGTTTTTGAAACAACTGACAATAAATGGGATGATTGATACCACTATTATCTTCGCAAATTGCTAATGCGCTGGAACCTTGTCAAATTAACATTCACGTGACGTCATCAGGAACTCGATATGTACGCATACTCGCCGGCCAGTGATGCTAACAGTACAGAAGTGTTCAGCTACGGTT
Organism: Dendrolimus punctatus; assembly: GCA_012273795.1. Taxonomy (NCBI): domain Eukaryota; kingdom Metazoa; phylum Arthropoda; class Insecta; order Lepidoptera; family Lasiocampidae; genus Dendrolimus; species Dendrolimus punctatus. Next base: position 15,527,070 of record CM022549.1, read on the forward strand.
ACGTCACCTAAATGGCTGCCAGGCGCACTAGCAATTTGCGGGGATAATAATCTTGAACAGACCAAAAAGATACTAACTTACAAGTTAATTGCGTTGGATGTAAATAGATGTAAGCGTTCAGTAAGCGAAGGATTTTTATACTCAGTGTGGCACGACGCCGGGGCTGTGCTTCCCCCTCGGCAGTGGATATGTCCCTTGGGGTCACCGCTTGCCAGGGTACGCGGGGTTGGTTGAGCTTTCGCTTTTTTCATAGCCCTGGCATACAGCGAAGGAAGGAACACCAAGGGGTTATAGTGGGCATCCCTAACCCGGATATTAAGAGTACTTCTTCGGGGATACTAGTGCTGTCCCAAAATGAATCCCACAAGCCCCACCGCGTTTCCCCTGAGATTAATCCTCAATCGAATTTCCTCTCTTTGAAAAAGGGCATTACACTACATAGCTGTATCAGCCAAGTGTTGCAAGTAACCATCTTTACCAGGCCACTCAGATGGAATTGTGTAAAAAGTTTTTATGTACGAGAGATTTATAACTAAAAATATGTTCGCTCAAATTTCAAAATTTCTCTCCACATTGCTTGCAATCTAATTTAAGTTATCTTGTGTCATTGAAAAATGGATTATTACCATAAACATCAAATGGCGTTCATGGATGAAGGCCCTTTTAAGGCAAGCGTGTTTCGTTGGTACAAAGAGTTCAAGTGCGGTCTGAGACGTAAGAAAATGTGCTAGCACTGAAATAGTTAATCCAATACAATAGGCGAGTTACGTATTAAGAGATTCAGTACGTACTGCAGATTGGATCGGGAAGCCTTCACGAGATTCCACTAGTGCACCTTCGCGTGAGGAGAATAGTTTCATGCTAAAACCTACAACCGATGGTAAACTTGTCAAGTCGCCATGGACAAGCATGGCGGGTATATTGTCCGTTACTCTATAGTGGGAGGCCTGAGCAGCAGCGGGACGTTCATGGGCTGTTATTATATTATTGTTATGACTTGCAGGACTCGAATTAAAATGCCGTTGAAATTATTGTAGAGTTTATTAGAACTATACAAACACGTATAACACAGGTACAAATATTACGCAAAGTCCATCACTAAAGAGATTACCGAATGTACTCAATTCTTGCTTCACTCATGGTTATCGCTCGACTCTTCATCTCTCCATCGGGGCATTGCTTTATACTGCAGACCTACAATAAATCTGCCCGGCCGCGTAGACCGAATTTCTTAGAATCAGTTTGTACCTTTAAATCTAAGACACCTGGCAGTGATCACAATACAACAATTGGACGTAAAATATAAGGCTGTTTTTTAATCACAAATTTTAAACACAAAGTAAACAAAAAAAGTACAAATGCTGAAAAGGTAATAAAATGTGTTTCTACAGGGCTGTATGTGTGAATTTGTCTTTGTCGGCCCCTAGGTCGTAACATTATTAAAATAATGGTTCCTGTCTTCTTCAAAGGTTAGAAAAACCTAAAAACGATAAAATTAATTTTTGTCATAGTCAATAAGAAAATAACCAAGTTGGTTACTTTAACCGCAGCATTTTATTTTCAAAGCCAAAACAATAAAAAGACGTCTTTCGCATTTCATCACGCATTCATCTTACATTACATAATGGAAGCGTTGATATTCCTGATTTTGCTTTCATTAATATCCCTGTCCGCCTCAGATACGTTCAGCGTGAAGATAGGAGTGGAACATCATGTCAATGTGGTGGACAGCAGGTTTCTCAGTTTTACTATCGACCCCAAATACTTGTTTTCGAGCAGTGAAAAATATAATAGGTAAGTTTCTATTAGTTAACCATTGATTTATTATATTGAAGATGGCTAACAGGCAGTCGAAAGATAGGATACCTTACATCTTAATGGACGCTGTAGATGGCGCTGCAATCGGTTTCGAAATTTTGTTACTTTAGGACAGGACAACCTCTGCCGGGACAGCTAGTATTAATACTATATTAGTATGTGAAAACAAGCAAAATCGCAGCAAAAACTTTGTACTCCTCTTTACGAAAATTGCGTGGACGGAGGAGTATGAAATTTTGTATAGAGAAGGAGAGCAAAGTGCTATTTTTTTTAATTATGCACAAAAATACATTAAATCAATAAAAAACAATACACACTCTGTACATGTATTTGACACATACACATTCAAACTCTTTTGTTTATTTTTTTCATAATTAGATGAGTAAATAAGTAGAATACTGAGCCCAGATCACCGTCTTCTATGGTTAAGGTGCCCAGAAGGCTGGCTACGTTTCCTCGCTGGATCGCCATACTGATCCGTTGGCCGAGGTAGGCACCAAACTCTGATCACCTGAAGAGTCAATGAGTCTTTTGTTTATTGTTCACGTCATATTAACAGTGTAACCAAAGTAATTACCAATATTTTTAAAGGTTAACTTAACTTAACTTAATTGTTAACGTTGTCAAGCCCTTATAGATGCCTCACGTGATCAAAAAGTTGGCCTGTATTTTAGGCAACGCATAATAAGCGTTGCCATCCAAGAAAGATCCCAACTGACGGTGACTTAGGGCCGATTTATTATATGTAATTTTTAATTTTGAGTTAGTGTTTTAATTTGAATGTGTGTAAAAATTTAGGATATTGATGATAACAAAAATTGTAAAGAAATTTTATTTCCAATCGACAGTAAAGAATGTATTTGTATGGCAACATCGTTGACCCCAGCGTACATCAGGATAGCCGGACCCTCGACATCTTCTATGACCTTCCAGAACGCCACCATCGCGATCAACGAGCTCGAAGAAGACGACTATCAGGAGGTCAAAAGTCAAGGAAGGTTGGCTGTCAGTCATCGGAAGTGGAGGAAGTTTGTGCAGTGGGCGAAGTCGACAGGTATGTTAATGCAAGCACTCTCAGAAATTTTATAAGGGAGTATAATTTGTCAACAGGAAGGGGCTTGTTCACTGATTGATCTGATATTAGAGCCACGTTCCACAAGAGGCTCACAACGACCACGTTCACGACCGCCATTTTTCGTGTTCCACTTGCTTGCGGACGTTACAATTATAAACTCTAGTGGAACGAAATATGGAGCGTTCGTGTCATAAACGACGAAATACACAAATGTCATTAGTTGATTTGAAAATCGCGCCTTTTTCAGTGTCAATCGATAGAGAGAGTTAATGCTCTGTGGTCAACGCCCGCTTCGACCTACATCTTATTTTACACATGGGTCGTTGTGTAATCGAAAATGATGATGTCATGATGATGCCACGACCATAATAAACGTGGCGCCATGTGGAACGGCTGACGGAGCATTTTAACAGAACAGAACACGTCCTTGTTATACACCATCAGTTCTGACGATAATACAATTGAATAAATTCAGTATCATTGCGAATCCTTGGATTTGCAATGATACTGAATCCATCTTGATGGCCGCCGCCACAAAATTTATTTCAGAGTCTGACCAATGCCCTAGATCAGTGTTTTTCAACATGTGGGTCGCGACCCTCTAGGGGGCCGCGAAGCCTTTTTAGGAGGGTCGCGAAGCTTCTATAGCGGAGTTACATAAGGTTGGGAAAGCTACTGCAGTAAAGTCTGCATCCGTAGATTCATCCAATTGTAAGGACACAAAAGTACTTTCTTTTATTTTTTCTATGACTTGATCACGAACATCAGTTGCCATATCACTTATCCTGCATTGAATGGTACTGCCAGACAGAAGTATACTTTTGAGTTTTTCGACCTCTTGTTTGCCAAACATACTCTCCGCCATATCTAAAGCCGCTGGTAAAATCAAACTTTCGGCAATAGCATTAGATTGTAGATATATTATTAGATTATTTAGATACACAAAGTGCTACTCGATAGCAACGCTTTCTCGTTTATGCGGGGCGGCCGGCATCGGACGTGGTCGTACGAGTATACGCGTAAATTGCGTTACCTATTGGCGACGCATTCGATGTAAAAAAATGTGTTTTATGTACTTACGTATGTATTTAGTCGAACCCTTATTATGAAAATGAATAAATATGTTGGATTAAATATTTGTCACAAAATAAAATACATGAAAAAAGAGCAACGGGTAGGGAGGGGGTCGCGAAATATTTCTTCATACTAAAGGGGCCGTGTCATGAAAAAGGTTGAAAAACACTGCCCTAGATTGATGAGGAGAAAGATGTACATCATACCTTTACTTTTTCAATATTTAAACAACAAGCTTGCATTTACAGGATTTGATCTTGTGTTCGCTTTGAACAACGAAGAGAAGACCAACTCCGGAATGTGGGACCCTAATACAGCCCTGAACATCCTCACTGTCGCAGAGAAGGCTCACATTGCTGACATCTTCTGGCAGCTCGGTTACGGTAGAATTTTAATATCTTATCTAAAATGAAAATCAATTACAAATATATTGGGTACACTGCAATAATTATGTAGTTTAAAAAGAAAGTGTCCTTAAGTTCCTTTACAACGTGCAAAATATGGATAAATCTGCTACCTCTATTATGAACATTTGCAACACTAGTGATATTACAAATATATTGCCAGTTATAACCGCCATTTAGCTCGTTTTTACAATTAAAGCCAGCCAATGGGCGGTTGTTAACAAACTAACCTAGATTATGTTTTCAACCACTTCGCCATCTGGCTAATGGTTGTTCAGTTCAGTTTCTCGAACATCGACGTAGGGTTGCCAGCTTGTCGGTCTTCTATCGGATTCACTTTGGAGAGTGTGCAGCTGAGCTCTTCGATCTGATCCCGCCATCTCCCTTCCATCATCGGACAACCAGACGCACCGGCATGCGGCATCGATATATGGTGGATATTCCACCTATAAGAACGAAGCGTTTCGAATCCAGCTTCATCATACGCACCGCAAAGGAGTGGAACTCATTGCCGGAGTCTGTCTTTCCCGATACATATAACCTGGGTGTCTTCAAGTCCCGTGTGAATAGGTACCTTCTAGGTAAGCGTGCTACATCGTAGACCACATCTTTGCTCCACATAGGGCAAGATTGTGGTCAAACGCGAACCTATACTAGAATAAAAAAATAAAAAAAAGTTAAACAGAAAACCAACAACTGGCAAGTTTTTAGCTTAGCGGTAAACTATTGCCTATTGTCTGGAGCCCTTAACTAAACAGCAATTGTATGGTTTTTAGCCAGCTAATGAAGTACTGTTAGCCGAATGGGTAAGTTTTTAGAATTTCGGTTGGTCAGTTGGTTATCCACTGCTAAATCAAAATGAACCAGTTGGCGGTAGGTTAAAAAAAAACTTTAATTTGACATCATTGTCTTCCGTGATCACGGCTACTAAAAATTGGCCGAAACACCGGAATTATAAAAATCAAATTAGTTACCGGGCTTAAAACCGTTTAAAACGTAGTTTTATTATCGTTTAATAAGTTTAAAATTATAATTATCAATCATTAAACTAATAAATTCAGTACCGAATAAGTCTTTAAATTATTATTAGTGCCCTCTATACATATATACCATACAGATGTAACCATTTCTAATATTCTAGAATGCAACGACCAATCGATTGAAGAATACCTCAATGATCTGGAGACCCTTCGCGTGATCATCGAGACCTTTGCCCCTGGAAGAGCTGGGGAGTGGCGGGTGGTGGGAGGAGACGTGTCCAACTGCCTGCACGCGGATTCAAAGAGCGATTTCAAGGACTACATCACCCTGTCTGATGATATGATGGATGCTATCATGCTGAATGGGTTAGTAGTTTAATATAATCCATGCGTTTTTTGTAAATTCCGTAGTTTTTACGAGTGGGCGGTTTCCGCAACTCGACGGCATAGCTCCGATTTTGCGTGCGAAGGTGGATGAGGGGTTATTACATTTAGCCCAGGTCCTCCAGGAAGCACACCGGTGTCTTGACGTCGCTGAAGACTTCTCGGAGGTTACCCGAAGCGTCAAGATACTTCGTCCTGTATTGGGCCACCTCTCCGCATTCAAGCAGGACATGGGCGACTGTTTAATTTTAATAATTCAATATTTTATATGTAAATGAGAACTTAACTGATCATTATGATTTAATCGCTTTATGTGTCATACTTTTTTACTCAGAGGTTTTAATTTAGTTTTTTAAATAATTTTAAAGTGTTATCTGTCAATACAAAAAAAGGACAACCTTCTAGACGAGTTATATCACAATGCATTAAGGGACGGTTATATGATCTAAGAATGTAATTTTCTAACGTGGTAACGGCTCTAGCGTTTTTGGAAAGTTCCCAAGTGACGGTGTTTTGAGCTCTGATTATTATTTGTATTTTTTTCCTCGAATCAAGCTCTAGGATGTGGTATGTATAATAATAAATTTTTAATGTTTGTATATTTTAATTATCAGTTTTTGTGCTTAAAGTGAATGTATATAGTAGTAGTGAATGTATAGTCAGCATTTTACAAAAAAAAAACAACTGCGGCCTAATGCTTAATAGCAAATTTACATTCCTATAGTTTCAGTAATAAAATCAGTGTCCTTAGAGTGTTTGGTATTTCTAACATTTTACCCTTCTCCCCTAAACTAAAACTGTACACACTACAGCTTTCTGGTCCTTCGAGCTGGATATAAATCAGTGCCCTATGTACAGTTATATCCATAGACTTAGCAGCCTTTCTAATGTTTAGCGAAAAAAATAGATTTAATTATAATTAATTAACACATATACCTATTAATTGTAAAATAAAAATTGATTAAAATACCCAATTGTTTAATTGGTAAGTAATAAAATGTTATCTATCTATATTTTCTAGCAATTCATCATCGCATGAACTTCTTCGCATGTCAGAAGTAGACAGGCTGAAGCTGCTGAGACGCCTCAGTCACAGCACGACGCCGCTGTGGCTGACGGAAAGCCCAAGGTCCGGAGACAACGAAGTGGAGCGCGCAGTTGACTGGCTCAGCAGCTTGGGTTACTCGGCCAGAAACGGGTTCTCGGTGCACTTTAGGGAGTTGCTGGAGGAAGAAATGTATGAACCCACTTTGGTAAGTAGATGTCTACATTTGTTAGCTGTGTAAGCGAGACTAAATCCGCGTCGCCATGACGACATATCTGGTAATGACTTGCAACAGTGGCACCAAGGGTATTTGCCCAACTGGATGGTCTAAAGTATGTCGCCATAACAACCTTGAGTTGTGTTCTGGCATTAGTGACCAGGTTCCAGTCCCCCCTAAAGAGAGCAGCAGCGCATTTGTAGCACCTTTGGTGTTGCAAATGTCCATATGCGATGGTAACCGCTTTTCATAAAGTGGGTCGTCTGCCTTTCTGCTGGACATATGCAAAAAAAATATTGTTTGGTTATATTCGAACCACGGAAACGAGATCATTTATCGGAATAATGACTTGGGGCTCAATTTTACTTTTACTATCTCTTCAAAATCGACATACACTATCGTCTCAATCGTAGTTTTGTCTGATTTTGGTATTCTGATCATACCAATGGTATGCTCGTGGCGTGCCAGTCTATCTTTAAAAATATTTATAAGCGACAAATCGCGATATAAATGTTTAATTTTTAGTAGTTTTTCAATATTCATTTCGGCTAACGCATTTCTCTTCATTTAGTGGCATGTACTAAATACCAATTTTTTCTACTGCTAGTATTATTCCGCCGCGATAATATCGAGAACAAATTGTTGATGTAGTAGAATTCCGAATTTTGATACTATCGCAATGGATCGTGCTTTGAATATGTACGCAACATTTGGATATTGCAATAGCATAATTTGGCCCCTGGGATATAAGTTCTGTGTAGAGTTTCTTTTAATGCTGGGTCTTCATCTGCGTTAGTGTAAAAGATTTATGGTCTTATTCATAAAGAGTTAAAATAAGCTTGAACGTTTCTTTGAGAAACAAAAAAAAGCGTTTAAACTAACTCTAACTCTCTCCGTTAACGGATAGCCACATTAGGTAGGTAACATTTTATTGTACACCAAAGCATAGACAAACAGAAGTAGAAAATGTGTATATACATACATACGTTATATTGGTAACAGTTGCTTCTTATATATAAAACTCGATGTCGACTGTATGACTTAATATTGGCGTTATTTACAATTAATTTAAAACTGTACTTAGACGAGTTATAGAGAATATAATGACGAGTGGCAGAGAGTGCGATTAAGTGCCATTTGTATGTGAGCAAGTGAGCGAGTGAGCATTTCCGGCTTCAAAGGCCCCTATATACCTCGTTCCGTCCGACGGCTAGCTGCTAACTGTGCGCGCTATAGGCGTCGGCGGTACGCGGGGCGTGGAGAGAAGGTGTGCTCCGGCGGGCGGGTCAGGGGGGTGCACCCTGTCCGCAACACGTTGTTTGTCAATATTTAACATCATTAACAATGTCGCCATGTCTGCGTGAAACGGCGTAAATCTTTAAGACTGGAGCCCCTTAACAGATTCCCGGGACAATCAAAATTAACAATGTTACCGGAAGCATTTTTTGCATTTGACTAGGGTAGTTAGTTGTCCTACCCCCGTTATAGGAGTGGATTTTCTAATTTCTTTAACTATATTAATGATATTGAATATGTTTTCTTTTGTGAAAGTAAGAAAAAGAGAGAAGTAATTTATTTTATTGGAAAATCTTGTTTATCATCATTAATATAATTTTATTCATGAAAGGATTAATGCTTTAATTACAGAGTTTCTATATGGCTCTTCTTTACAAAAACTTAGTAGGGGAAAAAGTTTTGGACGTGGAGTTGGAATCCGACCAATCAGTTCTGTTTGCACATTGTACATCGCTGCGTCACAAAGCGGTGCCTGGCGCCGTCACAATCTACGGAGCGAATATGGACGAAGAAGTCGCAAGATTCTCGATTAAAATGAATAAACGGGAGGAAGGCGGTGATATAATGCAGTTTGTTATCAGCCAAGATCATAATGGGTACTTTTCAGTTACTTCTTCCTCAGCTAGTCCCTGTCCACTGCTGGACGTAGGCCTTCGCAAGCTTTCGCCACATAACCAGGACTCTCGACTTCCTCATCCTCAGTTACATTGATTTATAGAGATTATGAGTAAATAATATCGGCACCTTCCATTAATAAGACTATTCCGGAATCCAATACAATTGTTTGTTCCTTCAATATCTAGTAACTAAAGGGCAAATTCTTATTTTAATCGTGTATCAATTAACTATATTATTTTAGCTGTTACACATGATATAAATTTATTTATAAGTAATCCTCAGAATCTTGAGACGGTTCTGGTAAAGCATTGGTCTGAATATTAAGAAGTCAATAGGTTAGTTTTAAAATCATTTCTTTCCTCTTTTTTTAAAATTTTCTAATTTAATTTACAGAATTTAACATATTTACTAGCAAGCATTATAGCTATCTATATGTGGAAACACTTAAATGGTTATAGATACTTAGTAGTATATACTTAGTTGTAAACTGTTTGTTTTCCGAATAAAATAAAATAAATACAATTACTGGGTTTGGACATTGCAAGAGTACTGATCCTATATTTAAAACAGATGTTCAAGAGGATTTAGCACCTACAGTTACTTTATTCGTATTAGTCTCCACTAATATTATAAATGCGAAAGTATCTCTGTTCATTTGTCTGTTACGCTTTCAAGAGAAAACTATTGGACCGCTGTTGCTGAAATTTTGGTATATATTTAATTTCAATACTGAGAATGGACATAAGGCACTTCATATTTTGGAAAATGGAATATAATTAATATTGAAAGACGAAATTTTCGAGAAACAAATAGCGCCTAGATAAGAAATGCAATGTAACCACGTGAATGCTTGCTCTATACATCAAACGACATGTAATATGAAATTGTTTGATTCACAGTGAACCATGTAAAAAAACTAGTTTATATCCATACATATTACGTTTGTATTACAAAACTTTCTTTCATTATTAGCACATAAGATGTCTCCAACGTACCCGTAATAAAATATAACTAATGAATTATTTCGATTTTCAGAAATATAATAGTCAACGGTCGACCAATGTTTCACGAAGGAGACATCAAGCCAGCAGTAAAACGAGTACGCCCTTATAAGACACTTTTAATTAATCTGCCACCAAAAAGCTTTGGATTTTGGGTTCTTGCTAATACTAATATAGAAGCATGTCAAGATTTCGATGGAACTAACGACACTTTCGAACCAGCAAGTCATCATGACAGCGAAGAAGAAAGTGAAGAAATTATAAGAAGAAAAAGATTGGTGGATTTTCAAAAAAGCCTATATGAGAAGAAAGCAACGACAGATAAAAAAAATTATGTCGTTACAAGCTTCAATAGCGTTTTGGGTTCCGGAGTAAGTAAAGAACCTGAAACAGTTGCTAAGAAATGTATACAAAATTTAGAAAACAACGAAATAAATTGTAATTCAGAGAAGAATAAATTAGTTAATAATTCAAACAATTTAGTTATAAATGATGTTATAGATCTTGATAATATAACTGAACTAGAAATTATGAGAGACGATGATAATAAATTGAAAGAACACATTTCTGAGTTACAGAATGATTTAGGTGTTACACTAAAAAAATTTCACGATAATAGTATCAAGACAAAACGAAATGCCGATAACAAAGATACAACTAGAACAGATGCTGATAATGCAGCATCAAGCTCAATCCCTAACAGTTCTAGAAAACCTAAAAGACCTGAAGAAAGGCCAAAAAGACGGCAATCATTGACTACTCCGGAAGGAAAAAGATTGGAAAACATAAAAATAAGCAAATTAAGAAGATCTGAAGATAGTAGTAGTAGTAAGCCAAGTAAACTAGAAAGACTGAAAGCTAAACTATTTAAACATAACCTTTTAGAAGGCAAAAGTAATATATTAGATAACATAATTAGTAAACGAAACGAAAGACTTAAAAGTGAAAGAAGAAAATTAAGATTTGGTAATAACAAATTGAATAAGAGAAAATCAAGAACTACTAAGGTAAGAGATTCATCTAAGAACAATTTTAAAGAAGATAAAGGTAAGAGGATTCGCAGAAGTATAAACAAACATATACTTAAACCTACAGATTTATTCTTGAATAATTCTAATGAAATTAGTATAACTAACAACGAGTCAAGGTTTCTTAGAAATGCTAATGTAGAACATAAAACTAATAGAAACTATCGAAAATCATCGACTGCAGAAGAAGATATCTACATGACAGGTCAAAGTGCAGAAAAACCAATTGATAATATAAGAATAAAAAAATTAAGAAGTGGTAGAAATGCACACGATTTAACTAAAAATCAATTCCCTTTCGAAAACCACAATGAGAGTACTGAAAGTGGAATAGATACAAGATCCAACGAAGAAGTTCTATCTCAAAAAAGAATAAACCAAAGAAATATTGAAAACAAAGCCATTATAAGTAGTGAAGATGTTAAGCTTCCTTCTCATAGGAATAAAATTTCTAGAAGTAGCAGGAATGTCATCGAGAAAGCGATAAAGCATTCCGAAAGTTTTTCCGAAAACGAAATTGAAAATGATGATATCGAGAAAACAAAGTTATGGAAAATTCTAAGAAAAATACATAAGCAGTTAATGGATTTATCAACTGAAAGAGAGACAGATTATGATGCCTTTAATGATGAAATAACAGTTGATGACGATGCAAATACATCTAAGGAAGATAGTGGCTTAATAAAATCGACAGTCAATAATCTTTTAAGAGTTTTACGCGAATTAAATAAAAATTTAAGTAGGTTTTGGAGTGGAGTAAATTTATTAGATTAAAATGTGTTTATTGTTATTAATTTTATATTAAAAAGATTGCAAATCAAATTGTTTTATGTGGTTTAATATAATTATGGTCGCATATATATGTGTCGCAGTCGAAAATAGCACTCGTAGTATATCGTAATTATAAGAATTGTTATATTCGTCTAGATTTTCGTGTATTTTAATTTTGATATATCCATGATCTAGCCATGGTCCCCAAACTATTCTCTCTTAGATCCCTAACCAATTTTTACTGCATTCAGAAAACCGTTATCTTTTTAACTGACTTCAAAAACGAGGTATTTCGTTCATCGTGTAAATATTTTTTTTTTATTCAGACATATTTTAAGAATTCCTTTTTGCGTTAAATGAAGTTTAAATTCAAGTACACTAAATACAATTGAAATACAAACACACACTGACATATTGTATAATCCTATTTACAAAAGATTAATATTTCGTCACGACTTGCTTAAATGGAATTCATTATTGTCGACCCCTATAGAGAGATCCCAGGGGTCTATATCCATCACTCTGGGGACCTATGTTTTATCTATGGGTTCAGAGGTTATGAATTTAAAGTCCAAGTCATAGTGAACGAAGTGGCGGGCCAGCATTAGTCTTATAAATAACTACTAACTGACATTTACAATGCTGAAGACAAAGGAAGTATACATTAGAAATAAAACTCAGTTCAATAGTGGTACAATGTTAGTTTATTATTTATTTAACAACATGTTAGACAAACCATTTTCATTTAAACCCAACGCGAGTGAAAATGGCCACAGTCGTCTAAACTTTACCAATAACTAATAGGGACCCCTCGAAATGAACTTTCGCCATAGACTACCAAAGAATAGACAGCACAGATTCATAACAAGACAATAAAGTTATATAAAAACAAAACGACAACTCTAACAACAATAAAAGTTACAATTATTAAAAAAAATATAAAATACTCGCAATTTTTTTAACTACAATAATATTCTTTTAGGCAACAACATTTGGAGTTCTAAATGGCAGTATTTATTTTATAAAAATAGTTTTATTAAAATTATGAAATTTTTAAAATAATAAACAAACATTTTCTCAGAAATGGTTTGTAATTTGAGACAAATACTATTGCTTTAGCAAACTTATTTAGACAGTTCAATTTTTAACAGCTGCGCTATCTGTTCTTTTTAAGTCTGTGGCAGTAACAATGAAATAGGGTAGACAGTACGTAGTGGTAGCGAAAAAGCCTCCCTAACGAACTACAAAGTGTTCAAAACAAAACTAACCTTAGCACATATACATAAAGTTGAAAGTCCGATAGCCAGAGATAGCGAATATTGGAGCTGAGACATCGATTTTACGAAGAAAGTACAATTTCAACTATAACGATAGTGCGTAGATACAGTGCAACACATTTATCGATATATCGATATTTTTGAACAAAATTTTATCTCGATATCGTTAAGTGGAATCGTATTAGCTTTGTGAATCGACGTCAGAGCTGTTTCAAGCGAAATAAAATCTTAACACATTAACAACAGGATGTCTGAAGCTCAATCCGTTTTTATTATCTAAAAACATTTTATCAACAATAACCTTTTCGTTTTTTTTATTTTCATTCATAATTCTAATTTTTTTTAATGTAATCGTGGATATACTACTAACCTTTTAATAACAATACAACACACATGAACAAAGTTCATATTTTGAGTACTTATTTGATTTGAATTTTTTACTTTTTACACACTCGGTTTTTTTTAACTATAATGTCACTAATGTTAAAAGCTAACTAGATTTGTGACGTAATAAATATCTTCAACATCAATATCTACAAGTATCAATATTATTTTATTTATCGATTAATATTTCCGATATGTGCTGGTTTATTTATTATACAGAAATTTGTACTCAGATCTACATGAATAATTACATTGATAATATTTAATTAAAACAAGCATAGAGAAGAAAGACGGCACTAATCGAAAATATTAATAACATCTCGTAACACTATCGATACTTGTATATCGATTTTAAAGAATTTATTTGAAAACGCATCTCTTTGGTGATAACTATACAAACAATAAATCGTTTTGAAGAAACTAATTTGAATTTTTAATTTCACAACAATTTAGCAGAAGAGTTTATTAATTCAAAGTAGTTCTTCAAAACGTCATAACTTTTAACGTCGGCATCTAGTAGACAACGCAGTTTGATGATAAGAAACAAGGTGTTTAGATTTTGTAACATTCTCGTAATTAGTGGCACTATATTCAGTCCTCTACGTTGTCTAGCAGACTTAAAACAAATTAATAAAAATATCTCTTAAATATTGACAGTTCTTCATTTACATTGGTAGGTTAACTGTATTGATATAAATTATCGATAGTTGAAAATCGTTTAATATCGATAATTTGAAGTGAATTCGAAAATAGACAACCCTTTTGTCAAGGATTCGATACGGACTGATACAGTTTGATACTTTATAATTGTTAAGAATACGGCTTGGATTATTTCATCGTATTTTATAGTATTTCGATAAAGTTGTCAATATTTAAGATCCATATAATTAAATATTAATACTGGCATTACAATAGTGTGATAAAGCTCTTGTTTGTGTGGTACAAAGTGTCGTTGTCTCTATTTGTTAATTATTTATAATATTGTATGTATCTTTCTTATAGCTCTATGATGTTATGTACATTCATTATTAAACACTGGTTTATGTTGAAGAAGTTTTTATTTAAAAAAATTTGAAAATTTCACAATACTCGACGTTGTATGAAAAAGCGTCTATTATACAACCCAAATAGCTGTGCAATAGATAAACATGATGAATGGATAATACGAAAATCATAAATTACATTAAGATTTGGCAACAACTTCGGTGGTTAGGTTTTTAGATTATGTTATTAATGTGTCAAAATTAAATGTATTTGTCATTAGTATTTTTTGCATTAGTACATTTATAAATGTCAATTGCATTTAAATTAGAAATTAGGTTATGTTTATATCTAAATTGTTTGGTGGTATCTAATTTTGAGGACCACGTATATCGCCAGATTATTTAATAATTACCATTATGTCAGAATTCAAAGAAATATATGTACAAGCGTTAAGGCTGCCTAATAGGCAATAATGGGTTTTTCGCAAATTAAACCAATAGGATTCCGTTATTACTCGAAATATTATTTATGTATAAAAAGACAAAGACAACACAAACCAGTGTCTAAATTCACAACAATTTCGAATGGTTGAAACATTTGTAATTAACATCTAAACTTCTCTATATATAGATAATAGACTATATTAATTTGTTTGTAATATAAAGGCGATATATCAGAATTAACTGGCTATTGATTAAGAAATAGCAAGGACGTGCCTTAAACTACAACCTACGTGAAATCTTGAAGACTAAAATAGAATATATTAGCTTATTGTAGACATATTTTATTCGCTGTATTAAAGGTAGAATTATTGATGTTAATACAAATGCAAAAACCTGCTCACAACTTTCATTTCTTATATATAATTTTCTAGTGCTACTAGGCTAGTCTGATTGATAAACTGTAACAAGTTATTGTGTAAGGTTGGGACATATTGGAGGAAATATCTAAGTTTTACACGGGGAGCGAAATCAAATATTATTCAAAATTACAAACAAATCACCTTTTATTAATTATATTTTTTTATTAAATTACAAGTAAAACTCTTTTAGAGTAATGTTTATTTGAAATATTTTAAATTAAAACATATTTTTTTAGACAATACCCTGTTAATCGAAACAACCGATATGATTAGCCTTTTTTGTTTTGTCCAATATTGACCTAATGTAAATTAAGTAGAAATTTTATGTAATGAGTCAATTTTAATTTTTTATTATGTACATTATTTTTTAGTGGAAACTTGATTGATATATGTATTAATTATGTGTTTTATATTTAAGAATATTAATTATTATATGTTTCCTAAACAAAATAAATAAATAAATTATTAATGAAATATAAATTTGTATCTATACATGTTTGACATTTCGTTTATAAAAAAATTCGATCCCGCCTCGTATAATGCTTTTCCTGCCACTATGTCCGAACCCTATAATTACTAACTCCACTACTGAAAGAACAACAGTGAACCATCAGGACTACAACGATTGGAGGTTTCATAAACTATTGAGGATATAGCCGTCGTAGGCCAAAAAGTCATTCATATCTAAAACAAAGAAACTAACAACAAATATAGTATAATATAATACTACACATGTACCCTGAGTTTAAAACTCATAAGATGGGATGCAATAAATATGTTTTCACAAATTTTATAAGTGCGGGCAAGAGAAAAATCTAAAAACAATTGGTCGAATCATCCTTAAAAATATTCTAAGAAAAAATATATAAGTTTCATACATTTCTTATTATGTTCTAAGCTACATATCTACCTTGTATAAACCTCATCATAAATTCATTATATATTTTCTATTTATATATATAAAAAGGATTTATATTGTGAGGATTTCTCACAAACAACTTCACGTTAGTTTTTAGGTATAATACAAAAACCAGTTATAACCACACCGTTATAACATATACAGCGTAAAAAACAAATAACAATTTGGTTATCACCCAAATTCCTCGCGTAAAGCCGTTATAGATAACTATTAATATAACTGTACAGGTAGACTTTGAGACAGGCGACCGAAACACTAGATACAGAACCGCGACACTTGACATACATCAGATGTACGAGTAGTTGCATGAATATCATTTAAAACCCAAGGCTTACTCTTAAACGGCTTTCGTCCACGCCTCTCGCCGATGTTTTTGGACAGATTTGACGAAAACGACGAAAGGAGTTGGAGAGTAAGCCCTCAGATACAAGTAAACCTGATTTATATCAGTTCTTCATACTATAAAGTGATACTTGACTTCATACTACATACTACTTCGTATTATAAAGTGTGTATGTCATGTATCGCATTCCCCAATCTCGTGTCTCGGTCACCTGTCTCAGTCGCGTGTCTCAAGTTCTACCTTAACACTGAACATCGAAAGCTTACATACACGAAGATGGCTCTTAAAGCTTCTAAATTGTTATAAGTAACAAAAATGAAGGTAGAAGAGAAAACGACATATCCAAGAGCTCACACCACACTGTATATAACACATGCAAATAACACATTTTAACGAGTTATATTTTAAATTAGTGACAGTTATATAGATTTAAGCTAATTACGAAAATAACATTTCGCCTAAGTCTATTTTCTACTGAAGTCAAAGAAGGACGCAGTCTAAATGCTACTTAGATATTATGAAGGATAAAAGGCTAGGATAGTTTTATTTTAGAAATAGGCTAACACACGAATACGATGTATAGTTTAAATGAAATACAGATAGGCAAAGCTGTATAAGTACATACATACATCTACAAGTTCTAGATTAGCTTCCCAACGTAGCTTTTCTGAGAAATTCATTAATAAGTTTAAACTATTAAGTTTTTCAAAAAAGCTTGTTTTAACTAAACTAGAATTTTCAATATGTTGATTGTCTAACAAGTGTGTATGTATGAATGTAACAATTTGTAGACTTATTATTAGCAACACAATATCCATATATAAGTCACATATCTATTTGATGACAAGATCATTCAGACAGTTTAAGTTTGTAAGTATATGACGTATCAATATTTTAAATGTCAAGGACATTAGTTTAATGACAATCGCATTAAATTGACCATTGTTATAACAAGATGTTAGTGTCATTACATTTTTAAGAATGTTTTGGTCGTATTTTAAATGTCAGTGATATTACTTTAATGAGAAAGTCATTGAATTATGTTAGTGAAATTGTAATTAGTTGTATAAAGAATTACTTGTTAACATACATGAATATGCCTAATTCGAGTAAGCTAATGATAGGACTAGCAATAAGAATGTGTAATAAAGATGTCTTATTTTAAGAAGGATTGTATTTTTTTATATTTTTGGATCGAATATTGGTCGTGTCAAAAACAACACAAAAACAGGTCCAATTCTTATTATCTATTATTGTATATTCCAAATATCTACGAACAACCTTTTAGCTAAATTTGCCATGCACATACATATAGAACTATTACATTTTAATTTACTTTATTATATTTATTGACCTAATCTAACCACACATACATTGTGAAATTTATATTTTTAAGAGGTGAAAAGTGGAATGGACTGGGTGTACGTCACCCATAATATAGAGCATGTTAGTAATGCGTGCACAAAATAATTGTCATCTATGAGAAATAAGCTATGAAAATATATGTCATGTATTTGGAAAATATATAATTCATGTTATGCATTAATAAATAGCATCTCCATTAAGAATATCTGACTGATCCTCTACTTGATATAAATAGTCATATAGTCGGTAAATTCACATTCTACCTTTTACAGGGCTTGTTTGTCATAATAAATACTTTAAGCGTCGTAAGATAACGTAAAATATTCCGCGATATATTACTAATATGTTAAATAATTGGCTAAAACTATCAATTAAATAATATTTTTAATAGAAGCAATACGATGGTGTACCGCCATGCTGTATTTGAAAAATTAAACAATAAATGCGAATTTATACACTGGAATGCCATCTTTGTGAAACAGAGGGTTAGCCGGATTTTCTTAAAACCTAAAATCTATGTATATATGTATTTTTGCAGTGATTAGTTTTCTGAGATGATAATGTGAAAGTAATGTAATTGATTTGACTATTGAAATCAAAAGTCGCAAAGCATATAAACTAATCAAATGGATAAACATGATGTGCTGATTGAGTTTTAAGATGTAGACGTTTGCCTACTAGAAGTGTAGTAAAGAGATTTAAGTTTGAAAGATTGACAGAAGCTAATGAAAAGGCCCTTTCACACTTGTCCGACTTTGGATAAGCACAGTCGAAAAATCCGCTATTACATTCTATTACTGACAAATTAACGTTTTCTGAAATCTTTAGTAGAGATGTTACTAACCGAGCGTACTAGTGTTTTCTTACAAATTACATAGATACACCAATATAGTTTAAATTAAAAATCTTGTTGTGTAATCTAAATCTAGGTATAATTTCAGAATGGAAATTAGTAAAAAAAACGCATATAATTAACAAATTCTCGTATTGATCGTAGTGTTTAAGCGATTCTCAGCAAATTTAGATAGGTTTTTAAGAGCCTATCGAAATTTTATAAAAATCCGGATGCCTGGTTTTAAATTTTCTTCTTATAAAATAAACTCTAAATCGTACAAAACATCTTAAATTATATGTTTTCTATTTTATTGACATAGATGTTGTGATAGATAGATGATGTATATATCTTGATATATTTATATGACAAAAGACAGATGCTTATCCGAAAGAAAGCAGCAAAGTGTGCAAACGCCTGTAGGGCGCCAGCGGGCAAGTCACGCCAGGCGCACAGCATTACTTCATTATTATTATATATCACAGCTTTTGACGATAACAAATCTTTTGCATTTGCAGCTTTAAGTGGACACAATTGTTCGAACAATTCTTTATATACTGACAACCCTTAATAAAATTGTTTTAGACTTATTTGAAGATATTTTATCTTCATTGATTACTTCGTTGATTATTCAACTAGTGATTTTTATATTTATGATATGACACAAAAATACAAGGTGTATTGTTATATTGAAGTATATTTAAAGAGTCGAATTAATAAAAGCAGTCATACATATATATTATTTTATAGCAAAAAGAACACCAGCGAACAATCGCTTTAAATGTGTGGTCATTACATACATTACATAGAAGACGTTTTACTTATCCGTTTAAAGAGAAATGATAGAAATAAACATAGGAAACTACGAGAATAAACACAAAACGATAATAATAAATTCGGGGAAGTATTGACGAGGATAAACTTAACACGAGAAAAAGCGGAGGAAAGGACGAAAATAAATTCGGGACTAAATGAGAATATGAAAGAGCATTTTGATTAAGGCAGTGAAAGGGAAAAGGGGAACATTATCATAATTATTTATTACTTCGACTCAATAAATCAATTGTTGACAAAAAAACAATACGCGAACGCGAAACCATTCTCGCACGTCTGTAGGCGAACAGGCTCGTACGCCCTCTTTGAAGAGACCCTATATTGTAATATACGGGGCTCTTCAAAAAGGGTGTAAATAAATATTTAAAGTCTCCCTTAGTGGTGCAGATTTCTATGGACAATAGTAAACACTAAGGTACTATTAGATGGACCGTTTCCCAGTTTGCATACAAGCAAACAGAAATTTTCAGAACCTACATTTTAGTAATAATTATTCAATGGAGCAATTCTGCTTTAGGTTTAATGTAGCACTTTCATTTAGGTATGTGTAGTAGGTCTCTGAATAGGATTATAGATTTAAACAATCTCATATAACTTTATCCATATCATCAATTGCTCGAATAATTTGCTCACACACATAATGTGTTTTATTTAAACATTTTATTAATTTTAATTATACTCTAAGCGTAAAACATCGATCAATAAACGATTGGATTACCATCCTACTCTAAAACTGGTTAACTGGTTAAATTAATGTGAATTGGATGTGCTGTTTAGTGTCGAAATCATTCACTATAAAAGTGATATTAATAAGAAGAAGAACATTGTTTAGATAATAATGAGTAAGTGACATATCTACAATATTAAATTCGTCATATGAATTGATATTTGTATGAAAATTGCATTCTCAAGTATTCAAGCAGCAATTAAATCTCGACTGGTTTAAAATTTCAGTTTAGTGTGTAGAATATGTAGAGTTAAACTAATAACAAATCAATAGTGAATTTCATTCGACACTATAACATCAAATGAAAAATTTAATTAATCATTAAGTGTATTACCTACATTAAACACGAACATTGACTTAACATTAAGACATGCAAGAACATAATGGACAAGCGGACCCCGCGATTGGTCGGGATATACCGCGTCGGTAACAATACTATATTCGATGTGGGTTATAAGGCTAGGTTCAGAAAATAACATACGTATTGCAGGAATCTTTTATATTTATTTGGGAATATTCAGTGTTCTATAAAACTCATGTTCATGAACTGTGCCTAAGTTTATTGCAGTTAATGTTAGAAATTGTATAGTTGAAAATGCAATATCAACTTAGGCCAAGTTTACAAGATATCAAACGCTTTGTGAATGTAGCTGTGTTCTTTGCCAGTCACGTACCTTTGTAACAATTTGAATAGGTATGTGCCATAGTCTTTTTCATAATCTTTGATCTCTAGCTCTATTACCAGTTGAAATCAACGAAACACTTCTTTTTGTTTTAATTTCCCATCTAGATTAAATTATCGAAAACGCTTCTACGTATTGGTTTTTCCATAGCGCCATGCAAGCCTTTTAAAAGTTTGGGCTATTCATATGGACCATGGTCATAAACGACATAAATAATATGAATCTACAGTTTTTGAAAACATTGAATTTTCCAATTATTTTACTCAAATAAAAGATTCTTGCCATATGACACTAATATCCAATAACAACAAGTATATACATTTAGGTAAAACATTGATGCAAAGCACGCATGCAAAAGATTTCGAGGCAAAAGTTTAGAGAGATATAAGCATTAGAAACATTAAGTCGAAAGTTGGAATTTGGATGAGAACAAATACACGTATACATTGTTATTTCAATGTAAGTATAGATAGAAGAGAGTACACGCGTGCTAATGAGACTTTTTATACAATCCATCCATTTAAGTTAAAAACAATTTTGTTTTATTTGAGCGCTGTAAAGTTTCATCCCTTGTTTTAGCTGTGACATTTAATTTAATACAAGACCGCTATCATTACATATGACAAGACAATTATGATTTTATACATATGGTTAAAACAATTGTATTAAAGAAAAGCTCAATTATAAACACTAACGCTCAAATAAAACAAATTAAAACAATCATCTAAATTGTATTTAAGTATTATTATTTTCTTCTTTACACTTAAATAACAATATATCACAAGCGTCAACATATAAAATTGGATTCGCTTTACATTTTTTTTAATAAATGTATATTGTATTAATAATGTTTAGGAAAACTTTAAATCCACGTAAAATTGTTTTTATAGTCAACTAATGTCATTGGTGTTATGTAAATGTCATAAAAATAATCATTAGTTAAGACATGTTGCAAGATCTTCAGATAAATTACATGACTAATTATTATTTATGACTATTATACATTTTTGAATACTTTTAACTAAATAAGTACAAAAAAGAGTCAGTTCATTCAGATATTTTATAGGCATTAAATTTTATTTTTGATGCCGCTGACATTTGTAATTTAACCAATTTCACGTCGATCTTAAAGGTGACAACAACATTTCATATCGATGACTTTTTGACCGTACTGTATTCTGGCTAAGATAGTTGAAGTGGGCTGTTTTATAATTTAAAATTTTACCTTCTTTTATGTATGTATAAAAATATTATTGCTTATTATCAAGCACCAACTCGCCACTAGCCAACTACTCACCGAAAAAATTTAGAATACGTATCTCTCCTACTTTTTTGTGTTATATATTTGTTTGAGCGCGAACTTTCGCTGTATTTTCTGCTAGGGGTGGGGGTGGGGGGTGAAACATGTTAACAATGACTTAGCTCAGCTACATCATGTATCCAATTATAATGCTATACAATAAAGTGGTCGAGTACGCAGGCGTCGCTCGCTCGTCCGTTCACTGCATCACGCATTTGCTTTCGATTTGGGACTTGAGTTCATTCACTTGCGATTCGATGGTGTTTTTCAATTCTGAAATTAATAAACAAAATCTTATGTAATAGAATACATTTTATTGTTAAACTGTAAACATAAAGATGATTTGATACAAGATGGATTAGCGGGTTTGGTTTCGTTACTAGGGGAGCAGACAGTCAAATCAACTTGGATACTTTTTATAAACTTACGAAACGTCGAAATCTCATAGACTTACAACTGTACAAACATACCTACTTATGACGTCATAAGGATAAGTAAAAAGAGTCAAACAATGCATTCGTTATGGTATAAATAGTAATAAAAAATATTTCTTTAATGATATTTTAAAAGTTATACGTAGAAATATTAGAATTTATTGTAATATGTGCCAGCATCCCTATTGAAACAATATGCATATTAGATCAGAGAACTGTCTAAGTGGTGCGTAAACAATTTGAAGGATAACTTTCAGATTTAAGACCATTGACCGTTAAGCTACCATGGTTTATTTCTTATTTCGGTTACTCACTGGTGAATTCATCCTGGTCTTCTAACTCTGCCTCCGCAGCCAGCTCTTCGGGGGTCTTCTTCTTCCTCATCAGAGGGTTGTCTGGCTCGACCTGCTGCTGCTCAACCATTTCCTCCTTCTTTGGGATTTTATACTGCAAATACGAAAAAATATATTTGAAAATCTAGTAAGTTCACTTTGTAATGCCATCATCACAATAAACATTTTTATATTCTCATAAATTCTCGTTACAGAACTTTGCGATTGGATATACGCGACCGAGACAGATGACTGTGCCACACAACTCACATACCTTTGTAAGAAATTGTTAGAAAAAGATATAGAACGCGAGACAGTCGCACCATCGCTATGGTCGACAGTATTTAGCATATTAGCATTGTGCACACAGTCATGGTTACAATAAATTTAAACATTATTTACATATCAAACCAAATCTGTTAAAAGTATACCTAATCATCTTACTTTTGAAATATCACGACTGAAATAATTTTTAATTAATAATAAAATTATCGTGCTGTTTAATATCTTTTACTTGTTTTTTGTTAACGTAGAGGGAATTTATTTCGTACTATATTGGGTCCTTTGTTTTTGGTAATTGGGTTAGATTAGATCTTACGCAGTGACCCCCAGGGGATGCCGCCCTGGACTCCCCTCCGTCCAGGAAGCGGCACAAGGGGATGCATCCCCAGGGCCCCGAGCGGCCACTGTCACATTCCCTCCTTCACTCCGTGACAGTGGTGTCCCACCATCAGCGTTGAGCTCCGCTCCGCTGACCGTCGAGGAGAGGGTGCGTGGTTCTGTCCTACGCACCCAGCACGACCAGATCCAATAGATCTCCGCCCGCACTAATGCCGCGAGAGGGCGCGAGAGGCAGTCGCGCGTCCCTCTCAGGGCCGGGGAAACATCATTCCCCGGCCCGCACACAGGAGAGGCCGCTTCTGTTTACGAGGCGGCCAGCCGCTGCCGGGGTTGCGGGTTAAGCTCGCGCATGTACCGTGACCCCGGCGCTAGGCGGAAGAAGGCTCCCATGGGGTTTTAGTGGGTATACCGGCGCCGGTCGTATTGAATAATCGGCGTCGGGGAGCCCCACATACTGGCCGTGCATGATCCCCCGCGCGGTTGACGATGCGGCAACGCATTTTCTCATGTAAAAAAAAAGATCTTACGTAGTGAGATTAAGCGCCGCAAAGCGGGTATGGACACTCTGATACAGTCGCTCGCATCTACCCCACTAAACCTGAACCTGCGTTCCATGTGCCCGCGGTTGAGTTGAAAGAATGTGAGGTATTGAGCGAAGCTACACCCACGTTCATCCGCGCATCAAGACTTGGATCGCTCCGGGAAGCAGAGTGACCCACTTCACCAGCAGAGGTTTAGATACACCGCATCGCCAAAGGCGTGTGAACCACCGCGATTAGTATCTTTTACTTGTATCAACTTATAGCACCATTAGTTTATACGCCTGTTGAACATCTATGAAGCTGTGACGTTTTGTAAGACGATAAAAAGTATATTAAATAATTAGAGTATCCACTCCCTTATTGCATACATATCCGATTCATCTTATATTATAGTCTCCTGTCTCAGGTTTCGATGGCGTATCTCGGTAGCCTGTCTCGGTCATTCTACCCAGTCTAACTTAAAAATCATACAATTATTAATTTGCCTAAACTGGATCTCGCAACAAAAACCGTTCACCATTGAAAGCGTCTTCCTTATTCCTATAATTACTGGAATCATTTATCAAATCCTAATATTTAATAAATAAAATTTCACACTTAATTAAAATTGAAATCCGCCATTTTGATCTCAAATTAGCCGAGTGCTGTCGCAGCCAGTAATGTTAAATTGCTCTTAGCGAGTGTTTGATTTAACAGAAATCCGTGAAAAGACGTTGAGAAAAGTTTTATCGAGTTCCAATGCTAATTATGACTGCCATAGTTTATTTTAAAGTTTCCCAGGTCTTGGCAAAAACTGGAGTGTTGGCGGAAACATCCTATAACCTGATTGTGTGTTATTTCCTCGCTACTGCCACAGACCGCCCGGAGGATTTAGTATTCTTCCTACACGGATAAAATTCTTACTGTCTTTTATCAATAAAGACCCAGTTACTTACATAAACTAATGAAAAGTAACATTTTTTTTTATTTTTTTTTTATTGCAGGAGTTCAGCAGACAGGCAGACGGCCCACTTGATGGACAGCGGTTACCATCGCCTATGGACATTTGCAACACCAAAGGTGCTACGAATGCGCTGCTGCTCTCTTTAGGGAGCCTGAAACCTGGTCACTAATGCCGGAACACAACTCAAGGTTGTTATGGCGACATACTCTAGACCAGGGGTGGTAGCCATCCAGTCGGGCAAATGCCCTACCACCTGGCTGTGGGTTGTTTTGTCGCCTCTTACGACAGGCCGCCAGGCCGCAGGAAATTGTATTCTTTCTCCGTTCCTGCACGGATAATCTCCGTATAAAATAATAACTTACATATAAAGACAGGTTGACGGATGGACATTACGAAAACACAAGGTTCTGCTTTGTTAAAATACCTACAAAATCTCTTTAATTAACCTTTTACGATATAAGAAAGTATGACTGAAATAAATTAAAAGGAAAATTCTTAATAAACGAAAGTATAATCCCGCTTTATTTTATAATCTCCAATTGATCAAGTCTCGCAGATGGAGCTACCGTCTCCTGGGATATACATATTTTAATTTTAAAACCATTTTTCCTTCCGCCACGCGTCCTCTGGGATCTCATTAGAAGCAACAAGCCGCAAGAAGGCGGACTTATGTCGTATCAGTGTTCTCTTTATAACTTTTTTAAATTGGTTTCGCAAGCTTTTTTAATTGGTTGAAATTAATAGACAAATAAAAATGCTGGCTGAAGCACTTATTATGTTAACTGTGGCATAACATTTGGATTTTAAAAAGTTAGAAAGTTTTAAGCAAGTATGTATTTAATGCTGTATACAAGGAGTGCAGAATGCTAATTAATAATGGAATTTACCGTTGCCCAATAATGGCCTGAAAAGTTCACGACACTAACGGTTGCGTCGACGTTCCAGGTTTTAATAGCCGAATGTTGTCATCTGAACCTTCAATACTGGCTTTATTTTTGACGTCATTGCACAACAATGACGATTGAAACACAAAGAATGCTCAGGCATATTTCCCTCGGGGTCCACGGTTCTATTCCCTGTCGTAACACTCAGACAAATTGGCGTTGTTATAAACGATTCCCGTGTTGCGGATTTACAAAGAAATTGTGTATTAAAGAAAGATTGTTATTGAAGTGACGGGAAACTATTTTTATAGACAGCGCGTAGAAGAATAGAAAATGATAGGATGAATAAATATGGTTTATTGTGCATTATAATTAAATTAATTAGTGAGGTGTGTAAGAATAAGCTTGATTGGCTCTCTGTTATTCGTGCCTACCCCGCCAGGGACCTGGCGTGAGTTATGCATAGATGTATGTAATTATGGTCGAATTTCGACCAATGGGCGACCAGTAGTTATTATTACTTTATATAAATTTTTGTAGTTTTTTTTTCTTTGACCATGGGAAGATTGAGGGCTAAGCTGCGACAAGGACAGAACCTTGGGGGGTAATTATAATTCGCGACCACTGGCACTAGACTGCCCAGTCAGAACTGGTGCCACGCTATGGCCACTCCCCATTTAGGGGTACCTACCATAACCCCTGGTTGTGGAACTTATTTTGAATAAAAACTTTTGAATTTGAATTATCACATCATATTAGAGATAAAAATTGTTACATAAAATTATGTTAAATTATAGAGAACTGCCTCTATATAAAACAGGCTCTAATCACAGAATGAATAAAATACAACATTATTATTCGATTAAGGAAATGTACCAATTGTATCGTTTAGAAATAAGAGGGTAATTAATTAAAATTGTATACAACAAAGTTAACAAAATTCTACGAGTTTATGATTTTACATACCAAGCGTGTAAGTTAAAATTAAATAATTGGCTTTTAACTCTTGACTATGATGGGACAGAACAATTGTTAAAAATAAATATATAACACAACTAACTTAATATGTACAACCCGAAATCTTGTTTTTATTTAATTGATAATCGTTATCTTTATTTCTAATTTTAATTTTTAAACTAGACATACAAATTCACAATATCACAAGTCACACATAAAACGCACACACACATACACAGACACACACATACACACGCACGCACACACGCATTCATACATATTTCATCCCTTTTTTCTTTTAAATGAGTGTAACAATAATTTCACAATCAGAATTGTACCCACTAGGAAGGAGGTCCCCAAGATACAGGTCGACCTAGTTTGGGGACCAATGACTCAGAAATTTGTGAATTATGTTTTTTTCTCAATAAATGATTTTGATTTTGATTTTGAATAACAAAATTAATTAATAACTTTAAAAAGAAACATGCCAAGAACCACTATGCAATTAAATAACCGTAACAAGAACATTGCCAGAAGGAAAAACAAATGTCATGAACATTTGTTTTTCCTAGACATTATGGCCAGGCTTTAAGTAATATGAAAATTGTATTAGTGAATTCCAAATTTCCATTTAATACTATAGTTGCCTATAAAACTCATTGATATGCACGATAAGTACATGAAATAATTAGATTAGTATCGTCCGTAGAACGTAATTTACAACTTGGTCGACTTATAACCGTCCCGCGGGATAACCGGGATTTGCCGGGATTTTCCTAATGAAACCGCTTTGAGATATGACCGACTTATCTCACAATTAATCTTCTTTACTCGGAACACGTATTTCCGTATTTATAACGATTACGTAAATATGTTTTCTAGGAATCCAAAAACACTTTTAAAACTGGTTTTCGATTGGTCTTTTATGACAAAGCTTTCGCTTAGATAAAATACAATTATGTGCCTATTTTCATGCATTTTTAAAAATTAATTAAATTTAATATTTTTTTAATCATTACTAATTGCGTTTCTCCTCCTCCTAATTTTTCGAACTGTTAAGTGTAATATAATGAAGACATAGAGATAGCAGAGCTTCAGAAATACAATAAAATAATAATTGTTTGAATAAGATTAATTGAGTAATTAAAACTTAGGTTTTAACGGTTTTAAGCGCAGCTTTATTGATTTGATTTTAGTTTCGATGTTTGGGCTACGTTAAAACGTAATTTTAATTATATGTGCTAAACTTGAAAATTTAAAATACTTCATTGTTTTATTTTCAATATACATATAAAGATAATATATACATTAAATAACACATGAACAAAGTGTCCTCCCCTTAATAGAGATAATAAGAAAGTGCTATTGTACACTTTCTTAGTTGAATATTTTTGGTTAATTTAGCTTATATTTAAATAACTTATTAGTCTTTTTAGATTAAATTCTAATATTAATGTGTTATTTTTAAATAGAACTATTATAAAAAATATATACAAAAATTTAACAAATATACACCTTCTTCATTCAGCATTTTCGATTTATCTTCTTCCGTTCTTCTTTTTCCATCTTCCAGCAGAAATAGCCACAAAGTAGTCAACCTGACTCGATTAGGGAGTCGCGCATTGGAAACGGACTCCCTACTAGAGTCAATTTCACATCAATGGGCTTTATTTTACCTCTCTTCTATCTTCTTTGTTCTCACGTTCTTCCTTCTTCTATGTGTTCTATTTGAAGCAGGATATACATTTTTTTATGCCGGAAATTGTTGCCATGTGAAATGTTTAGCAAAATATAATAGAAATGTTCTTTTTTATTATTTTTTTGTTAACGGACTCTAGTTCCGGACCCTTTTTACATATAAATTTAAGATTTTAAGAAGTTGTACACGCTTATTTGTTACTTTGTTGTGGTGTGTGACATTTAATGAATGTATGTTTGTGTTGTGGTGAACCTTACGAATAAATTATTATATTAATTTCTTCCAATTTTAATACTAAACTTATACTAATGTAGAGTGTATCTGTTACATGCTGGTGTTGTGAGGAAGTGCATGTGCAGTGTGTGCCTTATGTCTATACCTAATTATATTATCCTAACTAAAGCCATGTGTATTGTTTTTCCTTTCTAGAAAGGATTGTAAGAATCTGTTAAGATCTTAACTTAGAAATAAACATTCCATAGTTCCAAGTTGAGCGATTTGGAACTTGTGGATAAATCCTGCCGTCAATGTCCACGTTTCGACCCCATAGGTCACGACGGGAGGATGCACTGCTCGAAGACTTTCGTCTTCAGGCATATTTTTTTATTTTCGTTCTTTAGCCCTGGCGAACATAATATGTTATTTACTGTTTTATTTATTCTACTTTATTAAATGAATTTTTACAACATGGATGAATGTGTTTGGTTAGGATGGCCTGGTTTAGTTTGGTTGGATTTAAAGGTATATGTAGTTGGATTGGTGAATGGGATAGGATGATTGGTTGGAATGAGTATGAATATGGGATGTCGTAACTCTTCATTTCTTACTAGCTGTGCCCGCGACGTCGTCCGCGTGGAGTTTCCTATCCCCCTAATTTTGAAACATTCTTCGTTGGTGCTCCGCTCCTATTAGACTTAACGTGATAATATAGCCTATAGTCTTCCTCGATAAAAGTACTGTCTAACACTGAAAGAATTTTTCAAATCGGACCAGCGGTTCCTGAGATTAGCGCATTCAAACAAATAAACAACAAACTCTTCAACTTTATAATATTAGTATAGATTTAAATATTACAGTGTTCTTCTTATGTCTACTACATTTATGGTATTATTGTTGTATGTATTTTTTACAGATTTTTAATTCTAGAAAAAAGTATAATTAGTGATAATGATTAAGTGGATTACACTGTTTTTTGGTTAATTAGTTGATTTTCAACTTAATTACTATTTGCATGCCTGAATGGGCAAAAAACATGTGAATCAAAATAATATATTGCCAAATATTTTTACTGACCATGTTTTTAAGCAAATAAATGATTTGATTTGATTTGATTTGATTAGAGTTTAATGCCAGATTTTATATTCGAGCCTGTTTTACAAATTTCTTTATTCTTACGTCTTCAAGCATTGCGGGATGGTCGACGAAAAGACTTGACGAAGCTTACCGAATGATGCCCAGCCCTATTACTTAATATAAGCCGCTAAACATGACCCCTATTCATCAAGTGATGTCAAAACTATCAGTGTAAGTAGGAGGATGTCATCATTCGCGGCTAAGTTCAATTTGTGCAAGATTGCGCCCCGGCGGGGCGTAAACGCATTACGGACTCATCTGGCCGGAAATTGAAGGCTGCCGACCAGACATCCTCACTAATCTAATACAGCTGAAAGTGTTACAGTCGCTGGCAAAGAGTAGCCGAACAAGAATACCACTATTATACTAGTATACTAAAATCCGTTTACTATGATTCTGCGTATATTAACCAACCGTTTAATGTATATATTGTTACGAGTCGCAGGACTCGAATTAAAATGCCATTAGAATTACTATAGAATTTATTAGAAATATACAAACACGTCTAACACAGGTACAAATATAATAACACGCGCAGAGTCCATCACTTAAGAGATAACCGAATGTAGTACACACGTCTCGCTTCGCTTGTTCTTATCGCTCGACTGCCCCACCCCTCCGTTGGGACATTTGCTTTATACTGTACAAATACAATATGTCTGCTCAACCGCGTGGACTGAATTTTCCAAGAAAACACACCTGACTAATGGCTACCATAAAGATTACAATACACAATGGGCTGTTTTCCCCCCCCCAATCTCAAATTTTAAACACAGAGTAAACAAAAGAAGAATATCATAAAACAGTTTCAAGTTTCAACGCCGGCGGGTAATAAATGTGCTTTGTTTACAAATATGCAGGTGGTCCAAATTGTAACAATATTAATATGTGAAGCAAAAACTTTGTACTCCTGTTTACGAAAATTGTGCGGACGGAGGAATACGAAATTTCGCACACTTATACTTTATATAGAGGAGGAGCGACGATTGCTTCTATTTTTTTAAAACTGCATAAAATATACATACATATACATACATACATAACTTCACGCCAGGTCCCTTGCGGGGTAGGCACGAACAACAGAGTGCCATACAGGCTTATTCTTACATAGCTCACTTACTTCTTTGACATTCATAGCTCTTGTCATGCACGCTCGTCTATTCTTAAGGCTCCTGACATCACCTTCTGCTAATACACGATCAATTTGATCATGGAAGGTGTGTCGTGGCCTTCCGCGACTTCTGCATCCATCCACTTTTGCATTGTATATCTGTTTAGTTATTCTTTCATCATACATTCTTTAAAATATACCTACATTAAATCAATAAAAAAACATTACACACACTACCATGTATTTGAAACACACGCATATATACTCTTGTTTATTGTTAAAGCCAAATTAGTAATGTAGCCTTGGCGAAATCTCTGATTATATAAGTATAGTAGTATACAACAGAACCTTAATAATGTTCAAACTTATAACTTATATTAAATATTATGGTCGAGTTTCGACCACGAGCGACGGTGTAAATTATTGTACTAAGTGAAAGAGTTATAACTCTTGTCGTATTTCATAACTCCACTCTAACCCGTATACTTTGTTACGTTTAGAATCTGCCACAATTGATAAGCTACATAATGTTTCAGAGCGTATGTTTTGCAAAATAAAGAATCGTTAAGTGATCGTAGTGACGGCGTACAAGGGTGAAACATTTCCGGTACATTAGGCACCGAACAACATGTACTGGCGGCAAAACAACGCGCAGCTTTTTTATTTCATCGCCCTGGGATATAATTGTAT
The DNA here is from genome assembly GCA_012273795.1 of Dendrolimus punctatus. Taxonomy (NCBI): domain Eukaryota; kingdom Metazoa; phylum Arthropoda; class Insecta; order Lepidoptera; family Lasiocampidae; genus Dendrolimus; species Dendrolimus punctatus. The sequence continues at coordinate 15,558,857 of CM022549.1, forward strand.
ACGATGCGCTGTTTAGTTTATTACAACCTAGTATCGATTCTCGCTCCATAACTAACTTCACGCTTTATGTGTGTGTTTGGGCATAGTTCACACGCAATCGAAGTGAAACAAAGTTTGACAAGGGGTGAGAGGATTCTAAATTTTGTGACGTCACATTTCATATATTATATCGTTAGAATATATTTAAACTTTAAAACAAGAAATTTGAAATTTCTATCTATATGAGGATAGTGTTTAAATTATTAAATACAATGTACTCTATCTCATTCTGTCCCAGGCTTAGTTTTATAGATTTATGTGTTTATCTCTTTTAGTGTCGCTTTTTCGTTTCATCGAGCTGAGAATCAAAACGATTCTAAAGCAGTTTCACTTCAAAAATAATGCTGATTTTAGATGAAAGAACCAAATTGAAAATAATTTGGTTGAAAGGAGAAGACCGTACTCAATGGAATTGATTGATTCAAGCTTATGTTTATATGGACGATTTTGGTTGATTCAACCATAATGAAACCCAAAAATATGGATGGTCTAATATCGGCTTAAGGGACATTTCGGATTTTAAAAAAATATTTTAAGTTTAGTGTAAGAGTTTATATGTCAATCACTACATAAGTTTTTTTTATATTATAGTAGGTTTTTTTTCATAAATATATAACTAAATTATAAAATTAAATACTACTATAAACATATTTACAAGTAAAAGATGTATTCCAAATCGCTGTCGGTGGGGAGCGTTCCCAAAATGCTAGCCGCATTCCCTCGTTGTATGGCAACGATACATAAGTGATATTTGTTTATTTTGGGTATTCCTATGATAAACAAAAATACATACGTATAGTATTTATATTAGTTCCGTTTGCCTATCAGGTGAACCTCTTGACCGCGAATTTCTTTAAATAATAAAATACTTAAATTTAATGACACCGCATATAGTAGAGAAAACCTAAATGAAAAATTAACTTCAATGTATTTATTTAAAAACAGAGTCTCGCATACTACTTATTGTTAATTGAGATGTTATCCAACCTGGGATTTTATATCATTTTTGCATTTCCAAAAAAAGTCGGTCGGAAAAATCCTGTTGCCTCCGGTACATGTAGGGGGCCGCTTGACACATAATTTTCCAGGGGTCCGCGTCTCCCTTGTAATTTTCCGGTGAATTGGTTCCAGCGCATAACACACGCGAACGCCTCCACGACAAAACAACACTTTTTACGTCGTAAATTTATGACCGAGATGCTCCTGATATTGCCGACTGATTTAAAACTATACGAGACCGGTTTAAAAGTGTAAATCTCTAAGAATTCTAACACCAATTAAATATCCGATTTATTCTGTAAAGGTCATCAAAGCTTGTGTAAAGCTGTCAGGGTTCCCGTAAATACCGCTGCAGGGGCCCTCTAGCATCTAGGGAGCAGAGGAGTATTCAACCCCATTGACGAAGTGAGATTGCCTTTCCCGGGGCCATTCTCAAGCACTGATGCTGTAGGATCAGCGTGGGCGTAACTGCGTTCTAAGGCTCATGCTTTTCCTGCCATAAGCGCGGGGCGCATGGGAGGAGGATGGTTTTAGTGGAGTATTAGTTAGTAGTCGAGTCTCCACACAAGCCGGCGATTTGACTCTAGTGCCCATTAGTGGTGTCACCACTCATCGCTTTGGTCTAATTCCTAAAGGACTTGGTTGTGTTCGAAATCAATTTCCCCCGCCTCAAATTTTTTTTGTTAGGGTTCTGTTAGTTCTCGTGTCTGACTGTCTGTTTGTAGTTCTGTTGGTAAGGGTTAATAGAATTAGGAATCTGGGTCCGTGGGGATTATGGAATCATTATATAAGTCAATATTATGGGCAGCAGTGGGCATTGATACTGCAAAAAACTCAACATGTGTGTCTTGTGTGTACATGCATTACTCAATAAATATACTGTATTCTATTCTACATTTATGCCAAAAATGCTAAATTAATAATAAATGTAAAACTTTCATTCTACATTCGTAACATTATTGTTCAGATTCGCAGAATACAGATTTGTCCTAAGTAAATTTTATCAAATTATATCTTCAAAGATGTGGTAATGCGCGAGCGAGATAGCGAATTCCATTTAGGTAGCCTCGTAACCGAACTAAAGAAAGAGCTATCTGTTCCGAGCTAATAAAACGGGGGTTCTCATCAAAGCGGGCGTTAATGACGTCACAGAACTTGCGATTAGTCGCAAAGTGTCGGGACACGACGAAGTTGCGATCGGATGGAAGTTTTAATTGTGCGAGGCTTGTACCACCCGAGCTATACCGTCTATCTCAAATACGACGGTAGCGCTGACACATCCCATAGAACGTAACTTGCAGCTATCTTATAATTGAACTATGAATTACATACAAATTTTAATTACAGTGTAAACTCCATGTAACGTTACTCGATTTAACGGTAAACTCCCTTAAGAGTCGAAATAACTTGGCTTGAGTTGGTTTCGCTTGTCGACCGTACAATGATACACTCTATATAGCATTAGACCCACTCTCAATAACGACAACAATTAAGTAATAAAAAGTACCTTTTAAGTTGCTAAAATTATTAAAAGCTGCGCAGCTGTGTACGTTCTATTATTTTTTTACTATCCTAGCCCGCAATAAACACGGCTGTCGGCATTATGCATACCGAAATTTCTAAGTACTTCCTTTATCATAAGATGCCTCAATATCGCAAGATGTGAATAAAATAAGTAAAAAAATATACAACAAAATTGCTGGTGCAGCAAAAGACGTCAGACAAAAATAACAGACTTCTCTCCATTTAACGAGAACTCTCTATAACGCCATAAAATGCACAGTCCCGTCAATGTCCTAATATAGATAACATTGAATATAGAAACAAAATTAATACTTTTTACTATTTAATCGACAGCCGTGGTAGCGTAATGGTTAGCGCACGCGCCCCTAGATCGAAGGGCGCGGATTCGATCTTGACCGTAACGCATGCACCTCTTAGTCAGTTTTCTGATCTATGTGCATATTGTTACAAGTACCACGTGCTAAAAACGGTGAAGGAAAACATCGTGATGCAACCTGCACAGCGAGATAACCGATGTGTCAAACCTGCCAAGCCGCCTTGGACAAGCGTGGCGGGTATACTGTCCGTTCCCCCTTTAATGGGAGGCCCGAGCTCAGCAGTGGGACATTTATGGGCTGACATTATTATATATATATTATACTATATACTATTTAATTGTGACATTACAAAGGGCATTGAGAGTAGTGAAAAGTATGCTTTAGTACGTAACTTTGATACGTTAAGTAAATATTAAACTTACTTACATACTAACTCGGGATTACGTTTTCCAGTACCTACGTCGCATGATTGATTCATATAACACTATGTATAAATTTTGATATTATTGCATGTTTTGCTAAATTTAAAATCCATTTTGCTTATATTAACTGACTTTGATAGTATACTCGAGCTGGAATAACTTTTTATTGTCATTTTTTATTTTCTAACTTTGTTAAATCTCTTGTCTTTAAAAACGATCTTACATTTATTTTTCTTCTGTAATATGCTCTATGCATTACTTACTTATTGTTAATATTTTTGTACCTCTTCTATTTTTATTAATAATCTTGAAAATGTTTTCATGTGGACAACGTCGTTGGGTTCAATTTTATTACTTGATCTTATTGTAACTTTTTATTGTATGTGTTATATTGTAGTTGTTTTTTGTACTTTTTAATTTTTTTATTTTTTATTGCAGGAATTCAGCAGATAGGCAGACGGCCTACTTGATGGAATGCGGTTACCATCGCCTATGGACATTTGCAACAAAGGTGCTACAAATTAGCTGCTGCTCTCTTAAGGGAGACTGGAACCTGGTCACCAATGCCGGAACACAACTCAAAGTTGTTATGGCGACATACTTTAGACCAGGGGTGGTAGCCATCCATCGGGCAAATGCCCTACCACCTGTCTGTGGGTTGTTTTGTCGCCTCTCACGACAGGCCGCCCCAACGCAGGAAATTGAATTCTTTCTCCGTTCCTGCACGGAATTAAATAAAAATACATGAAAATTACGTAAATAAATAAAAAAATATAGTATAGAATTTTACTGTAAATGAAGGAATATTGATAATAATTATGTGACGCGGGTGCAATTCCCTAGTACTTGTCTTATTAATTAATTGTTGTGCCGTGAAATAAATAGAATTTTATAATATTCTGACGAGCTACAGGACTCAAATCAAAATGCCGTTGGAATTACTATAGAATTTATTAGAGCTAAACAAACACGTATAACACAGGTATAAATATAACTGGACGCCACCAGTACAAGTGAACGTTTCAATAACACGCGCAAAGTCCGTCACTATATAGCTTGTCGAATGTACAGTCGTCTTGCTAGTATCGTCATTTGACTGCCGATCTCTCCATGGGGCCATTGCTGCACCAATACAATATGGCTGCCAGTCCGCATGGATCGGATTCCTTACAATCGGTTCGTCACACCTGCCTAATGATTGCCATAAAATAAGTACAATAACAATAGAATGTTTTTCTTAATTACAAATTTTATACACAAAGTAAACAAAAGAAATCAAAATGCGGGAAATGTAATAAACCAGGTTTATGGCAGGCAGATGTGCGTTCACTTTTTGTCGGCATGTAACAATATTATGGAAATAGTTTTATAATGTAAAATTGTTTATTATACAAACAATCGATTTACTGAAATAAATAAATTGGATAGATGGATAACAATTCATTGCTCACCAAATATACAATTTCAAAAGTATACAATTATAATATTGTTATGGTAGAAACAATAGGCGGCTTTATCGCTTAAAGCAACCAATTATTATTATTATAAAACGATAGGCAGTAAATTTCAATAGGCGAACCTTTCAGTGATAAATTCAAATTGATGTTAAGTAATTTTCAAAACAAGCAAATTACGCGTGATTTGTATATGTAGGTGTAAAGTCACCTAACGCCCCCCCTATAGCTCTACGCCCCTACACACCTACACCTACACCCTTGGGTAAAGATGGCCCTGTGTGTATGTCATTGATCATACAATTTTTTTTGTGTGTTTGAGTAAGGCCCTGGATGGTTTAGATTCACAATTGGACCCTGTAGGTGGCACTAGAATGGGATTCTAGGATTTTTATGAAATTTTTATGAGTGGTATGGATTTAGAAGTTTATATAGGTTTGTATAACAATTTGATCCAGTAGGTGGTTCTAAAATCAGATTCCATAATTTATTGTTTCTAAAAAATCTTAATTTTGATGATGACGTCAGGAGCCTTAATGAAATGATATGAAACTTTATTTGTAAAAATACAGGTAACAGTTATAACTAGGTGGTAGAAAGTCAGATGTCCTCACTGTATTTGACATACACATGGTCATACAAATATTTAATCTAAAAAAGCACAATGATTCTAATGGTATACAAGTCATTGTTCGTTATATTATAAAAAAAAACATTGAAATGAAACAATGTCAACAAGAAAAATAAATTAAGTGTCAAAATCGAAAGAACAGACGAGCGTGCATTACAGGAGCTATGAATGTCAAAGAAGCAAGTGAGGTGTGTAAGAATAAGCCTGAATGGCGCTCTGTCGTTCGTGCCTACCCCGCAAGGGACCTGGCGTGAAGTTATGTATGTAAAAAATCTTAAATATGTTAACATTTGACCACGATCACGTCCAATGCCAGACGACGATGCGGTCGAAGACAGAGCACGCTTACCTAGATGGTACCTATTCACACGAGACTTGAAAATTGGATTGTACTTTTCGGGAAACACGGGAACTGAAATGTTTAGTACGCACTGGTAGGTAGCGTTTTCGTGTGAAACGCTGGCGTAGACCAGAGCCCCTTGTAGTCCGAAGATGGAATGGTGTAGGGAAATCAGGTCGAACAGTTGCGTATGTTTGAGTGAATCCCAGAATGGTTTAAATCATAATTAGACCCGGCAGCCGTCCATTCTGCCGGGTCCACAAGTCTTCCATAAAATCGAGAAGGCATTGAAATTTAAAGTAAAATCACGATACCGCTCCACCCTTGTCTTATTCAATTATCAAGTGTCATAACGCCGTCAAAGGCACCCCACCTCCGAAGTGGCGGAAGCGGAAATGTTGTAATGAGATCAAGAATTAAGTTTCCTCCGTTTGTAGCGAGTTCCAAATTGATAGGACGATATTGCCGCTTGTTGCGAACTGGGAATAATTGATCGAGTTATTCCTACCGTTTGTAGTTGGCGGGGGAAGTTTTTTGGGAACATTTTTAACAATGCTTTGACTTCTAATGATACGGTTATATTAATTCAAATAAGAGATCGGTTTGAGCTATAAGGCCGTGTATTGTACAAACTCTAAGCATTTATAGATTTATTATATTATAGAGGAGCTGTGCCCGAGATGTCGTTCGTGTGGAATTTGTTTTCAAAACCCCCCGATTTTGAAACATTTTTCCTTGGTGCTCCGCTCCCATTGGTCTTAGCATGATGGTAGCCTTCTTCGATAAATGGGCTATCTAACACTGAAATAATTTTTCAAATCAGACCAGTGGTTTCTGAGATTAGCGCGTTCATTCAAACAAACATACTAACAAACTCTTCAGCTTTATATATTAGTACTAGCGGCCCCAGCAGACGTTGTCCTGCTCTGAAAAAATATGACCCGATCCCAGCGCCACCTACCGGTTCCAATTGTGGATTTAAACCATCCGGGGACCCACTCAAACACACAAAAACAAAATCGCTCCCCGTTGTTAAGAGGATTCTAGAACCCGATCTCAGCGCCACCTACCGGTTCCAACGGTGTAAAAACTATCCTATCTTTCAAGTTGGATCAAACTGCACACGGTGTGCAAATTTGATTAAAATCGGTTGAGTAGTTTAGGAGTCCATCGCGGACAAACATCGTGACAGGAGATTTATATATATTAAGATAAGATGCATACAATTGTAATTGTGGTTTGGTGGTTTGAGCTTGTAGAGAGAATGGATGGAAATAGAATCACAAAACAGGTAAATGACAGTATTGTCAATGGTAGAGCTGTTGCCGGTAGACCGAGACGAACATACCATGAACAAATATCAGAACTGTTAAAAAAAGGTCAGGTAAAAAGCATTTCAAATAAACGCGCATGTATGAAGAGGTTAATGAAAGTAGGTGAAGCGAAAGCCGTTTGTCAGGATCGTCGCAAGTGGAGATCCATAGTCTCTGCCTACCCCCATGGGAAACAGGCGTGATTTTATGTATGTATGTATGTACAATTGCATGGGATGTCTTGAGCAAGGTGATAACTCATGTCGTCAGTAGGGTAATAATCCTAAGGTATTCTAAAAGAAATTAAAAAACGAAGCAAGTCTCATTAAATGCAGCGTTCTAAGCTTGCCTTGTACCACGCGACCATCCCCCGAATTTGTCGAGCGTCGAGCGTCCTTTGACAGCCATTTAGGACGCAAATTTTATTAGCGTCGGAAAATGTCGAGACCCTGGAACACTTCCACGTAGTGTTAGCATAGTAATGGCCCGCTAATAGCCATTGCAGGGAGGCAATGTACACCTAACAGTTTTAAAGTGTCGATAAGTTTTAATATGGTAAGCTTTACGTTGAGTTGTGCTGGTAGAAATTTTATGCCGAAACTAAAGACTTTGTGTATATTATGGACGAAATATCGTCCTCTTAAGAAGAAAGTATTTTAAGAATAGAGATATATAGTTAGGACAATAGTCCTAACTATATCTTTATTCTTACATAGTATAAAACAAAGTCACTTTGCGCGTCTGTCTGTCTGTGATAGCTCCTCCTAGACTTCGCAATGGATTTGAAGGGATGTCCCGACTAGTTGGAGGAGCGAGATGGGATTAGGTGGAAGAACAAGATGGAATGCTCCTGTGTCTCAAAGGAAGATCCAACGAGGCTACTGTCGATCCATGAAGACCTAGGTCCATTTGATATAGTTGAAAATTTGCATATACTCTTTGTACGTTTCGGGAATCGTTCGCGACCCCATTTGAGGCATTGTATATATACAAATTTGCAATAATAATAGAGGGGCATAGGCTTGTAAGGAGCTACAATAGCAATAGGAATATCGTCCAGCGGATCTTCCTGTGACACGGGGGAGCATTCCATATCGCTTCTCCATCCTACACGACAAACTCTCTTAACGGATACTGGAACATGGCCATTGATGCCGGAAGACAACTTAAGGTTGTTATGGCGGCATACTGTAGACCAGGGGTGGGGTAGCCGTTCAGACGGGCAAATACCCTACCAACTGGCTGTAAGTTGGCCTTAGGAAATTGTATTCTTTCTCAGTTCCTGCACGGTTAAATCAAACATCTATATACATATAATAAAATTGGAGGGGTCAAATTTCTGTACAATAAAAAAAAATGCAAAAACCAAGCCAGGGGGATGTAAAAAGTGAAATAGAAATAATTTCGATTTTATTCAATTTGTTTTGTTTCTCTGTTTGTCTGTCTGTTTGTACCAGCTAATCTCCGAAACGACTGGACCGATTTACATGTAATTTTGTATGGTGATAGCTTATATCCCTGGTCAACATGTAGGATACGTTTGATCCCGTATAATTAAAGAGCTCCCGTGGGATAGTTAAAAAAAAAAAACCACGCGGACGAAGTCGCGGGCAGAAGCTAGTCTTATATATATACAATGTAGTTTTCTTACTACACACCTACGTATCTACGAATCTCGCCACAATGCAATGATATAATATTTCCACGTTATGTACAATCTCTAATAGAATATTGAATTTCGCCAGTCTGTTTGTATATATGATTGAATATGTAATATTGATGCAATCTTGAGATTAGTGTAGTCACACAGTAAACAATCTTCACTGGGTACAAGATATAATAGTGTATAGTGCAATAACGAGCCTTTATCGCCAATTGACATGAGAGGCTCTATCAAGCCGTAGAATGGTCAGTTCTAGGACATCTGCGATACAACTTGCTTTGCAACGCAATTTTACAGCCGGCTTTCGCGGGAGCTTTCGTTACGTAGCATCAAGGTGTTGGAATAATATTCCACCACCCATTAGAAATCTGCAACATCTTAATGGGTCCAGAACTGAATCAAAAATATTTTTAAAAGAGCACCAGTGTTCACAACAAGATCTAAAATATGTTTCAAGTGGTATTTAATTGTAATGTCGATTCTTTTATAAAATTTTTGAAATACTCGTATATATAACACTAATATATTTATTCATGATTATTATTTTCCCCATTTCTTGTATATACTTCGTATGTATGTATATATATACTGTATTAGCTTCTGCCGACCACTTCGTCCGCGTTAATAGTTACTTCGGTCTAACGTTAACTTCTGTCACAGATGATTTTTGCGAAACTTTGACCGTTTACGCAGCGCACGAAGAGGAAGATTGATTTTGAAACATTCTTTATTTTTTAATCAGACCAGTACTTCCTGAGATTAGCGCGTTCAAGCAAACAAATAAACTCTTTATATAATGTATCTAATATATAAAATTCTCGTGTCACAGTTTTCGTTGCCATACTCCTCCGAAACGGCTTAACCGATTTTGATGAATTTTTTTGTGCTTATCTATCGAATAGAATCGGCCAACATCTATTTTTCATCCCCCTAAATGTTAGGGGTAGTCCACCCCTAAATTTATTTATTTATTTTTTAGACAAAATTTTTAATTTCTATTTTTTTATGATACAACATACAAAAATACATACAACCCTAGATTTTCAACCCTCTACGATCAACCCCTATTTTTTACCGGGCAGGACGACGTCTGCCGGGACAGCTAGTATATATATAAACTTTGCTAAATGTTCCTTCTAATTCTACCAACTACGCTCAAAATTCTTTGTTTTCTCGTATGGCCCGTACTTATAATACTAAATTTGGTAAAATCGATCTTTTTGCGTCCTCCAAATATAAATTTAAAAGTAACCTTATTAATGACTTGCTGAATTTTACATAACACAACCCGACTTTACTTTACTGTACTTTAATTTATTTGTTTAATTTCTACTTAACCTTTGTTTGTAAAATTATTACTAAAGTGGTAGTTTATAAGGAAAACCTGTTATTGGCCTTACTTTTTTATTGTAAACTGTTTTATATTATATTGGTGTGTTCGCTGTTGGTTTTCTCAATAAATAAATGAATAAATAAATATATATATATGTGTATATATATATATATATATATATATATATATACAAATTTTATCTTCATGCTTTGTAATGATGTAGTGTCTGTCGTGACAGTTGGTATTTTGAACTATTATTTCTTTTTAAGACTTTCAGTTTTAGTTAGATGACCCCGTACAACAAACATACAGTTGCATTCAAAACCACGTCTTTTTCGAACGACTATGTGAAACATGAATAAAGACTATGTAAAGAAAGGCATTTTCTGTCAAAGTGCCAGCCCGCACGGCGTTAACGGCTGGCAAATTGTTGCCAATTTGGCTATAAAGGCGGAATTGTGCTGAAAGGGCCACTTTGTACTCTGACCCCAATGTTTTACTTTGAGTGCAACCTGTAAATTTAGTACCGAGGCACTAATGTCTTATAACTTTAAGCGAGCAATTCTTGTATATCGATTTCCTGAACTTTGGAAAGGGCTTTAACGTCTGGAGCAAAATTTGTATTTAGGTAAGGTTTTTAGCTAAATAATAAATATTCAATACTTGACGTTTTAAAATACGGCTATGGTAATTTAAAAAATTTACGTTAGAGCATTGACTTTTTGACATTTGACTAGGCACAAGGCGTGTCTTTTGAGTTAATTATATAATAACTTTAACACTAGTGGTCGCTCGTGGTCGAAATTCGACCATAAAATTTGATGTCAAAGACCATATTTCTATAATCACGGATTTCGCCAAGGCTGCACTGTTAATTTGACTTGAACAATATACAAACGAGTATATATGCGTGTGTGTGTCAAATACATGTTAGTGTGTGATAATGTTTTTTTAATTGATTTAATGTATTTTTTATGAATAATTAAATAAAAAGTATTAGCATTCGTCGATCCTTCTCTGTATAAATTATGAATTTGCGGAATTTCGTACTCCTCCGTCCGCACATACATACATACATAACTTCACGCCAGGTCCCTTGCGGGGTAGGCACGAACAACAGAGTACCACACAGGCTTATTCTTACACACCTCACTTGCTTCTTTGACATTCATAGCTCTTGTCATGCACGCTCGTCTGTTCTTAAGGCTCCTAACATCACCTTCTGCTAATACACGATCAATTTGATCATGGAAGGTGTGTCGTGGCCTTCCGCGACTTCTGCATCCATCCACTTTTGCATTGTATATCTGTTTAGTCATTCTTTCATCATACATTCGTTCCACATGCCCGAACCACCGGAGCATTCCTTTCCTTACCTTCACCCCGACACTCTCTTTCAGACCAACTCTCTTTCTTACTTCGGTATTACGAACGCGGCCCGCGAGCGTCACTTCGCAGATTTTGCGCAGCTCGCATCTCCACCCCGTTTACTCTACTTTCATGCTCTCTATTCCATACCCAACTCTCGCTTCCATACGTGAGCGTTGGTACCAGAACCGCGTTGTCTATGGTAAGCTGGGCCTTCTGGCTAAGGTTCCATAGATTAATTAATTATTACCAATTCTATTAATATATAGATATTAATAAAACTTATTTTCTCTGAAGTTTCATTTCTAATGCGTGTACACACACATACATTTTTTTATACCTGAAATGTAAATAAGCAAGACTAATTACGTCTTTTTGAAACATTTAGTTAAAATTTATGAGCACGCAAAGTATCTATGGAAAACAATTTTCATCATAAGAAGCTTTTCGATATTAAAAAAGAGAAACTAATTAAAAATCTTTTGTTTTGTTAACGGAGATGTCAGGTTTTGTACTCAGATAATGTTTACTTTCATTTTTATGAAATACCTCGTTAAAATGCTTTCAAAATTCTCATTTATATAACAGAGATTTAATAGGCAATTAATGTTGCAAATTAAAGTTAAGTATTGAATATGAAAATAGACAATTTCATTTCTTTTATATTCAAGTTTATGTTACAATTTTAACTCACGTGCCCTCAGTGTACACGGAGTTTCGCCGCTAAGATAGGCTATATAAGCCATCTTCGCGCAATTACCAGACTAGGGGTCAAAGTGGTCGCCATGGCCGAAAACGGTCGGAACAATCATCATCATCACAATTTTTAAAATTAGTTTTTTTTTAAATAGTTTGTGTCGCAAGCTGGCTAACTCAGCATACGCACTTTTAAACAATCTAGAACATAGAGAGTATGGTTGCCGAATGACCTTCTTAACGCGAACACAGTATGGTATATATAGACATCAAGTGCACAATAATTAAGAAAAAAGAAAAGAAATAAATAAATAAATAATATTAATGTTGTTTCAGGATTCTTTTCTAAGCTTTATTTAACTTATTACTTTGTTTAGGTCTGTAAATCTTGTAAGCTGAATTAGAACCTTTAACTCCGAAATTTTGGATTCTTGTTCAGTGTGCGGTGGTGGATCGCGAATCCATACAGCTTTGCTGGTTCAAGTAATTCGTTATAGTGGATTATGAAATTATTTAGGGGATATATCGAGCCTTTACCCCTATTTTATCGTAAGCGACATTTGGACCTAACAGTTTTTTTATAGACTAAATGTATTTAATATCTAATTAAATGTACATTTACTTATTAGTGTATTACTAAACTATCTTACCAATAAATATATGCCAGCCCTTTGGTCACGCGAGACTTCTTTCAATCGCCTTGAAAGGTGTCGATAAAGTTTATAAGACTCACGTCCCCACTGCCGCAGTCTCAACCCCAATGTATCCGTCACCGATAGATGCATATTTCAAGCGTTTGAAGGTTTCTTGAAGTGTGACTGCTCCTCGGACAATGGCGACTGTATTTGGAAGATGGGTAGCAGCTAACGTCGACACACGTTGCGTCCCATACTAAGGGGCGTTCCATCTTCCAATGTACCAACGACATTCCGTCCGATCGCTTGCCATCGTCGCGGCACAGTCAGTCAGAACACAATTCAAAGTTGTTGTGGCGACATACTCTAGACCTGGGGTAGCCATCCAGACGGGCTAATACCTACCACTTGGCTGTGGGATTTTTCGTCGCCTCTTATGACAGGTACGCCCAGCCGCAGGTATTAGTATTTTTTCCATTCCTACATGTAGTAATGTAGATAAATTAATTCAAAATAAATCTACACAAATTTCTCAATCAAAATTCGAAACAATCATTATCAATATCGATAAATTTTATAATATAGAACAAACATTACACGATCCCGTCTTCGTGTAAACAATTATATAAATCATGTGATGTTCCCTGCCGTTCATATAAATCGGAGTCATTACAACAATCATAAAGGCGCGTACACACGTCAGACGAACGCGCACGAACAGCACTTCAGCCGCGAACAAATTACCCGTCGCTGTGCGGCAGAAACGCCGTCACTCACAACTCACTTGACCCGTTTCCACGCTAGATTAATTGTCCGCACTTTTTAATATGTGATACCCATATTTGACGGTGTTATACGTATGGTTTGAGTTTACTTTTGACTGATGAAAAGTTTGTTTATGATATATTGGACTGTATCATTAATTCATGTAATCTGGGTAGGTTTTTATGTATTTGGTAAGGATATTTTCCAAACCTCATTGGATATATTATTTTTAGTGACTTCATTCTTTAATTTAAATTACATTCATTCTTTTTTTTGTTTATATGAATATCGTATCTTGGAAATGTATTAATAATTAATTATCACACAAACCATCAGTTTCATTTAATTTCATTATAAATATTAACTTATAAATAATATCGTCCTGGATACGTATTATAGGTTAAAAAACACACCATAATTAAGTCCGAAATATGAGGAAAATACAACAAACAAAAATACTACAACTACCAAACTAGGATTGAATGTGTCAAGTGGGCCTTCAGGGCCAAATCTTAAAATATACGCCATAGCGCAAAAGTCTCAAAGTGGAATCATTACATTTTTTAAATTCAACTACTCTTGTCAGGTATCGGAATCGGTTAATTTTGAAAAAAAATACTGTATTATTATACCAAATCATATAGCTAGTAAATATATATTTTTAAGTAATGTTAAACATCAACATCACCTAAAGGGTCACGCTATACGTGAGAATTATTCCAAAACGACTTCTAAAGTATTGATGAAAGTAGTAACATTGTCGGTAACTATAAACTTCTAGAGTCTTTTATGATAAATCCTGTATTTGGAAGATTTATGTTATTAAAGTTAACTAGCCATTAATTTATCAAAGTCTAACCGTATAATCAGTATAACCGCATAACCAAAGCAATTCTACTGACAAAGGTGTTCCCACTGTTAACAGCTGTCGAGCGCTGAACGAATCAGCGGCCGTCACTCAAAGCGTACTTGACCCGTTTTCACGCCAGATTAATTGTCGGCGCGTTTTAATATGCCATGTGTGCATGTACCTTTATAATTAAAGTATAGTACAAGTGATTCGATTAAAATAATTTTAAGATTAATTTCACTATTATATATAAAACACTACATATCGACTTAGGACTGAACCACAGCAGTCACTTCAAATTCAAAGCTTCAAATATTATTTTAAAAATGTATGAGAATACCCAGGCATGGAACCGGATTCAAATTAATCATTTCAAATCATACATAACCGGTTTTAATTATTGAAGCCAGGTGGTAGAGCATTTGCCCGATTGGATGGCTACCATCCCTGGTGTAGAGTATGCCACTATAACAACCTTGAGTTGTGTTCCGGGATTAGTGACCAGGTTCCAGGCTCAATTTGGGCCGCTGAGCCAACGGAGTTAGTTTCTTTTTTAAGATAATAAAAGAAGAAGTACGTACCTTATCCCTGATCTCCTGGCGCATCTTCTCTCGCTCCTCCTCCATTTTGCGGTGCTTCTCCTTGCGCCGCTCCTCGGCCTCCCGGATAGCTTCCTGCCGCTCACGCTCGGCTTCTTCTTCCTTCTCCTTATCGTCACTGTCGTCTCCATCACCACCAACTGCACCTGGAACAATGTAAACACATGGTTAATTTATATTCTTAAATAGAATATTTCAAACTATGATTGGATCATATTACAACCAGTAGTGGATAGACATATAAAATAAAAATAATACATTTAAAGAGATTTTAAAATAAGGAGAAGGTTCTCAATTCGTTGGGTAAATATTTTTAATTGCATGTTCAGTTCATTTTGATCATTCTTTTTTGTGTTGGATTCAGTACAGTTTTAAGAGAGTATCATAAATATTTCAATGTAATTGGATATCATGTACGTAAATAAAAACAGAAAATTATAAATAAACTACCAAAAAATATTTCAAAGTCGATGGCCAGTGAAGCAAATAGGTCCTGGAGTGTCGGACGCCCTCCAGGCCAATAGCCTGACCACCCGCGCAAGGTCGCCGGTAGGCGCTGGGCGAGGAAGGCGGAGGACTCGGATGAATGATGCCTACGTCAAGATTTTGTTCAAAATGTTTATTGAATGCTACAAAAAATTATTCAACCATATTTATTAAGAATATTTTTAGAATTATTTTTAATACAAACACAATTGTAAAAATAATTTAAAATAACTTTAATTTTTTTAAATTATGATATGCAACATTTCGGAATTTCTTAGCTAACTCAAGCTTGTAAATATCATAGTTTGGTAAAAAGCTTTAAGCATGTATAGTTGTGTATATATTAAAGCAGAGGTATGTTTGAACTACGAAAATATCTTTCGATTATTGAATCGGAGGCCATATTAATCTATAATAATACTATAAAAAGGAAAGATTTGATTGTTCTTTTGCATTGAATAGGATCCGAAATTAGTGAGCCGATTTGATATTTTTTTTACTGTTGGCAAGCTACAGAATCCTCGATTGATGTAGGCTATGTACAAAAAAGTTTTTGTTAGAAGCCCGTTAGTCTTAAAATAAAACGTTATACTTTTAAAATCATATATACACAACGTACATAACCGATTTAAATAGCACAATCCGCATTTAACCGGTTAGAGGCGGTTAGCAGTAGACACGAACCGGTCTGGCGCCCATTCCAACATGGCCGCCGTTCAAAAACCCATTTCACGTCAATCTGAGCATTTCTCGCGACACAATGCGACGTCTGTTTTTGCTTATACCAATTGTTGTAAGCTGTACTGAGGGTAGGACGATTTAAATAGCCGATCTTAGGAGAGATAGCGCGTTAGAATTTTTACGAAATATTTGCATGATACAAAATAGTTTTTTATTTTATTTTCTATTGCGTGATTTCAGTAGATAGGCTGACGGCCCACCTGATGGAAAGCGGTTACCGTCGCTTATAGACATTTGTCGTACCCAAGCTGCTACCAATGTGCTGGCGCTCTTTAATGAGAAATTGGAATCTGGCTACTAATGCAGGAACACAACTCAAGGTTCTTTAAGGCGGCATACCACCTGGCTGTAAGTTGTTTTGTCGTTTCTTACGACAGGCCGCCTAGCCGCAGGAAATTGTATTCTTTCTCCTGCGAGGGTAAGAAACTGCTACAAATCTTTTATTTTGAACCGGCTTAGTTTACCAATTTGTCGTAAATAAAAAGAGGTACCATAAATCACAGCGTGGAAAGAGAGGCTGTGGTTTTGTTTATAAAAACATTTGAACATAAGCAGATATATAAATGTACAAACAAACACATCTTTCACAGGTTAAATATATCAATACATATAATATAACTGTCGAATTTCTGTACAATGAAAAAAAATGATAAAAAGTGAATGTAAGAAGTGAAATGGAACTAATTTATACTTTTCAAAATTTTTTGTTTCTCAGTTTGAACGGGCTAATCTCCGAAACGACTGGACCGATTTAGATAAAATATTATATGGTGGTGGCATTTATCCCTGGTCAACACATAGGATACTTTTGATCCCGAAAACTTAAAGAGTTCCCGTGGGATAGTTAAAAAACTTTCCACGTGGCCGATGTCGCCGGCAGGAGCTAGTCAATTACAAATTAAACCAACTAGACTATAATATTAAAAAAGTTAGGTATGTATAAAAATATAGAGTGAAGAATAAATTGGGGATTGAAAGAACATGTAGTATAAGAGTTGAAAATGGAATGTTCAACGTCTTTGGGCATGTAGAAAGGATGGATGAACGAAGTAGAATCACAAAGCAGTGTATGACAGCATTGTAAGTGGTAGAGTTGGTGTCGGTAGACCACGACGTACACACCATGATCAAATAACAGAAGTGTTAAAGAGAGGTCAGGTTAAAAGGATCTCAAATAAACGTGTATATATAACGAGATTAATGAAATTAGTCGTAGTAGCGTAATGGCTAGCGCACGCGTCCCAAACTGAAAGGGGTGGGTTCGATCCTCGATGGAACGTATGCACCAGTTTTCTGATCTAATGTGTATATTGCTACAATTACCACGTGCTAACAAAAGTGAACACATCAAGAAAACCGATGTGTCAAACCTGCCAAGCCGCCTTGGACGAGCGTGGCGGGTATACTGTCCGTTCCATCTATAATGAGAGGCCCGAGCCTAGCAGTGGGACATTTCTGGGCCTCTTTATTATTAATGAAATTAGATGATGGGAAACGTGTTTGTCAGGATCGTAGTAAGTGGACATTATATAATATATAATTTCTGTCTATCCTTAAGAAAAACAGGCGTGATATGTATGTAATAAAATTATTATTCGACAAATGCCTAACTCAGGATTTAATATAAGTCTAATTCAGGTATTACACTAAATAATGGAAAGATCTCGTGAGCATGCTGCGCGTTGGTGCAATATAAACAATTCAATTACTGAGTCGAAGCCATATTGTATCTATGTGATTAACGATGACCGCTGCATGTTTGTTTGATATCGAGTCATTCATTGGTTTACAGCTAGCAACCCCTATTTGCGGCCACTTTAAACAGGCAACCTTATTCCATCACACGGAGAAAAAAAATGCTTTAATTTAAGATATAATCTTCTTCTTCTTATATGTAAAAATGATTGTTTGATGCCCTTTAAAGAATCGTTAACTATTCATTTGATCATGTGATGATCTTTACCAAAGTTGTTGTGCATGAGCCAAAGAAGGTCTCTGAGTTGGTTCACAATTGGACCCGGTAGGTAGCGCTGCCGTCGGCATATCGGTTGAAGCTTTTCCGAGTAGGACGACGGCTGCCGGGACAGCTAGTTTTGAATAAAAACAAGGGAATATTTTTTTCCAAAATATAAAATTAATATTATTTTATTTAAAAACACTAGTGGTCACATTTAGAAGTGATAACTTCTTATGGGAGGGCAAACCGTTTCGTTACGTAACGCGTTACGGCGCCAGTCTTTCTGGCATCCCTTCCTCTCACGTTAGGTTAGTTTAAGATATCACTTTTGTCGGGTGTCCCGAGACGTACGCCGTATTTTTTTTATTTGTAACCTAGCAGAAACGTGGTCCCCACATATAGTGACATATGAAAATTAGATTTTGATTAAATAACACATGAATTTTGTAATCTTGCAGCCGGATCTCGGTCTAATATCTTCCAAACACGTTCTCTAGTGAAACTTATCCAACTATTCTCTTCTACTAATCCGACTTCCTACTAATATTATAGACACGAAAGTTTGTAAGAATGTATGGATGTATGTATGTTTACTACTGAATGGATTTTGATGAAACTTTACAATAATATAGCTTACACATCAGAAGACCGCGGGCGCAGCTAGTTTTCTATAAAAACTTTTGAAAACCTGAAGCAACGGACCTCTACAATAAGCTATCAAAAGGAATCATCAACTCTTCAGGTGATCAGAGAACTCACCTCCAGATCACCGCCTCTATGCATAAGGCATAGAGGCGGTGATCTAGATACAGTAATCTACTTAGGTATATTACTGAACATTGAAGACTCTAGACTTGAGGGATTATAAGTGAATACAACATCACTAAGTTAAGTTTTCTTTTATTGTATTTGATCTATATGTCTTAGGGCCGAGTTTTCAATCACCTGTCAAAATTTATTCATGACAAAATACAAAATGGAAAAATTTTAATCGATCGTTGTATGAATAAAACAATTGATTTGTTTAATGGATTTGTTTGATTGATAACTTTTATCTGATGATTGAACAACGGCCCTTAGTATAGTATCTAGGTTGTGATTCATTCGAGTGATAACTTCTATCAAATCAGTATAACCTGACTAAATGTAAAAGAAAAACAATTCAAAATGTTTTATTCACGCAAGTGTAATTTGCAATTTGTTCATGTTGTATTTTATCTTACAAATAACTTTTTTCTGGTAATTTAAAAAACTGCCGTTAGTTTAATAAATTATGAATTTTGAAATTTAATTCGAATTGTGAATAAATAGATAAATAATGCGAGACATATAAAAAAAGTAAAAAGCACGCGCCGCCATCTTGTTTAATCCTGTCACCGGCAAGCCGGGTGAGGCGACAATTAAATTTTGAAATGCGAATGCCTTTTTGTTAATGGCGTCGATTATCGGGAGACGTGGGGCCAAATTGAATCGAGCTCTTCAGTGGAATTCGTTTAATCCACCATCGACAATGGAGCGAACGCTCTGCGGTTAAACACGTCGCGCTGCGAGATTATGGCCGCCCCGTGCCCCTTTTAATTTTCATCTAAATACGTGATACTGGCATTTATGACGTCACTGCGGTCGCGCGTCTGTTACCCACATTTTAAGTTGGAGTCTCAAATATTTGCGTTCCGCTAATATTAGGTACTAACAGGATAGACTTGGTAGAGCCATGTTGCAATCATTTATCTTGATTAGAGCTGTTAAGCCCAATACACACCAGACCCGCCGAACCTATGTCGGTAACTTTTTTGTCGGCGGGCTAGTTGGCGGCTTCACTCATTTTAAGTCACAGATTTCGCCAAGGCTACACTGTTAATTTGACTTGAACAATAAACAAAAGAGTATATATGCGTGTGTGTTAAATACATGGTAGTGTGTATAATGTTTTTATATTTTAAATCGATTGTATGTATTACTAGCGGCCCTGGCAAACGTTGTCTTGCTCTGAAAAAATAAAAATCTAGGACCCGATCCCAGCGCCACCTACCGGGTCCAATTGTGGATTTAAATCATCCGGGGACTCACTCAAACACACAAAATCACCAAAATAGCTCCAGGTGATTAGGACGATTCTAGAACCAAATTTAAGCGCCACCTACCGGTTCTATCGCGACAAAAAGTATGTTATACCCGTCTCCGGGTTCGAAGCTCCACCAATTTACAGCCCAATCGGTTCAGCCGTTCTTGAGTTATAAATAGTGTAACTAACACGACTTTCTTTTATATATATAAATACAGAAGATATAAACATATTTATGCATTATTAAAAAAAATAGCATTTGTCGTTTCTTCTCTACATAAACTATAAGTGTGCGAAATTTCATAGTCCTCCGTTCGCGCAATTTTTGGCACAGGTGTACAAAGTTTTTTCCTCACGTATTAATATGTAGATAAAATAATATTTTCAGAAATAAAGTTTTGTAGCGTAACAACCTGCCAGAGTTCGAATCCGGGGAATAAGGTACTAAAGTATAAACGACTGATAAACAAGTCATAAACAGTTAAGTGCTGATGAAATATTATACCTACTTGTAATAACGAGGGGTTCGACAAACAAACACATAAAATTAATTGGGTCGAAACAAGACCTCAGCCTCCCCCGCCGGGGACATTCTTAATGCAAGCTGTTGATCACTAAGGGTCAATAAACTGTTGAACATACGTTCATCTATCCATAGGGTCGTGTTAAGATGCAAGGGGCACGCGGCACCCGGGCGCAAAGAGGTTGTATGTAACGTTGCACTTGCACCATTAAAAAAACATAGTTATAGACAGTACTAATGTCAAACTATGTCACTGTCAAGAGAGTTCTAAAAAAAAAGTTGTGATGGCGGTTAAGTTGAGACTCGCTCGAAATTCAAAAATATCAGCTGTTACAATATTCTTATATATAAAATGAATGTTTGTCTGTATGTCCTTTATAGAATCGTAAACTATACATTTGATCATGTGATGATCTTCAGCAAAGTTGTTGTGCATGAGCCAAAGAAGGTTTCTGAGTCGGTTCACAATTGGACCCGGTAGGTGGCGCTGCTGTCGGCATATCGATTGAAGCTTTTTCGGGCAGGACGACGTCAGCAGGGACAGCTAGTTCTTTTATAAATATTAACGTTATTAAAGTAACTAAGTGTTCCCGCTGGGGTGAGTTCTTATCCTGAAACTTCAACGGACAAGTGGAAAAACGAATCGCACGGCAGGATTCCAAATTGGATAAGCACATAAACAATCTGCCCGTAAAACCTCAAGTTAAATTTTTTGTTGCGATTCTGTTTTCCAATTTTTCGTTGAAGTTTCACTTCTACGATGCGTCTCAGCACACATTACGATTTTTAATTCATTGTACTATCGAACTAATTCAATAAGGTCATTTTCCTACAGGCGAATTTCACGAACTTGTTATCATTTTAGACATTGACAGTTACTGACTACGACTCGACTATACTTGTCTGTAACATCTAAAAAGACAGATTTGAGTTCGAGATTCAAATTATTTCAATTCATTGCTGTTTTATCTAAAACATATCTAGTACAATGATAGAAAAGTTTAAAATTGCGTAGTTCTCTGAGCCTAGTGACGCATTTTTATTAATGTTTAAAACATCCAAGTGCAACACATACGATAAACCTTACTATTTTGATGGTTTAAAAGGAATTATTAGCTAAGTGGGGTCATAATTTGACGGCCTCTGTGGTTGAGGAGGCTTGCTTGCTTACCTCACTGCAACCTGCAATGTTTTACGGGTTTAATTCCTGGTATAGGAAATTTCGGAAGCGTATTTTCTCAGTTATTTTCTATGGACTTGGTGTCTGAGATCGGCCCCAGAGTAGAGTACTTCGTTGTATATTAGCCATAACAAAAGCGTAACTTGCTTAATTTGGGGATTTACAATATGTGTGTTTGTCTGCCGATTATTATTATTATATATAATTCAGTTGGTTCGATTGTACAAACGCCACTCCTCTATAGATTTATTATATTATAAATAGATATTAGTTTTATATCATATACATAGAAACAAATGTGTATGTGAGTTGGCTTAAGAAAGTGATCAGGATAATACAAAAATCTGATCCGACATGATTACGTTTCGACCCTTATCGGGTTAGGTTACATTATTTGAAAAATAGCGATTTGTTCAAACAAAGAAAAAATGATATGCTTAGTTAAGCATTTTCTTAAGTATGACAAAGAGATGTTATTTTAAGACTAGTTTACTTTTTGTTTATATTTTGGCCTTTGTCATTTACTTTATTTTGTTTTCTTGACGTTCGTTTTATTTCTGTATGTTTTTTTTCCGATTGACGTGTCGCAAATATTTGTATGATCATGTGTAAGTCAAATACAGTGAGAACATTTGATTTTGTTACCATCATAGGTGAACTATTTCCAGTATTTTTACAAATAAAGAATCATTCATTCAAGAGATATATACAGAGCATATTAATTAAATAAAGACTTTGTTGAACCAAATTTGCATACGGGGTTAATGGTATATAAAAGTATATACTGACAGCGCTAAAATGAATTGGAAATCTTTTAAGTTTTATTAATTTGAAAATTAATAATAACGGGTAAATGTGTTTTATTTCGAATTAATAAGGTTGAATTTCACGTGTTTATATATTTTTAGGGTCGCATTACGTTTCATCGGCTTTCAAATCACAACGATTCTAAAGAAGTTTCACTTCAAAATTTTGTTAAAATTGATGTAGGTACGTTTAAGAGTTTACGTCAGAAGTGAAGGGAGTAACGCTTGCCGAGTAGTATAGCAGTGACGCGTTGACTACAACTCTCTCTATCCTTTAATCGACGCGAGCCGAATTTTCCCGAACGCAAAATATAAAGTGTTCTAGCCCGCCTAAAGTAACCAAAAAATAACACCAATTTTTTTGTAATGACCAACTACACTACTTATACGAAGCATATACAATCTTGTCATAACCCGCTCCTCTTATGCG
Organism: Dendrolimus punctatus; assembly: GCA_012273795.1. NCBI lineage: Eukaryota > Metazoa > Arthropoda > Insecta > Lepidoptera > Lasiocampidae > Dendrolimus > Dendrolimus punctatus. Next base: position 15,581,993 of record CM022549.1, read on the forward strand.
TTATGTCCTCCTCCTAGAAGCCAATACGGTCCCCCAGGTATAGAACAAGGTAATATTCGTATATAATAACCTTCAAAGAATATAAAATGTGGCTTAAAGCCAAATGGACTGGTTTTATAAGGTTTTTATGAACTTTGTTTTTATACGTAAAGTAGTGGCCGCTTTCCTAAGCTTTTATGTGGAAATAAAAAGAGGAAAATATTGAATTTGCTCGTTTGACATCATTAGATGGGTATTCGAATAATATTTTTGCCCCTCTAAGCATTCTAAAAAATGGCCAAGTGCGAGTCGGACTTTATTTAATAGTCCCGTAGATGATGGCAAATATCGATTGATGTAGCAACTGGTACTATACATAAAACATATGTCTGGCACTACGTGTATTGTTTTTCAGTAACATCTCAATGACAGGAGAAGGAACAAAATCCTTACAGCTTAAGCACATGTTTCACTTGTGTATACTTCTTTATTTTTCAGTTACTTATCTTTAGTTTTTTTTATTATGCTATCACTGTTTTCTGTTATTGTTTTTTTTCTTTGTTATCCTTTCACACATACGTTGACTATAATTTAATTTAACTTGCTTTTAGCATGGGTCGCATGTGTTTTGTGATTAAGGGGGTGGGCACTAAAAATGAGTGCTGTGTTGGACAATGTTTCGGCACAGCAAAATAGTGAGTGCCAACATCATTTCGCAAATTGTGACACACATTTTCATTGTTATTGGTAACTCAACTTTTGAGCTAACTTGAGTTCAGCAAAAAGGAAGACGGTCCACGTGATGGAAAGTGGTTTCATTGTATCAGCAAAGGTCCTATAAATGCGCTACTGCTCCCTAAAGGGAGACTGGAGCTTAGCCACTAAAGCCGGAACACAACTCAAGGTTGTTAAGGCGGCATACTCTAGATCAGGGCCGGTAGCCATCTAGTCTGGTAAATACCCTACCTCCTGGCTGTGGATTGTTTTGTCATCTCTTACGACAGGCCGCCTGGCCGCAGGAACTTGTATTTTCTCCTTGATTTGGCTACGGAATGCTAAAGTTAAAAACACCAAAGCTTCTCCAGTTTATTTTAAATACAACGAACTAATTAATATTACAAATGTAAGTAGGCGGTAATACAATTAGATTCGTATCGATGGGCCTATTATTAGAAGTATCGATCGGGGACCGCGCCGCGGCGACGGCCAGCGCCACTCCAACGGACCGACACGCAGAGTGCACTTATATAGTATTAGATAGATAGAGGATTATGTATTTTACACCAAAGCATAAACAAGCAGAAGTAGCAAAAGACAAAAGACAGTACAACGGGTGGCCTTATCGCTAAGAAGCGATCTCTTCCAGGCAATGGCAGAGATTACTAGAATTTTAATACTGACTGTGCAGTTAATAAATAATGATGAATAATAAATAAACATAGCACATATATGCACAAAAACAAAATAAATAAATACATATACATATGTATATGCACATGCAAATACACACACGTGTATATAGTCGCTAGTTTTTCGGTATTTTATAGAATACATTTCTGCGAGTCTGTCACAGAATTAGATGAATTGGTTCCTCCCTCACCATTCTACCACCGGACCAGCAGACGTACGCACTTACGCCGCCGATACATGGTGGAAATACCGACGAAGCGGACGAAACGCTATGCTTCCACATTCATCATACGCACCGCTGAAGAATGGAACTCTTTACCCTCGTCTGTTTTCCTGAAGAATAGAATCTAGGTGTCTTTAAGTCTTGCGTGAACAGGTATCTTCTAGGTAAGCGTGCTTCACCTTAGACGGCATTTCCACCTGACATAAAACGCAATGTCCGTCAAATGCTATTCATTATAAAAAAATATATACATATGACAATACAAACATACATATACTTTTATAGTAGTATTGAAGTTGTTATGCACAATAGAAAGCAATGCTTCTGAACCTAGTTTTGAAGCACGGTAAGAATTTGGCTTGTCTTATATCAATAGGTAACTCATCCCAGAGACGAAACCCCTGGATAGTGAAAGAGTTTTTTTTAAAATGTGAGTTGCAAAATTGTAAAATCACATACATAACAGTGCCATTTACTGTCCGTACATGAACAGAGAAAGAACACAATTTTCTGCGGCCGCGCGATCTATCGTAAGATGTGATAAAACAGCCCACAACCAGGTGGTAGGGTATTCGACTGGATGGCAACCACCCCTGGTCTAGAGTATGCCGCCATAACTATCTTGAGTTGTTTTCCGGCATTAGTGATCAGGTTTCAGTCTATGTCCATCAGTGATGATAACCGCTTTCCATCGAGTAGGCCGTCTGTCTGTCTGCTATGTAAATTAAGATTTTACAAGAGTCCCGTTTTTGGAAATATAAAAAATATAACCAATGAGTTACATAAATAAATTTCGAGTGATAAAAAAGCATACAAAGTAGTAAACCAAATAAATCACAAAATACAAAAAGATTCCGAAAAAGTCGTAATAATCATGAAATCATTATTTCAACTACAGTTGAGTAAATACATCAAAAGTCCAATATCAAAGTAATAAAGTGAAATAACAAAGCGTAAGTTATTAAAGGACTCTTAACTTAACTGTAACTGAAGTTATCTGCAATTAACATAACAAGCTTACTTTGCGATACTTATTGCCTTTGGCAAGTCCAAAAGTCTTTTGTTTGAAAGCAGCTGCGGGTTAAGTTACTTTCAAAGAATTCCTTCTACAATTTCTTATAAGTTTTATTGCTTTAACATGATTTACTTGTTCAAATGGAAATTAGATTTTTTTTGCATACATTTTGGTTTTAGCAATTGGCAACAACGAAATACATATTGCTATATACCGACAAAGAAATGCGCACCTGGTTTATTACCCTTCCCGCATTCGGAGTTCTTTCGTTTCCTTCGTCTTTTTGCAATTAGACAATAGCCTATTGTTATTGTTTTCGACTTTGTTGGCCGTTCGCAGCAATAATTAGCCAGGTGTGCAGATTACGGTTTTTTGGAAACCCTAATCGATGCGGTCGATTTTTGTATTGTATAGATATTATAAACCAATGCCCAAACGGAGGGGTGGGGTCAATCAAGTGAGGATTAAGATACGAGTAAGACGTACATTCTATGAGCGATATAGTGACGGCTTTTGCGCGTGTTATTGAATCCTGCAGTTTGTACTAGTAGTGTCTAGTTTTTGTACTTATATTACATGCTTGCATAAAAATATATTAAATCTATAGCAGGGTTTGGCCGAGTTTGATGTGGTGATGGATAAATGATCAAAATCCGGATAGTAGCACAGAGAAAGTTATTTAATTTTGTACTAGACAATACACCGAAGAGACAAATAATCACACACACAGTAAACAGTCAAAAACTATAGAAATTGAAGGAGTAAGAATAAGAGTGATAATATTTTACTAAATTAACAGACGACACGGTTACACGATATAATCGCCGAGTACCCACACGTTCTTTAGGCATCGGAATAATCACCGAGCGTTGCGGTGAAGCGAGTGTTTCCAATGCACGATATTTATATATCGTGTTATAAGTATGTAATTTATAATTATTAAATATGTGTACGTGTATGTGTTATATTGTAAATAATTATGTAAATATATGTAGATAGTAATAAATAGTAATAAATATTTTAGAATGTAAATAATGTAGGCTACATCACTCCCCCCCAGAGACCGTCACTACGGGCGATAAAAATTAGGAAACCGCACTGTTCGGCCTGAACGCGTTCTTTTGACGTTATCCTGAGCTGGGGCATTCTGCCCTATAGGAACAGGATAAGGAAGGGGACTAGAGTGGGGGTTGGGAGTAGTAGTGGGAGAGGAGGTAGGATTGGGCGATGGGTTTACAAGTATATAGGCTGGTTTAAGTCGGTCTATTGATACTGTAACACTCTTCCCTTTGACCTGTATTTTAAAGGTCTTGTCACCTCGCTCGAGAACTTCATAGGGTCCACTATACGGTGGCTTTAAAGCGCCACGTAATGAATCATCCCTTAAAAATACGTGGCTAGATGAAGTCAAGTCTTTGTGGATAAAGATTTTGTCTTTATTGTGCCGTGCTGCAGCTGTCGGTTGGAGTTTAGCTGCGAATTGGCGCAGGCGAGAGGTGAAGTCCGATATATCGGTGGAATCAGGAGCAGAGGCCTGGAAAAATTCTCCAGGTAAACGTAGCGGCTCGCCATATACCAATTCGGCGGACGACGATTGGAGGTCGTCTTTAAAAGCACACCTAATACCTAATAGAACTAAGGGTAACATGTCTACCCAATTACTATCTTGGTGGCACATTATGGCTGCTTTCAACTGGCGGTGGAATCGTTCCACTAGCCCGTTACATGCTGGGTGATACGCGGTTGTTCTGCGATGTTTGAATCCGGTCATTTTTCCAAGATATTGGAAGAGTGACGATTCAAACTGTCGACCGCGATCAGTGACAATATCGGTAGGACATCCAAACCTAGATATCCACGATATTAACGCCTTTCCAACTGTTTCAGCAGTCATATCCACCATGGGTGTGACTTCCGGCCAGCGAGTGAAACGATCCACCGCTGTGAGACAGTAGCGATAGCCCTGTGAAATAGGTAGAGGGCCAATAATGTCCACGTGAATAAAAGAAAATCGAGCGCGAGGAAGATCGAACGTGCCCAATGGAGATGACACGTGACGATGAATCTTGGCACGTTGACATGCCAGACATTGACGAGACCACTCTCGACAGTCCTTGCGCACTCCAGGCCAAACAAATCGTTCGGCAACAAGTTTAGCCGTAGCGTTAGCGCCTGGGTGGCTGAGACTATGAAGACTGTCGAAGAGTCTTCTCCTCAAGTCTTTAGTAACAAATGGTCGTGGTGTAGGGGTACTGATGTCACAATAAAGCTCTGTTTGAGAGTTGGGAATGTTTAATTTTCTGAGGCGGAGTGAAGATTCTCCTCCCAGAAGCTGGATCAACTCTGTATCAGTTGCTTGTGACGAAGCCAGCACATCTAAATCGATTGACATCTGCAGTTCCTCAATCCGCGACAGTGGATCAGCGACGACATTGTCTTTTCCTGAAATATGTCTTATGTCGGTCGTGAACTGCGATATGTAATCGAGGTGACGATACTGCCTTGGCGAACAGTTAGCCTTCCTTTCGCTGAAAGCGTAACTGAGTGGCTTATGATCGGTAAACACCACGAAGTGTCTTGCCTCTAGCATGTGTCGAAAGTATTTGATGCTTTCATATATGGATAAAAGCTCGCGGTCATACGGTGAGTACTTTTGTTGGGAGAGACTCAACTTCCGAGAGAAGAATGCGAGAGGTTCCCATGCGTTATGTTTGAATTGCTGCAAAACTGCACCCATTGCCAGATCGGACGCGTCTGTTACCAGAGCAAGATCGGCCTGGCAGTCTGGGTGGGCCAGTAATGCTGCATTTGCGAGACTTTTCTTGCATTCGTTAAAAGCTAACAAGGCATCACCGGAAAGATCAATTGAATGCGATGCCTTAACGTTGCCAGTAAGTAAGGCATTTAAAGGGGCTTGAATGGAAGCAGAGTTGGGTAAAAATCGCCTATAAAAGTTGACCATTCCAAGAAATCGTCTGAGTTGTCTGACTGTTTTAGGTGCTGGGAATTCTGTTATGGCCTGAACTTTGGATTCCAAGGGTTTGGTGCCGGATGCTGAAATTCGATAACCTAAAAACTTTACCTCCGATGCACCAAGGACACACTTGGAAGTGTTGACTAGGACGCTATATTCTTTCATGCGGCTGAAAAGTTGATGAAGATGTGCTTCGTGTTCGGCTTCGTTCTTAGAAAACACGAGAAAGTCGTCCAGGAAACAATAACAAAAGTCTAGTCCTCTCGTCATCTCGTCAACAAACCTTTGGAATGTTTGGCCAGCATTCCTTAAACCGAAAGTCATGAACGGAAATTCATACAGGCCAAAGGGAGTAGTGATAGCGGTTTTTGGTATGTCGTCCTCAAAGACCGGAATTTGGTTGAAGGCCTTCATTAAATCGATGGTAGAGAAGACGGTACAGCCGGATATAGAGTGGGCGAAGTCATGGATGTGCCTAATAGGATAACGGTCTGGTATAGTCCGTGAATTAAGCATCCTGTAATCGCCACAAGGTCGCCAGCCGTTATCTTTCTTAGGCGCAAGATGTAAGGGCGAAGACCAGGGACTTTCAGAAGGACGACAAGTGCCATTATTGAGCATGAGCTCAAACTCCCGCCTAGCTATTTTATGTTTGTCCGGTGCCAGTCTGCGGGGGGTACATGAGATAGGAGGGCCAGGTGTGGTCCTTATGTGATGTACCGTATTGTGTTTTGGAGGCACCGTTGTACCTGAAGGGCGTGTAATTTCGGGATACTTGCTTAAAACAGTGTGAAAAAGTGTGTCGCCTGTCGAAACCTTCACAGAAAATACATTAGTGTTAGCGATAGAAGCACTTGATGACAGAGTTGTGGTATTGTCAAGTAGACGTTGATTCCGGCAATCAACAATTAAATTAAAAAAGCTAAGGAAATCAACGCCTATTATTGGTTTAGTTACATTAGCCACAACAAATCGCCAAGCAAAATTACGCCTTAAACCTAAATTTAAATTGAGCTCAATAAAACCGAAAGTGTCGATAATTGATCCATTGGCTGCGGTGAGTTCAAAGTCCGTTTTGGTTCGACGTTCCCGAAGCGCAGAACGAGGGTAGACACAAAGGTCACTGCCGGTATCCACTAGAAACTGGATGTTTGTGCTGCGGTCGGTGATGAAAAGGCGACTCTTATGTGCTGGACAATCGTTTGTCGCCTCTATCGATTGCCCTCGGAGTTTCCCGACTTGGTGTAGTCACAAGGCTTTAGGCACTTATGAGCCCGTGCCCCGAACTTGCTATGGTACCAACACGTAGGATATTTGCGGTAACTGGAATTGGATCGGCTTCGCTGTCTTGTTGTTGATCGTTGACGATTACGCGACGTCGTACGCTCGCTCGAGCAACAGGCTGCGCGGGTGTGCTCCTCCAGCTTAAGCGTAAGGTGCTGTACCATCTTCTTCAGTTCCACAATATCGTCAGACTGGTTTGAAGTGTGTGCCCTGCTGGAAGAAGCAGCGGCAACGTTGCACGGAGACGTAAGTTCCTGGATGCGATCTGCCAGGTCTGCCAGCTGCTCCAGTGAATGGGTGGGTTGTGACGCCAATACTGTCTGTAAGTTGTGTGGGAGACGGTTGCTCCATATCGAAATGAGGAAATCATCAGGCACAGATGGGCCAGCCAAGTCTTGGAGATGCCGTAAAAATTGTGAAGGCTTCCTGTCACCAAGCTCTTCATGAGTGAGCAACTGCTTGACCTTTTTCTCATGCGAGGCGGAGAGACGCTTGATTATTTCCGACTTAATTTTATCATAACGGTTCATTGCCGGAGGATTGATGATAATGTCTTTCACTGACTTTGCGTACTGGAGTTCCAAATTATTGGTGACATTATTAAATTTTATTATATCATCCGTTATACCATGACTGTCGAATTGTCCTTCTATCAAAGCGAACCATAGTTCCGGGTCTTCGGGTGAGAATGGTGGAACTTTAATTTTCAATGTCGTCGCCCGAGTATCGGTGCGGTCAGTGGAAACGCGCACTTGATTTTTTTTTCGCAGAGTAACACCGCCATCGCCTGTTACCGTCCGCGAATCATCACTATCACTCATTATTAGTGGTACCTGGATGTTTTGATGTCCTTATTCCTGTGTCCTTTATCGGGTCACCAGTTATAGCAGGGTTTGGCCGAGTTTGATGTGGTGATGGATAAATGATCAAAATCCGGATAGTAGCACAGAGAAAGTTATTTAATTTTGTACTAGACAATACACCGAAGAGACAAATAATCACACACACAGTAAACAGTCAAAAACTATAGAAATTGAAGGAGTAAGAATAAGAGTGATAATATTTTACTAAATTAACAGACGACACGGTTACACGATATAATCGCCGAGTACCCACACGTTCTTTAGGCATCGGAATAATCACCGAGCGTTGCGGTGAAGCGAGTGTTTCCAATGCACGATATTTATATATCGTGTTATAAGTATGTAATTTATAATTATTAAATATGTGTACGTGTATGTGTTATATTGTAAATAATTATGTAAATATATGTAGATAGTAATAAATAGTAATAAATATTTTAGAATGTAAATAATGTAGGCTACAAATCAATAGGTCGATGTGAATAACACGTGCCATTGACGTGTATGCAATTCGAAGGCGGGCAGACAACATAAACTATTACGTCCATATTCTTAATTTTCAGGACAAACAAAGGCGCAGGTAGTCGCCAGTAATATATAATATAACAAAACAAAGTAATGAATTCAATTCGACCTCTCAAACATAAAAGTCGAGTAAATAAAATTATTTACTTCCTTCAAAAAACCTCATTCGTATTGACTTTGTAAATAAAAGCAATGTTGCCACAATGAAAATAATGGCGTAACATGTTTCGGGAAGGTCGAGTGGCCACTTGGGCGTTACTCAGTTGGCGGCGATGATACTACCGCGCGTCGGCACTCTGTGCTTAAGTTATTTATTGTTTCTTTTTATATGAGAATGCCTTTGATATTTTAGATCAAATCGTTATTTGAAATAGCAATTTTTATTTAGGTCTACCTTTTGCTTCCGGCTTCGCTTAAGTTAATGTTACTTCCGGGAACCGTACATGTGCTATTCCAGAGTATAATCTATCTCCGAGTCAAATTTCATCGAAATCCGTTCAGCCATTCTGGGGGTGATTGAGCAACAAACATCTATCGAAACTTTTGCAATTTTAATTTTTTATATATATTTTTATTTCAGGAGTTCCGCAGACAGGCAGACGGCCCACTTGATGGAAAGCGGTTACCATCGCATTTGGACATTTGCAACACAATAGGTGGTACAAATGCGCTGCTGCTCTCTTAAGGGAGACTGGAGCCTGGTCACTAACACCGGAACACAACTCAAGGTTGTTATGGCGGCATACCCTGGACCAGGGGTGGTAGCCACTCAGCTGGGAAAATACCCTATAACCTGGCTGTGGGTTGTTTTGTCGCCGCTTACGACAGGCCGCCCGGCCGCAGGAAATTGTATTCTTTCTCCGTTCCTGAACGGATAGATATTAATTTAAACAAACTTTAAGAATAAATTATGTACTGACAAAAAAATTGTAGATAAAAAATTGCTCCCAACCGCTGTCACTCATGGCGAACGTTCCAAAAAGGCTGGTGACGCTACCGTGTTCGACAGCAAGGTTAACTCTTAATCCAAAATAAAGGCCAGTTGGTGTTTTATAAATATATACTCTGTTTATTATTAGTCTTAGCGTGATGATATATCTCTCTCGTCGACCATTCCGCAATGCTTGAAGACAAAAGTCTTCGAGCAGTGCGTCCTCCCTGTCCAGACCTACGGGGCCGAGACGTGGACACTGACGGCAGGATTGGTCCACAAGTTCCAAGTCACTCAACGGGCTATGGAGCGAGCCATGTTGGGTGTTTCTCTTATGGATAAAATTAGAAATGAGGATATCCGTAAGAGAACCAAAGTAACCGACATGGCTCGCAAAATTAGCAAGTTGAAATGGCAGTGGGCCGGCCACGTCTGTCGCAGGACCGATGGCCGTTGGAGCAGACGAGTCCTGGAGTGGAGACCGCGTCTCGGTAAACGTAGTGTCGGACGCCCTCCAGCCCGATGGACCGACGACCTATGCAAGGTCGCCGGTAGGCGCTGGATGAGAAAGGCAGCAGATAGGTATGAGTGGCGCCGTCTTGGGGAGGCCTACGTCCAGCAGTGGACTGTGAATGGCTGACGACGAGTGATGATATATAGCCTATAGCCTTCCTAGATAAATGGGCTATCTAACACTGAAAGGATTATTCAAATCAGACCAGTAGTTCCTGAGATTAGCGTGTTCAAGCAAATAGACAAACTTTTCAAGTTTATATATTAGTATAAGATAATACCCTGCACCGCCTACATCGCCAGATGAATTCAAATTATTCTTGTTAGGTTGTCGGGAATATATTGCTCTAAGCGAGAAGGTCACCTTTTTACCAGGACAATAAAAATCTTTAATAAGAATGAATCATCTGAAGTTTGAATTGTATGAAGTAAAAGATCTAAGAAGACAGCCTCGACGTTAGCTACAACTGAATCCAATTACTAAGTCGGTGTTTGAGTCGAGCATTTAATAACAAAAAGAAACCGCCGTCCAGCTGTACCCGCTCAGAAAACTTTTAATGAAGTGAAAACCTCGGAGCGAGGTTTATTAACTCTACGTCCTCGGAACATGCAGTTTAGTGGGTGTCTCAGACATAGGGTTGCCACTTCACAACTTACCGGGACAGGCCCGATTTCTAAAATAGGGAAGCGAACTAGTACTAGCGGGTTTGGGAGACGTTGTCATTCACTGAAGCAATGAAAATCTAGAACTCGATTCCAGCGCAACTTACTGGATCCAATTAGTATAATATATATATTTATTTTAATGAGGCCAAATCCGATTGGGGTCCATCAACCGAGCGTAGAAAGTCGCGGCTTGTGTGTGAGGATTTGACAGGTCGGGGTGACACTAGCACATCTAGGCAGAACTACTGATGCAATTGATACTCCAGTATAGTTAGGGTTACCCACTAAAAATCCCTCGGTATTCCGTCCTTTGCTCTTAATGCTTGTCCAATTGTGAATCCAACCCGGAACCTATTCAAAAACACACACAAAATTTCACCAAAATCGGCCCAACTGTTAAGAACGAGTTCCGTGACATACACTCAGAAGAATTTTATATATAACTAGGATATACCCGCGACTTAGTCCACGCTTGACTTGAAATTCCCGCGGGCAAAGTACTGAAGCATTTAAAAAAGAATTTAAGTTATCGTTTTACTGAAAACAGTCGGGATAAGCTAACTTTTATGCACCCAAATAACTACAAATCGCCTCCGGAAAAATTCCCGTGGAATTCCCACGATAAAAATATCTGACATTATTTTACATAAAATTTGCTATCAATCAGTGAAAAATTTACATCGGGATTTGATTTTATTTTCATTTGGCCATTTAAAATCATTCCCAGAAAAATTCTCAATATAAAAAGTAGCGCAGATTTTAATTCTAAGATTTTTGGGTGGATCACCGAAACCGCATCGAAATTGGCCCAGTAGATAGATAGATAGATAACACTTTATTGTACACCATTACAGAAAAGCTTACGAACTAGTATTATTATAGTAGGGTACAAAGGGCGGTCTTATCGCTAAAAAGCGATCTCTTCCAGACAACCCGTGGCAAGAATATTCCGATTTGAAGTGGCGACGGTGGTATACATAATTATTGTACGATTACTTCAATTTTATTAATAAATATATAACTATACTATATATACAAATATACACATAAGTTACATACATATATAATATATAATATAATAATAGTAGGTTATACGTGAATCCCGAACAAACAAACAATCCGACAAACAGACAAGAAATCCAAAAAAAATTCATCGTGTTCTCCGTTGTTTATATAATGTATTCCAGTTGTTTTTTTTAAATAGCTTCAATGTACAGACGTGTTAAGAATATCATAATATTATAGAAGATATTTTTTTTAACAAAAGCAATCGCTCCTACGCTAAAAAACAAAAAAAATAAATTTTACCGACTTCTTTCTAGAACATTTCAAAGTCAGTGCCATTAGCATATAGTCGGTGCCATATCTTCACTATAGTTTAATGATGTTTATATTAGGCTAGATTCAGTCCGACTTACACTGGCGCGGTGCTAAGCATCCCGGGCCATGAACTAAGTGTTGCCTTGTACCGTTTTACGGTGAAAACTGCTCGCGCTGATAATAATGCAATCGCGGTTAGTCCGCGTTCTTCTACCGCGCGCTTTCAACGATCCTGTGTGTACTAGAGTTGGGTAGGACATGATTTTATAATGCTGCTATATGATTGTGCGCATGTGGAGGGTGTGCCTGATATACCCTGACTGTGCTACTTATCTCGTGTGTTGAAGGCTGTATTGTTTATTTAAGTTGTTTTATTTCGCTCTTTTTATAGATTAGGTACCTATGTAATTTATGTAAGTAATAAGTGTTTAATCCTTAAATATTTAGTTAACGTTATTATGGTATGTTTGTTTTTTTATTTTGATTGTTTGTGTATGTCACTAATGGCCCTAGCGGAAAATCAGCGCTGGCTATAGTTATATTAACCGGCAGTTTTGCTGAATTTAGGACTACATTTACTTATTGTTTATACTTTAAGTATAATAGTTTAAGTTAGTTTTATTGTAGTTCTAAATAAATCTTTTTCTTTCTTTCTTTGAGTTTCTTAGAATAACATGACTTTTTTGTACTGAACCAGTACAATGTACCACTTCAAATGATGCGACGATTTGTAAGTTTTGTACCGCGGCAGTACATTTGAAGCAACGAAGCCGGTGAGGCGGTGAGCGTCATTCCCTCATTCGTCCCGTACAAAACTTCTAGTTCGGAAATATTCGTTATGGATCGAATGTGATCGGCCTCGGTCACCTCACTAGCAGTCGTACATGTCATATGTTCCCTCTTTTTTAAAAGCTTTTATTTAACTTGCAATGGATGTATGTAAGTTCGGGTGGAATCTTGCAAGTTAAATTTGACCAACTTCCCGGTTTAAGATTGAGGTGAAATTTTGAACGCATATGTAAATCGCATTATTAATACATTTGACGCGTGAGTAATAGCGAGAGAACATTTTTGAAGTAGTACAAATTTAAATTTTGAACCGTATCAGCACAAATCTGTTTTGTACGGGACAAAGGTACTGCCCTCAAACGTGTAATACTAATCGCTATGTGCGTTACACAGTCACACTAATCGGACGCGCCTGGATGCACTATCTCGTGTCAGAAACAAAACGTCAAAATGCCTGTGGACCGCGTCTTACGCAAGGTTACGAGACGCGCTTGCCACTTGCGCGGGCGGTCTGCGTGACTATGAAACCAGTCTTATAAATGCAACAGTTTGGATCATGGTTTGTTACTTAATTACGCCAGAACGGCTGAACGGGTTTGAATGGAATTTAGCACAAAGATTGATTATAGTCTGGAAGAGCACATATGCTAAATGTTATCCCGGAAAAATGTATGAATCCACTGGGGAGCATCGATGAAAACCGAGGGCCGTTAGAAATTAGCCGTTTCAGTTTCGTCGCCCCGACGAATTACACAACAAACTACGTACATATAAATGTTTGCACGTCTGTCTATGTATAGTATAGATGTTATATGTACAGAGCTAACGAACCATGCCCTGAGCACGCGAACAGCCATTGTAGATTGTTGCGGAAGTGGTCTGGCTGTGGTTTAAAATGTAAGTGACAGCAGAGGCAGCTTATACTTAAAAAATGAAATAAAAGTCAAAATTTCGACTTTTAAATCTATATATTACTAGCTGTCCCGGCAGACGTCGTCCTGCCCGGTAAAAAATAGGGGTTGATCGTAGAGGGTTGAAAATCTAGGGTTGTATGTATTTTTGTATGTTGTATCATAAAAAAATAGAAATTAAAAACTTTGTCTAAAAAATAAATTTAAAAAATTTAGGGGTGGACTACCCCTAACACTTAGGGAGATGAAAAATAGATGTTGGCCGATTCTCATATATAACGGATAAGCACAAAAAATTTCATCAAAATCGGTCAAGCCGTTTCGGAGGAGTATGGCAACGAAAACTGTGACACGAGAATTTTATATATTAGATTAATACGTGAAGTCAAAACTTTGTTCCCCTTTTTACGAAAACTGCGCGGACGGAGTGTAAAATTTCGCATGATTATAGTTTATACAGAGAAGGAGAATATTTTTAAAAAATATACATTAAAATGAATAAAAAATAATATTACACACACTACCATGTATTTGACACACACACGCATATACACCTTTGTTTATTGTTCAAGTCAAATCATCAGTGTAGCCTTGACGAAATCTGTGATTATAGAAGTATAGTCTTTGACACAGAACCTTCATAATGTTGAGGCTTACAAGTATCATAAAATCGGATAACTACAATAGCTCGGGTGATTTTTTTTGAGCTAAATATGCTCTGTTTATGGCTGTAGAGTTATCCCAAATAATTATCCCATACCGTAGTATCGAGGCCACATATCCATGACATGCCATTACTACTGTATTTAATGATGAATTTTTTATTAACTTTGCTAGGACATACACAAAACTATTAACTTTTTACTAATTTAGTCAACATGCGTTTTCCAATTACAGTACTTATGTATAGTTATACCAAGAAACCTTGTACTATTTGTCTCATTAATTTAAGTTCCTTTATGTATTATATTTCTTTCATTTGCTTTAGAACCATAAGTTTGGAATTGTACATAGTTTTAGCCAGATTTACGTGCAAATTAGAGACGAACCGCGCTACAAAGTAAGTAGGCCTACAATATCAAGAAGGAAACCGCTTGTAACTCGAGCCTGTAGTTTTAAAATAAACCCTCTATTCGCTGATTCCGTGACCTAAATATCGATTTTTGTAGTCGGTTATAAAAACAAGGAGTTAGGGAGGCCTTTGAACTGCGGCGGGCCTCCTCGGATCATAAAGAAACTAGCTTACTGCCAGACTGAATATAGAAAGCATTTCAATACTTGATTAGAACCTACTATTTACTTTTTGTAGACACGAATATTTGCACGAATAGAAACCATATGTGAATTTAAAAAAAGGGATTTTGTTTATTGCCAGAGTGCCGAAGACAGGCTGACCTGGTGGAAAGCATATACGGTCACCGGACATTGAACATGAGAAGTGCTCGCAATGTGCGAAACGCTCTCTAGTGAACGTTCCAACTACCCTCATGTGCCGTGCCCACTGTTGGGCAATGGTAAATTCTCAATTTTTGCCATTACGGTTACGTTTCCTGTTAAATATGATTAAGATTTTTTATAAATAAGATTTATTTTCTTAAGTTTTCGCGACTAGTATACATAATAAAACTGCGTTTTAACGGTTTTAAGCGCTGTAATTTATTTTATTTTTTATTATTGCGACGTTTCGGCCACTTTTCAGTAGCCGTGATCACGGCAGACAAAGATGTCAAGTGTCAATGAGTATTGTTAAAGTTAAATTACCGCGCTTAAAACCGTTAAAACGTGGTTTAATTATGTGTACAAGGCGCGAAAACTTTAAAAAAATATTTTTATTTGCAGGAGTTCAGCAGACAGGCAGATGGCCCACTTGATGGAAAGCGGTTACCATCGCCTGTGGACATTTGCAACACTAAAGGTGCTACAAATGCGCTGCTGCTCTCTTAAGGGAGACTGGAACCTGGTCACCAATGCCGGAACATAACTCAAAGTTGTTATGGTGACATACTTTAGACCAGGGGTGGTAGCCATCCAGTCGGAAAAATGTCCTACCACCTGGCTGTGGGTTGTTTTGTCGCCTCTTACGGTAGGCCGCCCGGCCGCAGGAAATTGTATTCTTTCTCCGTTCCTGCACGGATTTTATATATATTCAATAATGTCATCAATCTAAACATACTTGGCGCTGTAATCGGGTTCTATGATTTTGATGAAAGTTTGTGTATTTTAGTGGGTTTCGGATGGTTTAGATTCACAATTACACCCGGTAGGTGGCGCTGGAATCGGATTTTTATTCTGAAGTGATAACTTGTTATGGGACGGTAAACCGCTTCGTTACGTAACGCGTTACGGCGCCAGTCGTCTGGCTTCTCTTTCTCTCACGCATATGGCAGCGGTAGGCAGGTTCCCTTTCTCTTACTCTAACCCACAGCCGTATTACTTCTAATGTACATATTAAAGAATTGTAACTAGAAATAAAACATATTTAATAATCGATAAAAGATTTTACTAATAAATAACCTTTCCTTACATTATCACATTAATATACGAAAAATTTAAGTAATAACCCAAGTTAAGCAATTTTAATATTAAATAGTTTAACTTAGATTAGTTTAAGTTATCACTTGTGTCGGGCGTCCCGAGACGCACACGTTTTTTTCTGTGCAAGACGTCTGTCGAGACCGCTAGTTTGAAATAACAAAATGCAAACCAAAGAAAAAGTAAATGATGTAATACCATAATAAAAAGCGTGTACACTTTTTACACATTTTTGAATCCCTACTAGTATACCACTCTTTGTGTTCGTTGTGTAATTCAACGCTTTCTTTGGCGTATCTTTCGTAACAGTGAAAGAACCGGACTCACAAAGTAATGTTGTTTTTTAGCAGTGTCGTAAACAAACCTTCATAGAAATGTGCAAATCCTTTTGAAATCCTATATGTATTGTTTCCCGCCGGCCCGATGGCCGCCGCGAAGCCTCCGATCAGCGGAAGCGGCTGTTTATTTTCAGAAAAGCCTCCCTTTATTGCTTTGTGAAATGAACTGAGCAATGTTTACGAGACATATTGATTTTCAATTTAACATTTGATTTGAAAAATAATACATTTGGAACAAAATATTCATGTGTCAAAGCGCAGTTCCCGCACCTTAGTTTTAAAATGACTTGCGAAAATTGGTATAATTCCATTAATTCTTCAAACAATAATTGTATAACACACGAAAATGTATTTATAAATAAAAACAAATAATCAAAAAAACTAATGAGACGACTTTGGGACACCTGGTTTGAACAATATTTTGAAGTCCATCGAAGGCCATTGGATGCCGTAGGAGGCCATCGAAGGCCATCTAAGAAATTGTATAATAATAAGGAAAATAACAAGATCTTCAATTTTCAAAACAGCGTATACTACACTGACGGATATTAGATCTTATGTCTTTGCATTAAAGTTCAAAATTTTGCACCGACTTCATAATTTAGTTACTCCGGAAGTGGGTTTTATTTTCGTATTTTTTTCTATATTTTTAGTTACGCAAATACTTGAATAGTTTTAGAAAAAAAAATATATAAAACATGTTGTAGGTGACTATAATAATTGAGGATTATATCCTGATTTGTTGACCATGGGACCATCTCAGAAGTATATTCTTTCCAATAAAAAAGTTATATTAAGGTTGGTTTTATACGTAGCGTTAAGTCCTAGTTGCGCCATAACTACTCGTTTTAACGCCTTACAGCCCGTTTGTTTCTTTTTATCCTCCATACTGCGGGGTTTTAGTGTATTTCATAATATTAAAGCATTAACCCTAATAGCATGTACTTTGCTTTGGAAATGCAAAGCAGCACTACTAAAATGCAAATGTGCTTGCATGCAATTACATATTGTAGCGTATGCGAGAGATGTGTTACTATAATTTGTATTTAGTAAGGTTATAATAGCCTTCGGTGTGTAGGGGACTGTTTTGCTCTCCTTCTTACCTCGTATTTAAGACCGAGGTAGCCTAAGAGGACCAGCTCTCCAGGTAACATTGATGTAGACGGCCCGTACCTTACCTTACCATCGGAGATGTAACTTATTTAAGATACAATTAACTCAAATACAGATATAAGATACAAAATACCGTTACAACCTAGGCCCGACAAAGACAAATTCCACGTACAGATTTGTAGATGCACATTTATAACCCGTTGGCATTGGAACTAATAACATTGAAACTATTGTAATCCTTTTATGATCGTCTTCTTTTGTTTACTTATTTATTGGCATACGTTTCTAGACAAGAACATACTGTTGTATTGAAATCATTAGCCAGGTGTTACGGATTTAAAGTACAAGCTGATTCTAGAAAATTTGGTCCACGTTGCCGGGCAGGCACATTGCATTTGTGCAGTGTAAAACGATGGCCTGATTAAGGGAGGGCGGCAGTCAAGCGAGAACCACGATCAAGGCGACATGTGTGTACATTTGGTAATCTATTAGTGACAGACTTTGCGTGTTTTATTGAATTACGACCTTCTGAATTGCATTTGGATTTGTTGTGTTCGGTTAAATTTGCACCTGTGTTATAGGTTTTTGTATAGTTCTAATAAACCCTATAATAATTGGAACTCATAACAATACGTATTAATTTTGTATTTACATACCATTCGTTAAATATTTTCATGTTATATGATTAACAAACTTTGGATGATAAGTTAAAATGAAATTTACTAGTGTCATGTAGTTCTATAAAAATTCCATTTTTGTCAGTAAAGATAAAGAAGAGAAAGGTTTTGAAATTACAAGTAAATATTTTTAAAAATATAAAAGAAAAATTCCAACATTCTGTAAAGTTTATTAAGGAAACGTCCAAGTCTAAAAAGTTTGAAGAAAAAATGCTTAAAATGCGCGTTATATAAATAAGTTCACTTTCAGTCACAGTTTGAGAATATTAGTGTGAAAAGTTTGAAATGTATTTATTTTTTGTTTATCAAGTAAGTTAATAAATAAGTAGCATGTGCCAGCGAAACTTCGTTCGTGGTGGCATTACGACGTTTGTAGGTGGATTGCAACAACGACATTAAAAAAAGTGACGGAAACGATGTCATTTATCGGAATTTAATGTATCCTAAGTATTGAACTGGGATAAAAGCTAGCTTTGGGTCGAGTTTCATTTCAATCGATTCATAAGTAAAAACGAAATTAAATAGAACAAATACAATTTAGTATTAAAAATACTAATATAAAACCTTGGCCTTGTCTAGATATTAAGTATCCATTTTAATTTTAAGGCGAAACTTGTACATATTTTTGGTGAGAATAAATTTTTTACAAATTTTTTATTTTATATTATTTTTGCTTATTCAGCCCAAAATATAATATATTACATATAATCTATTAATTTAAATTATTATAATACCTACAATGCCTTTAACCATTTAATAAATATATGGATACTTTTATAAAAAAACTTACTTAGTTTAACATCATATTCTCATTGTATGCAGACAACAAAGAGATTATGGGTCTTACTTATAATAATGTCGTTAAGAAAGGATTAGCCATCTCTAAAATGCCCCTAAATAATGGTTATTTCAAATCTAACTTATACTACCTGTCGATTGTTATTTTTGACAGTTGTTTATGAGTTACTTTACCACCACCCCTTATCATTAAAAGGAGTTTATGGGTAAGATTTTCGTTAATCAGTTGCTGAGCAGTTTCTTAAAATTTAACAAACGATTGTAAGTAAGGCCGTTAATATATAAATTAATTCATGTGTTTCAGGGAGATAAGTGTAGACTTTCCCCACTGTGCAGCACTGTGTCCGGACAAAGAGACTGGCTCTTCAGCAGTACATAGGTATGCTTTTAGCGGCGCCCCGTTGCGCCGGATTAAACATTTGAGTGCCCCCGTGTATTACTACAATAGTTTTATTAGGGGGCCCACTCGCATTAGTATTCTGCGGGAGGGCCACAGGATAAAATTTCATGCCTCATTGCTTGCCGAGAAGTTTTTATGGAAATATTATGAGAAATATAAAATCTAATATGGCTCTCTAAAACTCTTATTACGCTATCCATATTAAGGGCCCCGGTCTCAAGAGTGGGCTAAGCGACAGCTAACAATTAAGACACCTTTTTATTATTACAGTACCCTAATTTAGAGAAAGGGTTTAGAATCAGCATACGGAGTTAATTTTTTCTTTTTTCAAACATACATATCCTCCAATGGCCGAACTCAGACACCCAGACCATAGCAAATATCGGAAATTTTATTTACGATAATTAAAATGCCAGGAATTCGGGGAAATCGGGAAATCGGGGCTTCTGCGTTGCAGTGCAATAAGCCGGCAAAGGCTTAGCTCGCTTTTGCAGAATTGCTTAAACACGTGTTTTATTATTTATTATGAATAGAATGAATATTGATTTTCAATGTCCTAATTAGAATAATTATCCGTTGTGTATAAACATTTTTATTTAATTTTCACCACTTCAATGATAATATTTTCTTAAGTTTTCGCGACTTGTACACATAATAAAACTACGTTTTAAAGGTTTTAAGCGCGGTAATTTATTTTATTTAGGTTTATCCGACGTTTCGGCCGCTTTTCAGTTGCTGAATAAAAACTTTGACAATACACGTTCGACAAATGTCATCTTTGTCTTCCGTGACCACGGCAACTGAAAAGCGGCCGAAACGTCGGATAAACCTCAATAAAATA
The DNA here is from genome assembly GCA_012273795.1 of Dendrolimus punctatus. NCBI lineage: Eukaryota > Metazoa > Arthropoda > Insecta > Lepidoptera > Lasiocampidae > Dendrolimus > Dendrolimus punctatus. The sequence continues at coordinate 15,602,095 of CM022549.1, forward strand.
AATTACCGCGCTTAAAACCGTTAAAACGTAGTTTTATCACTTCAATGATTTTTCAAACAAATGTGGCTTGTTGCCCCAGGAAACTATATTTGTCTTTGTGAAGTTTCTTTGAGATTCTTTTACCCATTTAGTTGTGAAAATGTACGAAATTGAGTCAGATTTGTTTTCATAATATATAAGTGAAAGTTTATTTGCTCGTACTGAGCACTACTACGTAGCAACGTAGTAGCTACGCGACTGCTACGCGACGAACTATGCAATACATACATACATACATACATAACTTCACGCCAGGTCCCTTGCGGGGTAGGCACGAACAACAGAGTGCCATACAGGCTTATTCTTACACACCTCACTTGCTTCTTTGACATTCATAGCTCTTGTCATGCACGCTCGTCTATTCTTAAGGCTCCTGACATCACCTTCTGCTAATACACGATGAATTTGATCATGGAAGGCGCCTTCCGCGACTTCTGCATCCATCCACTTTTGCATTGTATATCTGTTTAGACATTCTTTCATCATACATTCTTTCCACACGCCCGAACCACCGGAGCATTCCTTTCCTTAGCTTTACCCCGACACTCTCTTTCAGACCAACTCTCTTTCTTACTTCGGTATTACGAACGCGGTCCGCGAGCGTCACTCCGCAGATTTTGCACAGTGCTCGCATCTCGACTGTGTTTACTCTACTTTCATGCTCTCTGTTCCATACCCAACTCTCGCTTCCATACGTGAGCGTAGGTACCAGCACCGCGTTTTGTATGGCAAGCTGGGCCTTCTGGCTGAGGTTATTAGCGCCTAGAAGTTTACCTAACGCTCCATTCGCACTATTCCCCAAATTTACTCTTCTTTCTATGTCAGCGGTGTACCTTCCATCCCTGCTAAAAGCACATCCAAGATATACAAACTCATTCACTTGTTCCAGCATAAAATCATCGACCATTATCCTTACATTCGTTCTGGTTGTTTCTCTTTCAAACACCATAACCTTTGTTTTCTTCGCAAAGAAATAAAATATATGCAATACATTAATATGTATAATGTTAATGTTAAATTGCATTTATTATATATATAGCTGTATATAATAAATGCAATTTAAGTTTGTAATTTAAATAGTTATTATTCTGGGGTCGATTTCAGTAAAACCCAGACTAGGATAAACAATGGAAATGTAAAATCAATAATAATAATACTACCGGGTTCGGCAGACGCGGTCCTGATCTGAAAATTAAAAATCTAAAACCTGATTGTAGCGCTACTTGCCACGTTCATTTAAGAATCTAAACTATCCAAGGACCCATTCTAACATACATACATACATACATAACTTCACGCCAGGTCCCTTGCGGGGTAGGCACGAACAACAGAGCGCCACACAGGCCCATTCTTACACACCTCACTTGCTTCTTTGACATTCATAGCTCTTGTCATGCACGCTCGTCTGTTCTTAAGGCTCCTAACATCACCTTCTGCTAATACATGATCAATTTGATCATGGAAGGTGTGTCGTGGCCTTCTGCGACTTCTGCATCCATCCACTTTTGCATTGTATATCTGTTTAGTCATTCTTTCATCATACATTCTTTCCACATGCCCGAACCACCGGAGCATTCCTGTCCTTACCTTCACCCCGACACTCTCTTTCAGACCAACTCTCTTTCTTACTTCGGTATTACGAACGCGGTCCGCGAGCGTCACTCCGCAGATTTTGCGCAGTGCTCGCATCTCGACCGCGTTTACTCTACTTTCGTGCTCTCTATTCCATACCCAACTCTCGCTTCCATACGTGAGCGTAGGTACCAGAACCGCGTTGTGTATGGTATTCTAACATACACAAAAAAATACTAAAATCGGTCTAGCGGTTTAGGAGGACCTAAGCCGCTGGACCGATTTTCAGTTCAGTGATCTCTGTCACCGATTGACGTTGTGCTGCCCTAAAACATAAAATTTAGGTCCAGGTTTCTGTGCTATCTATTAGCTCCAATTGTGAATCCAAACAATTCCAGATTAATCTGTCTTTCCCGAAACTTACAATCTGGATATCTTCAAGTCCCGTGTGAATAGGTATTTCCTGGATAATCGTGCACCATCAGATCATATCTTCGCTCGCAAAAGCGCGAATCCATGCTACTATAAAAAAACCCCACAAAAATACAAAAATCATCAAAATCGGTCCAGCGGTTTAGGATGAGTCCAGCGACACATACATACGTATGGAAGAATGATATATATAAAGCTATTTCTATAGAAATAATTGTGATTTAAGTTAAATTGTGCAATAAAACTTTATAGAAAGCAATCAAACAGTTATTCACTCTGTTGAGAGCTAACCGGTTGAAACGAACGGTTCCGTATAAACCGGTCGTAACCGAATTAGACGGCGTCCTGGCAAATATAATTGAGATCCGGTTGGCAGTGGCCAGTGGCGGCGTGCCAGGGCACGTGGCTGTTTGGCTACCAGCTGCCAATAGGCTATTGTAAGTAGAAATTCAGTACTCAAATACTGAAAACAAATGAGTTACCAATATGAAAGTTCAATATATCCATCGATACTGTTACGAATTTGTGGGATGTAAGTTTAAAACGACATTGGAATTATCACATAGACTTTTAGAAATCAGGGGTGTAAATACCGCCATATCAATGATACGCCCCAGTTGTTATTCAGAATCTTTTATTGATTCATAATATTTTTGAGAATAACTGCTAGGCCAACAAGAACGGCTTATTAATTAATTTAGAAAATTGAAATCATTTTTAGCTATGAATGATTTGATACATAATTTTGCCGAAAAAGAGGCCATAAAAGTGTATCTTTAACTGGTATTTGTTTTACTTAGCTCCTAGGAGCATTAAGTATAACGCCACTGTTAGAAATATATACGTGTAATTCACAGTTCTTACAAATACAACCGAATACAAAAGTTCTAAAACGTAATGGCATATATCGCGCAAAGTCCGTCGTTATGAGATACTCACTCCGAAAGTACACTAGGTAATGCCTCGATCGCAGTTGAAACACAACTAACTCAGTCCCCGGCTAACCGATCTTATACATATTTACAAAATAGTGTAAGCAACATCCAATCGCAATTGGAATCCTTAATTTTGTAAATTTTATAGCTTCTAAGAGTGCGCATGTAATGCAAACAATAGAAACAAAGATTTATGACACATTACCAGAAGGCGCACAAAGAAATTAGCACGAACAATGGATCAGTCAAATTCAAAGGGATAATAAGACACCTGCAAAGGACCGATTCGCAACACTATTGAAAGTGTGTATATGGTTGAATTTTTATACTACGCCGATACTAGACGATTCGTTTCTGTCTTTCAATTTCGTAAAATCAACCAAAGTGAGCCATATGAACATAAAATTGAATCATTCAATATCATAGACTACCGTCATGTTCTTTCAGTTTTGCATGTTCCAATTAATTTGTTTTAATTCTGGTCGTCTGAAAACACTTTGTTGTTCACCAAAAATTAAAACTACGATTTACTTAAGATTTCGCGACTTGTATACATAAAACTAATAAATTGATAAAACTACATTTTGAAGGTTTTAAGCGCGGTTATATATTAGAATTTTATTTTTCCGACGTTTCAGAATAATACGGAACACAAACCAACTCGATTGAATTTTTCTTTCAAATGAAATGAAATCAATTAACTTAGTGCGCTTAAAACCGTTAAAACGTAGTTTTATTATAAAACTACAACACAACAAATATTGAATAAAGGGCGGCCTTATCGCTTAATTAAAGCGAGCTCTCCAGACAACCCCAGCACATGCTAACGGTGAAGGAAATCCTTATGATGAAACCTACACATCGAGATGTGTCGATGTATCAAACCCGCCAATCCGCCTTGAACAGGCGTGGTGCGCATACTGCCCTTTCTCGAAACCAGCAGCAAACTGTTTAAGTGGTGCTTTTCGACGAGGATTCGAACTCGCGACCTTTGTATGTAAACTTTACAGTGATTTGGTATATACAAAATCTGGTATATACATAAATTGACATTTACATAATCTGGTATATACATTATCTGGCATATACATAATCTGGTATATACATAATCTAGAGATATAATGGCGTAAGGAGTAGAGATAGCTGCTCCCACAACCTACTTGGCTTGGTGCCAGCCTGGTAACCTTGACGGAACTCGGTCAGACGCATAACGCCCGGGCCATGCGGCAGGCCCGGTTAAAACATCCGGATGAACCGGGTAAAAAGATTCCAAATATACGACAAACTAGTTAATTTTTTTCGAAAATATTTACAGGAAATATTGTTACTGAGGACAAATTTTCCTTATTAGAAGTCAGATTTTCCTTTCTTTTTTAATATATTTTCCTTGACGATAAAGGAACAAGGTAAAACATCTTTAATACATATTACATTTTTGTATTTTGTTTGGAATATTTCCTTTAAAATAAAGATCGTTCTTTATGCGTATGTATGTAATATATAAATATCAAATGTCCCACTGCTGGGCTCCGGCCTCCCATTATAAGGGGACTGTACACACGCCACGCTTGTCCACGGCGGCTTGGCAAGTTTGACACATCGGTTATCTCGATGTGCAGGTTGCATCACGATGATTCCTTCGCCGTTGTTATAACGTAGTAATTGTGACAATATGCACGTTAGATCAGAAAACTGAGTAAGTGGTGCATGCGTTCCGGCCAGGATTGAACCCGCGTCCTTTGAGTCTTATGACTGGCTATAGTCGTGGCTTAATCCAGGGTAGGACACATTTACTGGAACCGCTAGTATATAAAAAAAATAAGTTTCTTATAATATCTGTTAGTTTAAATGTTCCAGGCCATTACAACGAATGGCATACTAGCCACGTCAGCTTCTTAAACAAGAGTTGTAACGGTTTAGCAATGAGCACATCAGAAGACCAAAATTATTTTAAAGGCGAGCGCACTGTAGCAGTAGAAGTCACGTCATTTGAAAAGTAGGTATACAATACACTACTGAGTATATTTAACAAGATTAAATTTTCAATACTAACTGAACGTAGCAACGCTGAACTATTAGTTAAGAAGACTAGACCTAACTACATACGACGAAGATCTGAGTCATGTAAATATATTATTCCTATATATAATAATGTGTATGGGACAAGGCGCGAGGAATATATGGTACCAATTATTATAATCTCTCAAAGGACCTGCAATCCAAGTACAGAAATAACCAGAAATCAATCAAATATAATCTGAAAAGATTCTACATTGATTCCCAAAGCGGACCATCACGCTCACATGCAGACCTGGGACTAAAATGAGAACCATATACTAAAATGATGATAACAATTCCTAACCTCTGCTCCTATTTTTGATGTAACAATATTGTTTGCACGACTTCTTGTGGCACGAATAAACCCATGAGGTTTCTATGCCAAATGTAAGCAACCTTAAAAAATAATACTTTTAATACTTCCGATGTTTTAAGATAATTTTGTAATACTGACTAGAAAACCATTAGAACAAAACGTTATAAAATATATTTTCGTTCACTGAAGATTAATCAAATATTTATAAAGGTATATTTAGTCAAGAATTATATACTAATAAAATAAAGAAACCTAAGTGATGTTGTATTTTATAATACTATAGGTATATATATATACCCCTCAAGACTATAAATGCTGAGCCCAGATCACCGTCTTCTATGGGTAAGGTGCCCAGAAGGCTGGCTACGTTTCCTCGCTGGATCTCCATACTGATCCGTTGGCCGAGGTAAGTACCAGCCCTCTTATCACTTGAAGAGTTGGTGAGTCATTTGGGAGCTCTTTGTATAGGCTAACAGCTTAAGGTTGTATTTAAATTTCCTGACAGGAAGCTTTTGTAATAGTTTCGTTAAATATCAGCATTTTTTATTTTTGTTAAGTTCTGACGCTACATTACTTCGATTATAAAATCGTTTAAGTTGTATATGTTAGATCAAACTCGTGTTATCTAAGTAGACACTGCCTTTGAGGGTTTATTTGCACAAAAACACCTTTAATTCCCTTTCAAAAATACAAATTACAGACAGACTTATTAAAACCGAAAATGTTAAACAGTAGTAAAAAAAATGACATTTTATAAGAAGCACTAAATAAATTGAAAATGTTAAGAAAATCGAGAAGAAAAATTTAAACCAAAAATCTTACAAAGCGTTTTTACTTACCAATGAAATTCATCTTGCCGTATCACACTCTTTTCCTATTAATTGATTATATTAATTACTAGAATTACTACTATAATATCAACAAGTTCTCATAACTAGTCCGAATATAAAAATAAATACTTTTTTCTCTAATATTGAGCACCAAATTTTACTTTAAACATGATATGAAGTAGAGAAGAAGGAAAGATTGGAACGTATTTTATAGGCTAAGACATTTTAAGCGAGGTCTTGCCGCTAGGAGAGGCTGCGAGCCAATGCTGGATTTCCCGAGCCTGCTTCCTATTTAAGCTATGGGACATCTATCGTCGTTTCGCTCTAACACGCGGGGAAAACGATATGCCGTCTCACTCCAGCGTAACACTTAAGGCTGTGAGGGAAAATCGTTCAGCCATTGTCACGAGTAATGGTGGAAGGAAAAATTGATTCTTGTCAAATTGTAAAGCTTAATAACAGTAATTATCATTATTGGGAGGAGGATTTTTCGGAAAGATTTAAAGTACATTTCCTTTGAGAAATCAGGGCGAGATCAAAGCGAGTGAAAATATCGGTTTAGTATGGTGAATTTTACTTTGAAAATATTTAGGGCGGCGTAACATATACTCCGTTGTGGAGCAGGCAATGTTTGACTTATATTGTGCACGCTTTATCTGGGGTAATGTTGGTGTTAGCGGCTGTGGCCAAATACGTCTTGTTTATAGCATTAACAATAACGTTAATGTCTGTTCCCCTAAAAAGGCGCCCAGCAATGGAATATTATAAACCTCATAACACAATAAAACACTGTTTAATAAATCTTGTACGTTTGCTTAGTTCTACTATTTTGAAACTTAAAAATTTTCCATCATGTTCTTTAAAAGTTACATAAAATTAGACACCTACTAAGGATTCTGGGAGCGAATGAATCCATACTTGTTAAATTAAAAAGAAATTCACCAATAAACAACTTTAAGATACCTAGACAGACGTAGGAACATGGCTATATTATCGCAAAATATCTCTTTCTCTAATTATACAACTAAAACCAATTCACGCTTATTTTTATGAAACTACAAAGATTTTGAAGAAACTTGTTGCGTCACGTTTCGTCCACCAATTCATTGATGTATAATTAAGCACAGTTAAAGACAATTCTTTATTATTTTCTCAACGATCTTTTAGTATCTTCCAGGTGTCCATTTTTATTACATGGAGCTGATTTGAAAGTTTTTGTCAAAATTGGTTGTACAAGTGACTGCCAAACCCACCAGAGCGATATTATTACAATTTAGATAAATAGATAAAGCTTTATTGCTTACCAAAATAAAAAAAACTACGAAACGTATAATTACAATACTTCTTGGCAGAACAACAGGCAACCTAGCTGAAAATACATTCTTAACTAAACCGGCGATGTAGGTGGAGCAGAAAAAAGAGCACTGTACAATTTAAATATATATACAGCGTGTTTCAGACCTTACTGCTGCTCCGCTCCTATTGGTATTGGCGTGATGATATATAGCCTATAGCCTTCCTCGATAAATGGGCTATCCAACACTGAAATAATTTTTCAAATCAAAACAGTAGTTCCTGAGATTAGCGTGTTTAAACAAACAAATTGTTCAGCTTTATATATTAGTATATGAAGACATGCAATTTGACCGAAAAACAATAGCCATATATAGATCATAGATCTTGACATCTATCTGGATGATAAGCTCTTATTTAGAAACCATTACGACCACATGTTTACGAAATGTTATCAACAACCCAGCAGTCTTATAGATTTGGAGCCTTACTTATAATAATTTCGTTAAGAAAGGATTAGCCATCTCTTAAATAAGAGACTCTTAAGCACCTAATCAATGGCTGTTGCAAATAAAACTTGCCATCTTGCCTCTTAGCAGTCACTTAAACTGTCTCTCGATGTTGGTTAGTTTTGACAATTCTTTATGAGTTACTTTACCACCACCTCTTTTCCTTAAGAGGAGTTTATGGGTGAGGTTTTTGTTAATCGGTTGCTGAGCAGTTCTTTAAAATTTAACAAACGATTATAAGTAAGGCCACTAGTCTTAAGTCTTATTACGTCACTGCTTGAATATGGGAGTCCTATTTAGTCACCCATTTACATGAGTCATATATACAGAATAATAGGCATTCAAAAGAATTGCCTTAAAATAGCAACTTATATATGTGGGAAGATGTTTAGATAATTGCGACAAGTAATTTAGCAAATTTAATTTACTGCGATTATTTTCCCGTAGGTAGCGCATTGATTTAACTTATTTACATACATACATAACTTCACGCCAGGTCCCTTGCGGGGTAGGCACGAACAACAGAGCGCCATTTAGGCTTATTCTTACACACCTCACTTGCTTCTTTGACATTCATAGTTCTTGTCATGCACGCTCGTCTCTTCTTAAGGCTCCTGAAATCACCTTCTGCTAGTATACGATCAATTTGATCATGGAAGGTGTGTCGTGGTCTCCCGCAACTTCTGCATCCATCCACTTTTGCATTGTATATCTGTTTAGTCATTCTTCCATCATTCATTTTTTCCACATGCCCGAACCACCGGAGCATTCCTTTCCTTACCTTCACCCCGACACTCTCTTTCAGACCAACTCTCTTTCTTACTTCGGTATTACGAACGCGGTCCGCGAGCGTCACTCCGCAGATTTTGCGCAGTGCTCGCATCTCGACCTAACTTATTTGCATAAAATATTCCATACCTCCATTGACTGTCCAACTCTTTTGAGCTACCTCAATATTAACATACTTTACAGGCGATGTAACCCACCTCCGTTTGTATTAAAGGGTTACAAAAACAACATGTCATATTTTAACTCATTAACTAGAATATGTCGTCTATTCAATCAACTGGTTGCTAACAACTCATCTCCAGATATATTTAATCCCAACCTCAACAAATTCTAGGGAATTATTAATTCGATAAACATTTCTAGCCCTTACTGACCATGAATCCTTATTACTAATTAATTTCATTTATAAATTGTAATTCTTAAAAGTGATAGATAGATAGGACTTTATTACTCACCAAATATACAATTTCAAAAATACAATATTGTCATTATAGAAACAATAGGCGGCCTTATCGCTTAAAGCAATCTCTTGCAAGCAACCTAACTTTAAGAAGACTGTAACCTAATCTAATGTAGGTGGTGAAGATTATTAGGTATATCATAAACTGATGTTAGGAGCCTTAAGAACAGACGAGCTTGCATGACAAGAGCTATGAATGTCAAAGAAGCAAGTGAGGTGTGTAAGAATGGGCCTGTGTGGCGCTCTGTTGTTCGTGCCTACCCCGCGAGGGACCTGGCGTGAAGTTATGTATGTTTGTATTTATTTATTACAAAATAACACGTTAATTTCTACATCAATCAAATACACAGGTAATATAAAATTAAAACTATGTCACATTATCTAATATATAAAATTCTCGTGTCACAGTTTTCGTTGCCATACTCCTCCGAAACGGCTTGACCGATTTTGATGAAATTTTTTGTGCTTATCCGGTATCTATGAGAATCGGCCAACATCTATTTTTCATCCCCCTAAATGTTAGGGGTAGTCCACCCCTAATTTTTATTTTTTATTTTTTAGACAAAATTTTTAATTTCTATTCTTTTATGATACAACATACAAAAATACATACAACCCTAAATTTTCAACCCTCTACGATCAACCCCTATTTTTTACCGGGCAGGACGACGTCTGCCGGGACAGCTAGTAGGATATAAAGTCCACTAGTATACTGGTCTATAGTATAATAATAGTATTTAGTCTAAAGTAAAATTTGATTTTGTATTTTCAAGGCCCTCCTGTATTAACTGCAAGAGTGTCGCTTACGCTGGTACGGCCACGCTTTACGTAGACCGGCTAATTACGTGGGGAACAAATGTCTAGCCATGCCGCCTCCGCCAGGTCCCGGTCGAAGGGGAAGGCCCAAGAAATGCTGGCTTGACGTCGTGAAGGATGACATGCGTGCCAATGGTCTCAAAACGGGGGATGCTGAAGACCGCGCGAATTGGAGTAGAAAAAGTAGGAAAGCGGACCCTGGGCGTCGGAGTGAACGCTCCGAACGCAACCGGGATTTAACGCTCGGATGATGATGATGAGTAAAATTTGATTATGTATTTTCAAGGCCCTCCTGTATTATCTAATAATAATGCATTTAATATTCGCATACCAGTAATTTATTTTATCAGTGTAGAGTTCAATAGTGTACCAGTATTGATTCTAATCTGCTTTGTAAATTAAAAAAATAAATATTGTCAATACATGAACGTGGTGCATCTGTCTGTATCATCAAAAATATCCAATATCATAAATGTGTAAATTTAACTTTCACTCATTCGTCACTCATTTTTTGTCAGAGCTCTGTCAACGAATTCAATACACTCAGCAAATCGGATTATGTGGACATTGCCTTGTTTGTAGATACTCTAGCATCTGTAAATGCGAAATTAATCAATCTCTATTCTAATAATAACTAGCGGCCCCGGCAGACGTTGTCCTACTCTGAAAAAATAAAAATCTAATACCCGATCCAAGTGCCACCTACCAGTTCCGATACACAAAAACAAAATCCCCAAAATCGGTCCAGGTGATTAGGAGGATTCTAGAACCCGATCTCAGCTCCACCTACCGGCTCAAACGGGATAAAAAGTATAATATGTCCGTCTTCCTGGTCTACCTCCCCAACAGTTTTCAGCCAAATCGGTACAGCCGTTCTTGAGTTATAAATAGTGTAACTAACAGAACTTTCTTTTATTTTTCATTAGTTTCTCGTTCACAAAAAAATTACATATCAATTTATATTTTTTTCTAAAACTAATGTGTTTTTATTTGTCATATTTCTTCTGTCATATGTGGAGGCTTATGCTTATGCTATTCTTTAGTTATCTCTTTGACTTTAGTTTGTAAGACTGTTGTAAGCTGTTAGTCCCCCAAATAAAATAAAATAAATATTTTTTTAAAGAAAGAAAAGTTTATTATATATTAAACTAGCTGTCCCGGCAGACGTAGTCCTGCCCGGTAAAAATAGGGGTTTGTCGCAGAGGGTTGATAAATTAGGGTTGTATGTATTTTTGTATGTTGTATCATAAAAAAATAGAAATTAAAAATTTTGTCTAAAAAAAAATTTAGGGGTGGACTACCCCTAACATTTAGGGGGATGAAAAATAGATGTTGGCCGATTCTCATAGATACCGGATAAACACAAAAAATTTCATGAGAATTGGTCAAGCCGTTTCGGAGGAGTATGGCAACGAAAACTGTGACACGAGAATTTTATATATTAGATTATAAATAAATTAATATAAAGTATTTAACAAATAACAATTGTTTTCAATAGTAGGAATAGTAAGCGGCATACAAACACACATCTAGTTTTATGGGTAATATACAACGGTCACAAACACCAAGACTATAGTAAATAACGGAAAATTCGTCTCCAAAATTTGCCATGCTAGGAATCGAACCTGGAGCATTTGCGTCGCAGTAGGCCGGCAAAGACTTAGCCCAGTCACCTACAGCGGCCGTCTTGCCAGTTTTGCAATATAAAAAAATATCCACACTGAACTACTGGTTAAATTGTAACCTGTAAAAGAAATCTTGAAAAGCTGCTTCATTTCAGGAAAACAGCGAGGCGTCGAGGGACAGTATTTTTTAACAATAAAATCACGAATTCAATGTTCAATAGTTGAGTAAACTGGGGCCTATAAATAAAAACGTAAGCAAGAATAATTGTATACGTATTTCATTCGCCCCTTGCCGTATATACGAGCCAATATACCACAGAGTAGTCCCGTAGGGAAGTTCCATTCAGACGATGAAAGGGCAATATTATTCTTATGACTGCAAAGGACGTTTTTTAACATTTTATGGTTTTAGGGATTATGTTTATAAGGATATATTGAATTCATCGAAAATACGATATTATATTCACAAGTCCTTTTAAAGTGTAACTAGTTAGCAATAATTTCAAAATACCTCACTATATGTATTTTTATACTAAATCTATTTCACAACTAATAATTTATTTTGAGGCTTATCCAAGCGACAACATATTACATAATTTAAAAAGGTTCGTAAATTTTTCATGTTACAAACATGTAAATTTTGATTCTCGCTAATATAATAGCACAAATCATATTTTTTGAGTGCAAAAAGTGCACAAAGTTTATATTCGATGTCTAAAACACCTAAGCATTTTTTTTTTGGTTTATTAAAATTATGTGTAAATTTACGAGCAGGTATCAAAAAACTAAAATTCACATTAATACTTGTCCTAACAAACAAACAAATCTTTGTATCTCTTGTTTCATGCAAAATTTACTAATTAACTCATTTTATAAAAACCTATCAAAAACATTAAAATATATTCTAGTCGTTTTTTGTATTTAATGTGACGACTATGTGAGGTACATAGATAAATAATTCTTTATTATACAGTATTTATTACAAAAATCTTAGACCCTTGTAACAAAGGCCTATCTTAACACTAAATACCTTCCTCTTTCAAACAACACGTGGTATGTATAAAGCACCCTTTTAGATATTTTGTCGTACATAAATGTTAAAAATAAAATTAAATAAAAAATATCCAGTTATCCCACTGTATTACACTGTACTACACGCACACTAACATACATAATAAGAACAAAGGCGCCGCAGCGAGGTGGGCGTGGTCTGTGCGATGTGTGTGTGCGTTAAATCTTTTATAGGTCGATGCATTAAGTAATTTACTATTATGCCTTGCGTTTGAAAAGCGTATTGCTGGGGTTTAACCTACTGGGTAAAAGGGGGTTAATATTTTAAGACGCAGGTTAAAATTAAATATTATTTAATTTTTGCAGGTAAAAAACTAAACGGCTATACAACTATACTGAGGCCGCTTATACAGGTAATTTTATCTGTGCAGGAACGAAGAAAGAACACAATTTCCTACAGCCAGGTGACCTGTTGTAGGATGGACAAAACAACCCATAGCCATGTAATAACGGAAGGAACGGAAAGCATACCCGCCACGCTTCTGCAAGGCGGTTTGACAGGTTTGACACATCTTTTATGTCGATGCAGCACGTGGTAATTATAACAATATGCACATTAGGTCAGAAAACTGCCTAAGAGGTGCATGTGTTCCAGCCAGGATCGAACCTGCGCCCATTTAGTTTAGGACGCGTACGCTAGCCATCACGCTACCACGACTTACCCATAGCCAGGTGGTACGTTATTTACCCGTCTGGATAGCTTCCACCTCTGGTCTAGAGTATGCAGCCATAACAATCTTAAATTGTGTTCCGGCATTAGGGGCCAGGTTCCAGTCTCCCTCTATATAGCGGCAGCAAATTGGAAGCACTTTCGATGCTACAAACGTCCATAGGCGATGGTAACAGCTTGCCATCAAAAAGGTGGGCCATCTTCCTGTCTGCTGAACTCATGCAATTAAAAGCGAATTTTTCAAGTGGACCTTTAGGGCCAATCCATAACTATGTATACGAAATGGTGAAAAATACTCAAACGTGTCTGGGGGCTGATTTTGACAAAAACGAAATAAGAGTGGTATCACTAGAATATTGAAAAATCTTTTACCTAAATCAGGAATCGAATTGGTTGATTTCGAAAAAAAGCATATGCTGTATTATTATAGCATACTAGCTGTGCCCCGCGGTGTCACCTGTGTTGTGATGCAAAATCGTGATATTGTGGATGATTCACACTACATCTTTATACATTATAGCATATGTGTTATTCTGATGTGTAAGCAATATTATTGTAAAGTCTCATCAAAATCCATTCAGTAGTTTTTGCGTGAAAGAATAACAAACATACATCCATAAATTATTACAAACTTTCGCATTTATAATATTTATATAAGATATATATATACCCTTCAAGGATCAATTTCTGTGAAAGAATGTCAAACGGAAAACTAAAGAAAAGGGTTGGATTGAACTAAATGTTCCATTTTCCTTACATTAAATTGTGCTGGACATTTAGACGCACCTTATTTTATCTAAAATGGATGTATCAAATTAGGGATGCTGAAGACCGCGTGATTGGAAAAGGTAAGTAGGAAAGCGGACCCTGGGCGTCTGAGCGAATGCTCCGAATGCAAAATAAATATCGATAAAAAAATATGACGAAATATAAATATAAAAAAACCCTTAAAATATATGTATGTAATTAGAGAAAAGATAGAACTAGTACCAGAATGTAATAAAAAGTAAGAATTTTTCAAAAGAGAAAGATAAAGCATAATATTTTTTTTAAAATATTATTTCCAAAAAAGATAAAGAGATCTCTGCTCCAGATATAAAGGTTGGTGATATTTGTTTTAATTATATACATAGAGTTGATAATACGACATAGAATTTCTGAATCTTAAATTACAGCCATTAACATATAAATATAGCGGCGTGCGTATGTCACAATTTTAATATAATATTCAAATCGAGTGCAATCGCTTTGTGAGAGAAATAGTTCATGAGCTTTCCGGGATACGAATAGAATTCTAATAACGGCATAAACAGCTTTATGTAAATATGCTGGCGGTTTTCGAAGTAGACTGCTGACTACATTTTATTAATTGCTAAGCTTCGTACGCGACTTTGTCTGCTTGAACCGAAGTTCGGAACCTCCGGGAATCAATACAGTTTCAATTATTGAAATTATACTTCTTTAGGCGCGTTAGGGAAAAATTATGAGAGTAAATTTTTACGATGCGTCGACACCGTCACACGAAAAAGCTACACCATGAAGTTAGCTATAGTCAACCGACACCCTGAAGTTAGCTATAGGCAAGATTTTAGTTTTGAAGTTGTACTTTTACGATGCGCGCGCACACTGTCACGAAAAACCGACACCCTGAAGTTAGCTATAGTCAACCGACACCTCGAAGTTAGCTATAGTCAACATTTTAGTTTTTCTATTGTTAGTGTCGTTTTTTCTACAAACTTAGAATAAGGCAAAAGATAAAAAAAAATATATTTTTATCTTGATATGCCAAAGAAGTATAACTTCTAACACGTGTACATAAGTACACACACATATTTCTTATTAATTCCAAATTGATTCATATATGTTACACTTTTAATAAAGATTTTTTTTTATTGCAGAAGTTCAGCAAATAGGCAAACGGCCCACTTGATGGAAAGCCCTTACCATCGCCTATGGACATTTGCAATGCCAAAGGTGCTACAAATGCGCTGCAGCTCTCTTAAGGGAGACTGGAACCTGGTCACTAATGCCGGAACATACCTCAAGGTTGTTATGGTGACATACTTTAGACCGGGGGTGGTAGCCATTCAGTCGGGCAAATGCCATATTACATTATAAATTATTAGAAATAACTTACTGATTCTGATATTTTCCAATCTATATATAATATTACAAAATTCTTAAGAACAGACGAGCGTGCATGACAAGAGCTATGAATGTCAAAGAAGCAAGTGAGGTGTGTAAGAATAGCCTGAATGGCTCTGTTGTTCGTGCCTACCCCGCAAGGGACCTGGTGTGAAGGTATGTATGTATGAATGTAAAATTCTTAAAATGCCAAGTTTATATATTAAGGCTATTTAAAATAAAACAACTGGCATACACTAAATAAACGACGAAGAACACGATGCATTTAGATTTCTTGTCTGTCTGTTTGTTCGGGATTCACGTAAAACTACTCGGTGGATTTCGATGCGGTTTTCGCTGATCGACAGAAAATTTTTAAACTTAAAATCTGCGCTACTTTCTTTCCTGGGGATGCCGCAGGAATTTTCCCAGGAGCGGTTTGTAGATGGTCGGGTATATAAAAATTAGCTAATTCCGATACAGTTTTCACTAAACTAATAGCTTATTTTTTATAAATGCTGCGGTACTTTGTGCCTTTGTACTTTAAAAAAAGGAGTTAAAAAATGAATTTATATCCCAAAGTTTAGTTACTTCAGCTGTAACTTGTTTGTATGTCAAACAAATAAATACATTTATATGATAAAATATTCAAAACTTTATGGCCCGCTCGACTGCAAACCAAATTGTACCGCTACTATAAGTAGAAATATGAACATACTTGATTAATTTACAACATAAATTACCATAATATATATACGCTTATTCATAAAAAAACACAAATGTTATAACCCCCAAAGGTTTTCCGGAAAAGCCTTAAAATTGGGGTAATATTCATACAAATCATTCGTTTCGACTCGAGTGAATGACCTGCCCAATAAGTCGCACTAAAGTAAGTATTACCGTAAAAATAAAAGTAGAGAAACCTCTTAGCAAGGGTGTACTCGAATTGTTCTTTCGGCGCAGCACAATGAGGAATATAACCATCTCTTTCTCGCATATTGAATAGCGTATGAGTGTCCTGCTTTGACGAGGAGTGATTGTGACAAAAGATTTGGTGACGCGTGATTCTAATGCTAAGTGTGTGTGAAGTGTTCTTGAGTGACGTTTTTGGTTAAAATTGGGGCTATTTCCACTTTTTCCTTTATTTTCTAGCTTTAGAGGGTAGTTTTAGGGTAATTCAAGCCGTGGTAGGTTAATGATTAGCCCAAGGGCGTGGGTTCGATCCTGGCAGGAAAGCATGCACCATGAAGGCAGTTTGCTGAACTAATGTTCATATTGTTACGATTACCACGTGTTAACGGTGAAGGAAAACATCTTGATGAATCCTGCACATCGAGATGCCCAATATGGCAAACCCGGGTATGCTGTACGCCTCTTTAATAATGGGAGACCCAAACACAGACATAAACCCAGCAAGGGAATTTTATATAATAATATTAGCTCATAAATGTCCCAATTTTAAATAATAATAACAGCTCATAAATGTCCCAGGGCTGGACTCGGGCCTCCCACTATTGGGGAACGGACAGTATCCCGAAACGCTTGTCGAAGGCGGTTTGGCAGGTTTAACACATCGGTAATCTCGATATGAAGGTTTCATCACGACGTTTTCTTGATGATCATTATGTATACTATGTTATAATTTAAAGATGTAATTTATTTATTGTATAGTTCAGTTAATTTTTAGTATTTAATAATATTTTTAATTAAATTTTAGTTTGATATTATTGTGCATTTCCCAAATAAATAAATCATTATAAAAATATATTTATTATTAAATGTGTCTACATGTCACTAATAAACAATTAATATTGTTATTAGACTTTTTATATATATTTTTCAAGGCATATTTAATTGACCGTTAAGTTTGTTGTACCTTAAAATCTATGGGTGCGGACATACCGTATTAAAAGTAGACGAGCACTCCAAATGAATTTACCTGAAACAATAAGCAAATAACGTCTTAAAATAAATATACACTACACATCTTATTGATTACAAATTTAGGTAATACTTATGTCAGTTGGAAGGTTTTACGATTATATAGCTGCAATAATATCCTTATTATTTAAGAAACTTATTCACTTTTAAACCTTTCAACAACAAAAACTAAATTCAATTCAAATACTTTTGTAACATTCAACGTATGTCTTAAACCGTTGTAGACAATTACATATATTTTGTCGTTGCTACGGCGTAGACTGAGCTACAACGACTACGCGGCTACGAGTTACGCTACGCTTTATTGCATGAATAATTTCTGTCTTACTTTCGTAAGTGAATTTTATACTTATTCAGTGTATATATTTACTGTAGCGTTGAGTTTTAATGAAGAATGTCAGCATGTTTCTGCAGAGGGTTTTAATACTAAATAAACTAGTTTTTTAACGAACAGTTTACTGACTTATTTTCTCAAGATTTCTACGCAACTACTACTGCTCTGTGATTTACTGTTCTTTTTGAGTCCTATTTTTAACCGACTATGAAAAGGTGGTTCTCTATCAATTGTAGATTGTTTCTACCGATTTTTTATCATTCATTCCGCATATAGCAAGGAATAGGAGGGAAATTCCCACCGCGGTTTTCCCTTTACACTATGATATGGGATTTTTAATAAGGGCGTTATAACATTTTCTGGAGGTCGGTTCTGGAAGGTTGCGTACAAAGTTACATCGTACGCAGTATACAGCTTTTTAGTGCTGAAGCACAGAAGATAGGCTGACGGCCTAACTGTGATAGAAAGTGGTTATTGTCACCTATGGATATTAGAAACACCAGAGATGCTGCAAATGTGCTTCCGCCCTCAAAGGGGAAACTGAAATCTGGCAAATAATGCTGGAACACAACTCAAAGTTGTTATGGCAGCATACTCTAGTCTAGGGGTAGTAGGCATTCAGACGGGTAAATATCCTACCACCAGGTGAGTTGTTTTGTCGCCTCTTTTTTATTGCAGGAGGTCAGTAGACAGGTAGGCTCACTTAACAGAAAGCGATTACCATTGATTATAGACCTCTGCAACACCAATGGTGCTAAAAATGTGCTTCTCAAAGCAAGAAAAATTAAATTTTAATTTATATGTATGGCCTTGTTTTAAATAAAAACTTTTGAATTTGAATTATTTGAAATTAATTTTGTTTCTTTCTACAAATATTAAAATTGCGCTTTCGTCAAAATGCCTTAAAATAAGTTTAAAAAATCTTGAGGGTAGTTTCGCGTTTAAGAATCCGTGTCGGCTGTGGGCAGCGACTGGTGTTCGCTGGGAGTCGTATGGCGCGATAAACCGCGCCGCACTCGCCGCTGATTTCATTTACAATTCATTTGATATACTTAGGTGAGAGCCATTGATGGACGTCCCAGGGTTGGCACACGTTGTATTTAGCTTCTATAACGATAGAATACAGCAGTACAATATAAAACGATAGTGTTGATTGTTTTAAATATTATAAGGTATAATATATTCTTAAGCTTTCGAAATTAGTAGACATCATTAGGTTTAGGTTTAACATATTTATTTCTCAAAAGACTTAACAATTCATTCACAGAAAAATAACTATTTACCCCTGTACTCATTTACTGAGTTTTGTACTCTTTTTTTGCAAACCGTACTCTTTTCAAATCCTGTACTCTGAAAGTACTCATTTGTATATTAATTAAATATTTGAAATTATAATAGAAATAATGGATATTTCTTTATGTTGTACAGGCACTAATGCTGCTGTTGAAAGGGTATTTTCACTAGGGAATGATTATTGGAGCAGTGAGAAGTCACAACTTTTTGTAAAAACATTATCTGCCATCTAACAGTCAAATTAAATGTGCAAAATGAAAGTTGTTCGAATGTGGTTACATAATTAGACAAACATCCTCATTTAGCAAAAAAATCCACTCCGAAGAAAAGTATGTTTTTAAAAGAAAATAAAGTTTTTATCACGTTTTCCTTTTATTTTTCACCTATGAAGTACTTCAGGTGGATATTCCTACTACTACTACTTGCTACTCCTTCGACTCTTCAGGTGATCAGAGGGCTGGTGCCTACCTCGGCCAACGGATCAGTATGGCGATCCAGCGAGGAAACGTAGCCAGCCTTCTGGGCACCTTACCCATAGAAGACGGTGATCTGGGCTCAGTATTCTACTTATAGTCTTGAGGGACTATGGGTAGAATACAATACAAATAAGTTAAGTTTTCTTACATTGTATTCAATAGTATGTAATTTTGAAGTACTTGCAAAGTGTACTATTTTTGAACAAAAAATAGTTGGTCACCTTACTATTACCCCATCTGTCCACTTATCGTTGTAATATTTAATTAATGTTTTGTTTTCCAATGAATTTAGTTTATTATTTATGTGAGGGTAGTCTTGAGCTTTTGTTTCAAGTAAGTTGTTTATTAACGGTCTTATTAAAAGAATTAAAGTGATTTTAAAGTAAAGTTACGTGTTTTGTCTGTCTATTAGTTACTAAGTAGTTTTAAAATAACAAATAGTGCAGTACAATACCCTAATTATGTAAGTATATAAGTAAGTTCAGATGGAATCTTGCAAGTTAAATTTGACCTACTTCCCGGTTTCCGATTGAGCTGAAATTTTACCGCATATGTATATAGCGTGACAATGCAATAATATGGTACTATGGAGCTGATCTGATGATGGAGTCGGAAGTCGGCCATAGGAACTCCTGTACTAAACAAGATAGACCCATCGTGTTTGAGCTCGTTGTACTGGTCTTGGCTAGCACTCTGCTACTCCATAGTATCCTGGATATCAAAAGCTTGTGTTTAAAAGCCTTTTTTTTTAAAAAAAGCTTATTTTTATTTTTATTGCACTATTATAATTATATATTTCACCTTTTTGTTAAAATTCTATACATAACATTATAATCATGTTATATATACAAAATTAAACGAACAGAAAGAAGGGTTCTATTTTTTTTGTAAATGGCTACGCACGTCTAATAAGTGACATGAGAGCACACAATTCGATCAGAGATCTAATGATTAAAATACTTAGCCATCCATATAACCGAAACTGTTTTAAATAAATATTATGTGAACCGTTAGGCAGAAAAAGGAAAGGTAGAACGTGTCAACCCTGCGGTGGTTTAGGTATAAAGTTACTGAACGCAAGTGGTCCGGGCAGCAAATACGTTTTCTTATTCCAACACCTAACGTCCCTTGGACCCCTCGAAGGCGCCCCCTCCTCCCTCCATCGTCACCCCACTTCACGGGAATGTTGTGTACAGAAGGACCGCGCTTGATAAGTGTTAATGGTTTGTTTGGTCTCGTAATTAGAATATGTTTTGACGGAAAAACTAAAATATATTTTAGGTTTCTTTTTATTGAGACGTTGACCAACAGCCAGACGCTGGTAGGGCATTTACCCGACTGTATGGTTACCACCCCTGGTCTAGAGTATGCCGCCATAACATCTTTAAGTTGTGTTCCGGCGTCAGTGGCCAGGTTCCAGTCCTATCTACGAGTCTAGGAGCACATGTCAGTGACGACGGTGAACACGCTCCATCACAGTTGGGCCATCACCCTGCCTGCTGTGTTTCAGCAATAAAAAACTTACCATCGCCTATAGCCATTTGCAACACCAGGAGCGTCGCCAACGTGTCGAAAGTCTTTAGGATGGCATCGAGATGATAAAATAGGAAAGATGAAATAGAAGGGGTGAACGGGATGAAGCCCGTGAACTTTCTCCCCCTGTTAGTGAAGAGGGTATCCACTTTACCAACTCTGAATGAGAGCTAAGCGTAGGGATACCTCATATAAAATATGTATGGTTTAGTTCTTGTGGCACATAAAAGCGCATAGGAGAGGGGCGCAAGTTAGGTTTAGTGGGGAGTCTGACAGTAGACCATCCCGCATCCCTCCACCCGGAGGCCACAGTGGGCATACGTCTGATCAGGAGTCCCACACATCCCTCGGCGAGCCTTCCACCTCAAACCCGAGGATGGTGTCCCAAGAAAAGATATTCCCTCTATAATAACAAACCATAAATGTTCCACTGTTGTATACCTGCAACGCTTGTCCAAGGCGGCTTGGCAGGTTTCACCACGATATTTTTCTTTACCGTTGTTATCACGTGGTAATGGTAGCAATATACATTGTAGGGCAAAAAACTGCCTAAGAGGTGCATGCGCTCCAGCCAGGATCGAACCCGCGTCCTTTGCGTTTGGGACGCGTGCACTAGTCATTATGCTACTACTTCTTATTACATTATACAATACCCTTGCGTCATCAAAAAAGGGGGGGGAGGGAGGGGGTCATCGGATCTCTTACTCGTCGTGTGAAACACGATTACTACAAGGCCAACCTTTTCACGCTGACATTCTGTAATAACTTATTCGTCACTTTCTAATCAAATAAATCACTCCTATTTGTTAATTACACATAATATAAACATATCAGTAAGAAACACATGGTTTTTATTACGGTGTGTATAAAGTAGTTAGAGAGGAGAGTAACGATAGCCAGTTGATAAGGACACTCACACATTATTACAAACGAAAAAGGTATCAATTTATATTGTTGTGCATTCAGTCCGTGTGTCAATATAGACTGCTTAGTACCGTGGCGGGACTATTCCCAACCGTATTGTTACATTCGTGTGCGGTAGAAGTCATAAAAGGTAGCGGATATCACAGAATATTACTTAGATAATTTATGCTAAAGCTATCCGTGGAGGAACAGAGAAAGAATGTAATTTCCTGCGGCCTGTCCTAAGAGGCGACAATATAACCCACAGCCAGATGTAGGATATTTGCTTGCCTGGATACTTACCACCGCTGATTTAGAGTGAGCCGCCATAACAACCGTGAGTTGTGTTCCGGCATTAGTGACTAGGTTCAGTCTCCCTTTGGAGAGTAGCAGCACATTGGTAGCACCTTTGGTTTTAAAATGTCCATGGTATGGCAATCGCTTTCTATATGCTTTTTCAAATCTATTTATAAGGCTTAATGTGTTATTAGAAGCAATACCATATTTTTATAAAGTTTTTATACGTTATGGCAAACACAACACATTAGTAAATGCCTAGGCATATAATTACTAGAACAGAAAACGATTTATTGTTCACCACATACACATTAAATTAATTTCAATTTCAAATAAATAATAACGTTCCTTGATTGTAGCTTGTTTTACTGTACATTGAACCAATACGAAGAATAGAAGCTAGTTTTAACCACGTAGGATTGGCTACATCTAGTTGCAGCCAGCATAAAGAAGGCTATACCTAGTATTAACCAAATGAAATCGGCTACACCTAATATTAGCCGTGAAGAAATCTGTTACACCTAAGTTTAAACACAAAGAGCGGCTACACCTAGTTTTAGCCGGCTAGAACTAGGTGTAGGCGCATTTCAGGTATTAGCCGTAACACATACATGTAATAGTATAGAATAGAAAAGATAACACTGTATTGGTCATTAAATATACAATTACTAAAATGCACGATTACAATATTGTCATGGTACAATCAATAGGCGGCGTTATTGCTTGCTTAAAGCAATCTCTATATCAAAAATATATGTTAAAGTTTAAATCTAATTTCTATTCTACGTACACCGCTTCGCACTGTTTTGTCGCTATAAATAGAGAAGAAGCGGTAACAAACTTCCCAGCTGTATAAATAGATATTATATACAATAACTTTTCGAAGAATTAATGGATTTGTAGCAAACTATCTGTCGTCTCGCCCGCTCGTGACTTGGGCCACACAGCAGTCCCCTATTTATCTTTGGCTCGGCCACTTAGTTAATTTATTGACAGTAATGGTGAGAAGTGTACTTAACTTATTAACTGATTTCCGACATAGGATTCGCCTTTAACGAAAAAGCCTTTACAAAACGTTCATTATTATTGATTAGCAACCATTTTCTCTTTACTATCTTGTTGTACTAGCAATTTTCCATCCTGTATCCGGTACAGTAACGTTAATAGAAATGTAATTTATGTTAAAGTCTCGGTGTTCTGATGTAAAAGAAAAACTAACATTGTGGCATCCTATATTAAATTACTGTTACAACCTAGGCGCCGACAAAGACAAATTCCACGTACAAATTTGTAGAAGCACATTTATTACACGTCGGCATTTGAACTAATTGTAATTCTTTTATGATCGTCTTCTTATGTTTACTTATTGAATGGCATACGTTTCTAGAGAACAGCCCATTGTTTTAATGCATAAAAGAGTTATGGCCGCTTACGGACTAATCATTAGCCAGGTGTTTCGGACTATGTCGACTACAATACGGGCATGTTATATCTATGTAGTATAAAACGATTGCCTGATTGAGGGAAGCAGTCAAGCGAGAACCACGGTCAAAATGAGACGTGTGTACTACAATCGAGAATCTAATAGTGACGGATGTTACGCTTTTTATTGAATTACGACCTTCTGCATTACGTTTGGACTTATATTGTTTGGTTATATTTGTACCCGTGTTAAACGTGTTTGTATAGTTATAATATATACTATAGTAATTCTAACGGCATTTTAATTCGAGTCCTGTACATCGTAACAATATGTATATAAAAATCGTATTTTTGAAACAACACCCTGTTCATCCAAACAAGCGATATATTGTAAATAAAATGCAAATATCCGGTTAGTCCGGTTTGTCCGTGTGTCAGTCCTGACAGCTGACTGATATCGGACATCGCTCACGTGACCCGATATTCAAATGAACCGGCTTTGGCCCTGATTCAATTGATTCTCTTAACCGATTCGATTGAATCGAATATTAAATTTGTAGTTATTTTAGCTGATTGAAACCTGTAAAATGAAAATGTAAGTATTTTCAAAATGGAATCTTTCAGATTACTTATTGATGCTCGGAGTCTCAGGTACTTTTAATTGTAGTTTATCTGCTCGTTAGGGCTATCGGTTCAATAACTTATTAAATTGCGTTTTCTAACACACACCATCGTACCATAGTTAAACTTAACTGACCAATATTAGGCGTTTATCTACCTATAATCCATATCTTTTGTTTGACGTTTTGTTGTTTGGTGTAAATAAATATTAGATATTCGTTCTTAAATAGATCCATCTACCGGCGAGTTTTGGTACTGATTGTAGGTTAACAGTTAACCTGAGTTAACCTGGCCCTTAGCTACTAGGTAAAGCAAGGGATTCATCTGCCCCCGTCTTGAAGTGGGGTGTGTTCTCCCAGGGCACACTTCAGGCACTTTATTGCGCTGGATTGACTGTTGCGTAACTATGTTCTATATCTCAGTCTTTCCATCACAAACAAAAGCGCAGGGTCGTCAGGGAGGAGGGGTTTTTTAGTGGGTATTGAGGTTGCTCGCCCGTGCGGCATCGCTCTGAGTCTTCCACACTCCTTTGTGTCATCCATCGCGGACTGAGCGCAAATAAAGCATACTATTGCTAGCGTTATCGCCCCCGGTGGATGCGTGCCGTTTCCTAGTGACGGCCCAGAGAGTGCGTAAATCGGTTACGCATTTCCCTCGCCTCAAAAAAAAAAGTTTATCTATTATATAAATTTATGGAATCAATTGTTATTTAACTCATAACTGGTAAACTTAGAAACTGATAGTCTACCACTGCTTCCAAATCAATTTTAGTTATTGTTAAAGGAGAAGCAGTGGCGCAGTAAACTTCCCAGTAACATATGTAACTATTTTTTAAAAGGGGTCGCCAAGTGGTCGAAATTCAACCATAATTCATTTAAATTATATGATTGAACATTATTAAAGCTCTGTTGGTAAGGACTATATAAATATTATAATCTCGAACGTTTGTAAGAATGGATGTATAGATGTATGTTTGTTACTCTTTCACGCAAAAACGAAAGAATTGATTTTGATGAAACTTTACAGTAATATAGCTTACACATCAAAGAAAGAAAGAAAGAAAATATTTTATTTAGAACAACAAAACAAAGTTAATATAAATAGAGAAAGAAACAAAATAAGTCCTAAATTGGACCCAGCCTCAGCATAATGCTAGCCAACAAGGACTAGCGCTGTTCTTCCGTCTGGGACCATAAAGTGAAGTTACGGTGAACAATACAACAAATAACAACAAAATATATAGTGTAATGCAGTTTCATTAAGTTTAATTCACACTAAAAAAATATATATGTTCTAGCTGTCCCGGCAGACGTCGTCCTGCCCGGTAAAAAATAGGGGTTTATCGTAGAAGGGTGAAAATTGAGGATTGTATGTATTTTTGTATGTTGTATCATAAAAAAATAGAAATTAAAAATTTTGTCTAAAAAATAAAAAAAAATATTTAGGGGTGGACTACCCTTAACATTTAGGGGGATGAAAAATAGATGTTGTCCGATTCTCAAACCTACCCAATATGCACACTAAATTTCATGAGAATCGGTCAAGCCGTTTCGGAGGAGTATGGCAACGAAAACTGTGACACGAGAATTTTATATATTAAGACATAAAAAGCAATAATTTAAAATCGTAACACAACCATAATATATAAAATAACTGCAGCTGCAACGAAACGAAACATCAGAATAACATATGGGCTATTATTTATAAAGATGTAGTCTGAATTATCCAAAATATAACGGTTTTCCATCACCACCCGGGTGAAACCGCCGGCGAAACTAGTACTTCTATATTCACAGATTTCGCCACGGTCACACTGTTAATTTGAATTGTGACAATTTGAAATCATATTTCTACACGTATTGAGAGAGAAGTATATTCTATTCTAACAATATACTGATTTTAAAATTAGATATTCATTATAAATATTACATTAGAAAGAAAGAAAAAAGATTTATTTCTAACTATAACACAAATGAGTATACATTCACACTAGCATAAATAAGTAAATGTGTAATGTAAATACCGAAGTAAGAAAGAGAGTTGGTCTGAAAGAGAGTGTCGGGGTGAAGGTAAGGAAAGGAATGCTCCGGTGGTTCGGGCATGTGGAGAGAATGTATGATGAAAGAATGACTAAACAGATATACAATGCAAAAGTGGATGGATGCAGAAGTCGCGGAAGGCCACGACACACCTTCCATTGTCAAATTGATCATGTGTTAGCAGGTGATGTTAGGAGCCTTAAGAACAGACGAGCGTGCATGACAAGAGCTATGAATGTCAAAGAAGCAAGTGAGGTGTGTAAGAATGGGCCTGTGTGGCGCTCTGTTGTTCGTGCCTACCCCGCAAGGGACCTGGCGGGAAGTTATGTATGTATGTATGTATAATGTAAAATTCATTAAAAAAAAACGAAGCAAGTGTAGCTCTAAATTGGTCCTAGCTTAGCAAGCAAAGTCTACGGCCATTAAAATGACATACACTGACAAAGAAGTAAATAAAATAGAAAGTGACAATAAAGTATTAAAAAATAAGAAAAAATATATTGTTGCATTATTACAACAAATAAAACTAACTTAATAGATGCATAAGTATATACACTATATAAAAATTAACACCTCTAGTCCCACCAGAGTACTGCCACAGGGCAGTATGTTCCAATAAAATTCTCGATTTATGGAAATCGGCCAAATGTGTGTCCGATTCCTGTTAGTTTAAAATTGCTACGAATGCTGGTTTTGTAATTTGGCTACGAAACCATAAAAAAACGTTGAATAGACAATAATCCATACTATTTGTTACAAAGTTATTTATATTGTATAATAAAAATGAATTCGATATCCATACATCAAAAACTATTGAACGGATATTATTCATTTATTATATGAGTGAAAGTAATTTTTATCTCTTGATTTATATATATATATCTTTTTAAAGTGCAACATGGGAGCGCTCATATTAATAGTTGCTCTATCCCGCTCGCACATCATCCGGCCCACTCACACATTGTGCTATGTATTGTACTCGCTGTACGAAGTGTTAATATTTCTATATGATTACCGTTTCCAAAATAAATAAGACCACTTCAGCCCTCATAACCACTTGACAGTGAATATACTCTCTGCCATGTAAAGTGTCATTTTTCAACAGATTTCAATGAAAAGTTTAAAAGAATTCAAAATAGGATACATTTAATTTTTGTCCGTGTTTCATTTCGAGATCTTACAAAATTCATATAAAGTATGTTACAATTTTAATATTAAATCACTGGACTGTATTGTTCAAACCCCTCCTTAACACGCGCTGAGCGGATTATCTATGGACATCGGAGTTCTGGCTAGTTAACTCGAAATTCCAAGTCATGCTTTCACCATTAGTCGGTCAAGACTCGTTTGATAGTAACAATTGACCTATTTTAAACATTAACTAACAATGGCGCTTCGATTTGAAACTTTAAAGTAAATATCTATTAAATATGGTCAATAATCCGGTACAATATCTTTCTTTTCTTTATTGCAGGAGTTCAGCAGACAGGCCCACTTGATGGATAGGAGTTACCGTCGCCTATGGACATTTGTAACATCAAATGTCTACCGATGTTCTGCCACTTTTTACAAGTACACTGAAACTTGGCTACTAATGCTGGAACACAACTCAAGATTCTTATGGCGGCATACTTTAGACCAGGGATGACAGCCATCCAGACGGGAAAATACCCTACCACCGGGCTGTGGGTTCTTTTGTCGTCTCTTACACCAGGCCGCCCTGATGCAGGAAATTGTTCCATATTTCACGGATTTCCTGAAATTTTCCTAATAAGTGTGACGTGTATTTTCGTGACTGTTTCATTATTACGATTTTGGCGCCTTTTTTGATTGAATACTGGGGAATTTCGGGAAAACCTTACACACATACATACTATGTACAAAACACATAAATATACCAACTTTTATCAAAATTGTCAGAGTGGGTCTTCGGTGAAAGCGAAAAACAGACAGACAGAGCTACTTTCACTTTTATTATAGATGGCGCTGATGAATGAAATCTCTGTACATTTTTTTATAACTTTTAGCTACCCCCATTGTTAGGCACGTAACATGAGGGTAGCTAAAAAGTTTAGATTCCAAATTTTAATTAAAAACCGTAGTATCTAATTTCGGCCATATTATATTATTATAACTTGTTTTAAAAAAAGTTTTTAAATACAAGTTTTTGAGATCTTGGATATCATGTACCAGCAGAGTGAGTTCCAAAACAAGGTAAACAAAACGAGCCCAAACACGACGGGTCTATCTGTTTAGTACAGGAGTCCCTATGGTCCTTCCGACTCCATCATCAGATCAGCTCCATGTTATCATATTATTGCATTGTCACGCGATATACATATGCATGCAAAATTTCAGCTCAATCGGAAACCGAGAAGTTGGTTACATTTAACTTGCAAGATTCCACCCGAACTTACATACATAGGTACACATCTATTGCAAGTTAAATAAAAGCTTGTAAGAAATATAAAAACATAACATCAATATCTTTCATCGTAAAAAGGGTACAAACCAACACACATACTCAAACAATGTATATTACTTTCTTTATTATTGCCAGTTGTTATACAAGTTTCTTGGCTCTTAAATTATAAACAGGCACAAAAATTACTCGACAACAATCTTCACCATTACATTTCCTTAAACAATGAAGGGTTGCGGGACTCTTGGAAGGGTGGAAGATTGATTCCACCCCATACATCATAATGAGTCGACCCTTGGGTAATAAATTATATCGCCCACTTACGACCACGTGGGGGGGGGGGGGGGGGGCTGACCCCCATAACAGCAGGCTTTACATACACGTGGCTGTGTATACGTCAATAATTATGGTCTTGTATAATATTAAGATTAAGAACTGACTTGTAATGATCCATCTGTTTAGTCATTTTGAAAATTTGAGAAAATTCACTGCGATCTTAAAGAAGTGGGTGATCAAAGAGTTGTAGACGATTTTCTCAAAAAAGTGCCTTTCGTTTATAATTTACTAGCTGTACCCGCGACGCCTTCAGCATGGAATTTGTATTGGAAACCCCCCAATTTTGAAAAATTCTTCATTGATGATTATATAGCTTAAAGCCTTCCTCTATAAATGGGCTATCTAACACCGAAATAATTTTTTAAATCAGACCATTAGTTCCTGAGATTAGCGCATTCAATCAAACAAAAAAACCTGTACTGAAACCAAAAAAACCAAGTCAAGTCGATCAAAACTCAAAGTCGTGTTGACTGTTTTCTTTTTTTTTATTGCAGGAGTTCAGCAGACAGGCAGACGGCCCACTTGATGGATAGCGGTTACCATCGCCTATGGACATTTGTAACACCAAAGGTACTACTAATGCGCTGCTGCTCTCTTGAAGGAGACTGGAGCCTGGTCACTAATGCCGGAACACAACTAAGGGTTGTTATGGCGACATACTTTAGACCAGGGGTGGTAGCCATCCAGTCAGGCAAATGCCCTACCACCTGGCTGTGGGTTGTTTTGTCGCCTCTTACGACAGGCCGCCCGGCCGCAGGAATTCGCACAAGGCCATCATTGTGTTTAAGTGAGTTTGCCTTTCCCGGGGCATTCTCAAGCACTGATGCACTAGGATCAGCGTGGGCGTAACTTCGTTCTAAGTCTCACGCTCTTCCTGCCATAAGCGCGGGGCACATTGGAGGAGGGTGGTTTTAGTGGAGTATTGAGTAGCCGAGTCTCCACGCAAGCCCGCGATTTGACTCTGGTGCCCATTCTTGGTCTCACCTCTCGTCGCTTTGGCCTAATCCCTAGTAAAGGACCCGGCAGTGTATGAAATGCATTTCCATCGCCACAAAAAAAGGCCATCATTGTGAACGAATTTTTTACCAAAAACTCAACATGTACCATCGAGTAACCATCTTATTCTTATTCACCAAATATGGTTCCAGCAGACTTATTTGTTTTTCCTAAACTCAAATTACCACTTCGTGGCACCCGTTTTTATTGTAGAAGACATAAAGGAGAATTCGCGATGAGAACTGAACTCAATTCCGGAAGAAGCGTTTGAAAAATGTTTTGATGATTGGGATTATTTGTAGGCGTAAGTTTCAGAAGGCGTATACTTTAAAGGTGGTTAAAAATCGAAAAGTGTGCTGGGACACATAGTAGAAGTGAAACGTCAAGAGATTAGTGGAAAAACGAACAGTTAAATGGCAATTTGAATCGCAACAAAATTTTAACTTGAAGTTTTACGGGCAGGTTTTCAAATTGGACAAGTACATTAACAATCTTCTCGTAAATTTCAGGTTAAAATTTTGTTGCGCTTCGTTTTTCCACTTGTTCCTTGAAGTTTCACTTTTACTATGTGTCCCAGCACACATTTAGATTTTTTATTATTATTAAAGCTTACTTGAAATTACTATGTTAATATAAAATATATTTTTGTGTACTACTTATATAGTAGAAATGTTTGCAGTGAATATCAGCGTTGTCTCGGATATAACGCCGACAAGCAACAAGCTGAGTGCAACTTGTTCGCTGAAAATGCGATGCAAATGTAAGCAATGTAAATGCGTCGCTATTTCCTGAAATAAAGCCTTTCTATCAACTATAAAAATTCATTTTACAGATGTGTAAAGAAAGGTCCAAGCGTTACAATGAGGTTCAGATCATCATCGTAGCGTTAAATCCCAGTTATGTTCAGCATGTTCACTTCCAAGCTCGGGGGTTTGCTTTCCTATTTTTTCTTTTCCACTACGCGCAGTCTTTGATATCCCTTGGTTTGAGACGATTTGTGTAAGTCATCTTTTACGATATCAAGTACTATTTCTTTGATCTAGCCCCTATATTGGGACCTGGCAAAGATAGTATGTCTAGAATGGATATTGACCAGTTTGTTAGGAGAGTTAGCTTCATATAAAATTGCACGAGCCTTTAGTTTTATCATTATTTTGTAGAAAATAAAATCATTATTAAATGCATTAAAAAAAACATATGGCCTTGAATCAGAAAGAAAGAAAATATACATTCAAAGTTACAAAATTCAACACTAGACGGCACTGTTCATTATTAATACACAATCTGGTTTGCTGCGTCTAGATTTCATAGATATAATGTAATCTTTTTTTTTGTAAAAAGTAGGCTTTTAGGGGTCACGGTTGTGACATTGTAGGTATCAGTATATCAGCCGTGTTAGTTTTATTTCTGGAGGTACTTGAGTAGAGTTGGGTAGGACATGATTTTAAAATGAGTTTGTGAGAGTGACTTAACATTTTGTACTGAACCAGTACATCACTTCGAATGAGGCGAGGACATTTGTATGGTTTGTACCGCGGCAGTACATTTGAAGCGATGAGGCCGGTTAGGCAATAAGCGTCAGTCCCTCATTTGTTCTGTTTAAAACTAGTTCCGAAACGTTCGTTAAGAATCGGATGTGCTCGGCCTCGATCACCCAATTTTACTAACAGTCATACCATGACATTGTCATGTTGTCCCTCTTTGTCATATCAATATCTGTAGAGGCGTTATTGTACTGTTGCAGCATAAGCCTCATTCCGCCCTTCCTCGTACTTTCGACTACGTGACAAAAATTTTGAATTGGTACATTTTAAATTTTGAGCCGTATGTATACAAATGTATTTTGCACGGGCCAAATGTACTGGCTCACGCTTGAACTGCTCATCGCTATCAATAATACTTGGGGTTATTGAATCTGAAATAAAGGGTAAAGATGTCTGTTGATAGAAACCCGAAAGTCACAATAGATCTAAAACATTACCTATAATATACGAACCATCATTGTTGATAGTGCAAAATAAAGTTTTGTTACCAGAAATTCTATAATTTTCCTATAATGACATAAAAAAAGAATATAAGATTTTTGAATTTAAGATATTTGGTAAAGGTTCATCTGATTTGAGGGTGGACCCAAAATGGGCAATGTCTGTTATTTCCCACATATATTTTGGCCGTACCAGCAAAGACTCCCGCGGTTTTTCCAGAGCGCTACAATATGGAATCTTCAAAAAGGGCGTGAATAGGTACCTAAAGTCTCAACGAGGTAGGCAACGCCTCGGCTCCCTTAGTGTTGCAGATGTCCATGGGTGACGGTAGCCACCTGTCACCAGGTAGTCCGTTTGCCAGTTTGCCTATTAACAATCAAAATAAAGCGTGGGCGTCTCGGGACGCCCGTCAGAAGCACGGAATCTATTTGAACTATTTAATATTGAATTTGAAAGCGGGTTACAGTGCGAGAGGAGGAGACTGGCGCTGTAACGCGTTACGTAACGAAGCGTTTTACCCTCCCATAAGAAGTTATCACTTCAAAGGGCAACTCACTAGCAGTTAGTTTTCTATGTGACGGTCATAATTACTGCCGCAGATACGGGAGTTCCGGACTGATTATTCCTAAGGTCATGTCTTAAAAATCCCAAAACATGGATTACATTTCGTATAGTTTAGGAAAGGATTTGTACATTAATAGTGCACTTGGCATACCGGAAATTATGAGTACGCCGTCTTCGCTTGGGTCGGAAGTATGAGTGGCGAATGTGGCATCTTTAACAGCTCCATTTCAGCAACTTATTTTGCTTGAGAAGGGGTTCATTTTATATTTTTTAAGTAATATTTATGTTAACCAATTTTTTCAGTTTTTATTTTTATTGAAGACGTTATAATAAGATTCCATTGAACCCAACAGTGATTGGCCTGTCAATTTATTCAGGATCAGTATATGACCGCGACTTCGTCTACGTTTGGCTTGAAATTCCCGCGGGATTCCCGGGACACAAAGTACCTCAGCATTAAAAAAGAATGTAAGCTATCGTTTTAGTGAAAACTGTGTCGGAATACGCTAATTTTTATGCACCCGAATAAGAACAAACCACTCCTGCGAAAATTCCCGGGATAAAAAATATCGCACACTTTATTATATATTTGGGCTATTGATTAGTGAAAAATCATTTGAGATTTTTTTTAAAGCTGGTCATTTTAAATACCCCCCAGAAGAATTCCAGCAGGACTCCCAGGATGAAAAGTAGCACAAAGTTTAAGTAAGTTTTTGTGTATTTTTATATTAAATGTTGGTGTACAATAAATAATATTGGATTATATTTAAACATATGTATTGATGAAAATATTTTAACATTTGTCAATTAATAAAACAACAATAACTATAAACTTAAACTATACTAAAAAAACTAAATAAAAAGGGGAAAATATCTAAAGATAAGTTATTGGTCCCAAACCACTGTCACTTACCGGGGACGTTCCCAGAAGGCTAGCAGCGTTGCCACATTGTAAAGCAACGCTTAATTTTTGATCAAAATAGACGCCAACCTTCTAGTCGCGTGTGACGTTTACTAAACCATTGGCGACGTCAACGTAGACCTTTATGTATGTATGTTTTCGAGATATGTATGTTTGTAAAAGGAAACGCTGATTTATTTAAAAAAGCTAAAGATATATATCCTCGCTCTACAAGAAATAGGGACAGATTAGTATTTGATTTTGTCCCAAGAACAATCCTATTTATGAAAAACTGTTACGCGATGTGTATAAAAATATTTAATAAATTACCTCCATCGATTAAACAACTGCCATTGAATCAATGTAAAAAAAAGCTAAAAATATGGTTACTAGAAAATATGACATACTCTATTAATGATTTCCTTAAATATGATAAAGACATGATATTTTAATACTATTTTACATTTCATTTGTATCTTTCGATTTTGACACTTAATTTATTTTTCTTGTTGACATTGTTTCACTTAAATGTTTTTCTTTTATAATATAACGAACAATGACTTGTATACCATTAGAATTATTGTGCTTTTTTTTTAGATTAAATATTTGTATGACCATGTGTAGGTCAAATACAGTGAGGACATCTGACTTTCTACCACCTAGTTATTTCTACACCTGTAGTTTTACAAATAAAGTTTCATTTCATTTCAGTTCATTTCATTTAGAGCATTAGAAACCCATGGACCCAGAGGTTCTACCCGAACTGCATTGTATTGTATTAGTAGTCTCAGTGTATGTAAGGAAACCAGCTTAGCTAAAGGAGTATAGCCATCCGAAAAACATTACCTTCCAAGCAGCTGCTTATCAATCAACATACATATGTATGAGGCGAGTGGAGTCGAATGAATATGGATGTGGTAGCCTTTGCTAAGAAATTGTACTTCCATACTGACAGTTACGTAGGTTGGGTGTTGTTAGGCTTTGCTTGCGATCCAATGCTCTTATAATGCTAATCTTATGATTATTTCTTGTACATATGGAGAGCAATGTATCGCTTTGCATTTAGTCATTACGTTTGGTATCATGGGAAGTAGAAGTGCGACGACACAAGAATGAGATAAGAGTATATATGTATATAAAAATCAATTGCTGTATAGCGAGACTAACGACTCGCTAAGACTTTTATCCGTGTACAAATGGAGAAATAATACAATTTACTGCAGCCGGGCGGCCTGCCGTAACAGGTAGGTGGTTGGGTATTTGCCCGTCTGGATTGCTACCGCCCCTAGTCTAGAATGTGCTGCCAGAACAAACTTGAATTGTTTTCTGATATTAGAGCCGAGGTTTCATCCTCCATTTAGAGGGAGACAGCACATTGGTAGTGCCTTTGGTGTTACAAATGTCCATAGGCGATGGTAACCGCTTTTCATCAGACGGGTCTTCTGCCTGTTTGGTAAACTCATGCTATAAAAAAACGTATATTATTCACGTATTAATATAATTCCATACATAATTCTAGTAGAAATCAGAAGCCAGAGAAACTTCGTTAGCGTCGTCGTGACGTCGAAGCTTCTCTAAGCATAACTTAATTTCATTTCAAAGCTTCAGAACGTGTATTCATTAAAACATATAGAGTTTTATGATTTGATATACGATTGTGAGTACGGACATTACCCGCGTGCCATCTTCGCCCCGCTCATTTCCGCACCACTATTATTAAGATAATACTAACTTATTGCTCGGATGGCGGGCTCTCAGCGCGGAAAATTGATGTGGCACGAGTTAAAAGCCGAGAGCGGGGATTAAGAAGTTGAATGGAGTTAAATATTTTATATCAAGAAACTGGCAATCGGGTAGACGACTCATCTATTTTCATCTGTTCAGGAAAGGAGAAAGAATACAATTTCCTGCGGCCGGGCGGCCTGTTGTAAGAGAGAACAAAACGACCCTCAGCCAGGTGGGAGGGTATTTGCTCGATTGGATTGGATGGCTACCATCCCTGGTGTAGCGAATGCCGCCATTACAACCTTGAGTTGTAATAGTAACCAGAAATATCCATAGGCGATGGTAACCGCTTTCCATCAAGTGGGCCGTCTGCCTGCCTGCTGAACTCATGCAATAAAAATAATAAAAAATCTATTAAACTGTAGTTACCATCATCTATAGATGTTTGGAACACTAAGAATAACTTTTATGATGATTGAAAAATCGGTCCTTGTAAGGGGGCGTCCATAAATTACGTGAGGTGTTTAAGGGGGGGAGGGGATCGAGTCAAATCTCATCTAATCTTACGTTGGAGAGAGGGGGGGTCTCGGCAAATATCACGCAATTTTTTTTTTAATTGCACTGAGTTAGAGTAGGTATTCTTTTTTTAATGACAGTAGTTACGATTTAATTATTCTATTGTTAAATTTTTATTACACTTATAATTAAACTTTCAGCAATATTGATTAGTAGTCTTAACTAGTCGTAAATAAAAGCACGAAGCAAATTTGGTTTTTTCTTTTTACAATAACAATCCAACGCGTTTACGTAAGAAACTCACATTTTGAAAAATCTCACGTGAGATTGGGGGATGGGGGAGGGGGTTGAATAAAATCTCACGACATCTCACCAGGGGGGAGGGAGGGGCAGAAAATTAAAAAAAAACACCTCACGTAATTTATGGACGCCCCCTAATATGTAAGCATTTGTATTATACATTGTAAGGGGGACCAGCGCACAATAATTAAGTATTTGCACACGTAGCATAAATGTAGTATATAAGAGTGTAATTTTGTTAAATACGACAACAATGACATCATTCACATTGGGACAATTTAGTTTTAATACTACTACCACCTCAGACTACGAGCAAGTGTGTATTATCTTAAGTAAGTGGTATTTTTACCTCTTTTGCTCTATTTAGATATATTTTTTTTTTTCAATAGTCTTGACTTATTTATTCTATGCTATTTTAGTAGGATATTATTAGGATTAAGTATAGCAAGAGCGAATGATATATTTAACCGCTATCGCTTATGCCGTGTCCCGTACTGAGGCGCCGCCTTGGGTAATGCATCGTGAAAGGGTGCTTGGCGCGTGCCTCGCCGCAAATCCCCATCCAACAAGTGTCTTTCTAAAAATCACTTTACAATATAAATGTAGGGAAATACACTACTGCCCTCTGCCACATACAATGTTAACTACGTAATATTTTATATTGCAGGAGTTCAGCAGACAGGCAGACGGCCCACTTGATGGAAAACGGTTATTATTTCCTATGGATATTTGCAAACACAAATGCGCTGCTGCTCTCTTAAGGGAGAATGGAAAGTGGTCACTAATACCGGAACACAACTCGAAGTTGTTATGGCGACATACTCTAGGCCAGGGGTGGTAGCCATCCAGTCGGGCAAATGCCCTACCATCTGGCTGTGGGTTGTTTTGTCGTCTCTTACGACAGGCCGCTCCAACGCAGGAAATTGTATTCTTTCTCCTTCCTGCACGGATAATATAATATACTGAGAGAAAACACTGTTCAGTAATGCTATCTTCAACACATGCAAATGTATATAGGCACAATGAGGTTTTTATAGGCTTATCCATAATACTGGAATACACTATATAAACGTTGGAGACCATGAAATTTTTGAAGTGAATCTTCTATATAATAATAATAATAATCGGCAGACAAACACACACACTGCATATCCCCAAATTAAGCAAGTTACGCTTGTATTATGGGTAATATACAACGGACCAAATATATATATTATATATATATATTTTAGATTTCTTGTCTGTTTGTTCGGGATTCACTAAAACGATGGCTTACATTCTCTTTTGAATGCTGCGGTGCTTTGTGTCGCGGGTTTTAAGTCAAGCGTGGACGAAGTCGCTGGCATTAGGATATGTATATTATAAAGGTTTGTTTCAAGTTTTTTTTACTCAAAAAATCTCGCAACATGTTTTTATAATATGCAAAATAGTATATGTATCAAAATGCTGGGTTTGATGTACTCCATGTATTTTCCTTATTAAAGCAATTTAAATAAAACTTGTTTTTAAAAGTATTTTTGAAGTGATAACTTCTAATGGGGGACTAAACCGCTTCTTTATGTAACGCATTACGGTGCCAGTTTGTCTGGTTTCCCTGTCTCTCACGCATTCAGTGTCGGTAGGCAGGCTCCTCTTCTCTCACTCTAACCCACGCTAGCCGTATTTCGGTAATTAGACTAAATAATGATACTAATAATGTA
This sequence comes from Dendrolimus punctatus, assembly GCA_012273795.1. NCBI lineage: Eukaryota > Metazoa > Arthropoda > Insecta > Lepidoptera > Lasiocampidae > Dendrolimus > Dendrolimus punctatus. Next base: position 15,639,938 of record CM022549.1, read on the forward strand.
CATACAATAATATATTTAACAATCAATAAAAGATTTTATTAATAAATAACCTTTCCTTACATTATCATATTAATATACATACGATTTAAGTAATAACCTAAGCTTTTCTCAAGTTAAAAATTTCAATATTAAATAGTTCAACTTAGATAAGTTTAAGTTATCACTTCCGTCGGGCGTCCCAAGACTCAAATACAAACGTTTTTAATTATAAATTTATTTTAGCAAATCCTGATGTAATAGATTATTATAAGCTGTCCCGAGGATAAAAGATAGAAGGATAAGTCAATGGGTCATTGGAATAATGAAATGAACAAATCAAATAATGTAAAGGGCGCAAGATGTTTATAATTCGATTGACTATTTCAATGAGACTCGGGTTGAAAGCCGCCTGCCGTTCTTGAGTTTCATTCAGTTTCATAAATCTGTTATACTGGCATGCTGCGTTTACTCGGTACTCCATTTTTTATTGCACGAGTTCAGCAGATTGGTAGACGGCCCTAAAGCGGTTACCATCGCCTATAAACATTTGTAGCACCAATGTCCTGTCGCTCTCTAAAGGGCAGTTGAATACTGGCCGCTAATGTCAGGACCCAATTCAAAGTTGTTATGGCGGCATACTCTAGAACAGTGGTTCCCAAAGTTGGCGATAACGCCCCCTTGTGGGCGCTGCGGGCCTAAAAGGGGCGGTAAGAGACCCAGAAAAAAATGGGCATTGGCAGGTGTAGCCCATAACAGTTAACTTAAGACCACAGCGCCGTTGTGTACTACCTACTACGCTTAGGTCTCAAGTTAACTCTTGCGGGCTACAGTAAGTCTCGTTTAGAATGAATATTTCTCCGCTAATGTAGCTCTCAATAATCAATTAATTTAATTTGACGTTATAGTGTTTTTAAGTAGGTGAAAAAATGGGGGCGCTAAAAAATAATGTATGCTCAAAGTGGGCGACATACAAAAAAGTTTGGTAACCACTGCTCTAGAGTCTAGACTCTAGATCGGTGGTAGTCAGCCAGACGGGCAAATATCCTACCATCTGGGTCTAGATTAAGTATGCATGTAAATTTTAATTAAATTTCAAAAGCAATATGTAGTAACTAACTATATTTATTAAAATCATCATTTACAGTTATTTAAAATTTACTACAACTTAATAGGTGTAAACAAGCCATCATTATTTTCAATTGTCTTTGATGCATAATATTTTCTTAAGTTTTCGCGACTTTTATACATAATAATAATACATAATGTCGTCCGTGACCACGACCACTGAAAAGCGGCCGAAACGTCGGATAAACCAAAATTAAATAAATTACCGCGCTTAAAACCGTTATAACGTAGTTTTATTATTTCTTTGATGCTTTAGATAATTTTTTTTTTTTTTTTGGAAGTATAGGTTTGCGTTTGACCACTGTCTCACCTGATGTTGAGTGATGACGCAGTCTAGGATGGAGCACGCTTACCTAGAAGATACCTATTCACTCGTGACTTGAAGGCTTCAAGATTGTATTTGTCAGGAAAAACAGACTCCGGCAAATTATTCCAATCTTCGGCAGTGCGCACCAGAAAAGAAGAGGCGAGATAGTTGCATCGCCATAGTATGATCTAATAAATTAAAATTAACTTTTTTTGCTAATATTCATGATCTGAAATAGGCGAGATTATTTTATAGTCTCGTAGAAATTTTGTCAAAAAGGGATTCTCTATCTCTATATTACAGTGTTTTTCACAAAACCTTCTAGGTTTTCATGACTGTAGTTGGACAGGAAGGTGTAGTCTATATGACATATACAATAGTGTAGTAAAACCACGAAATAATTAAAGTTATAAAAAAATAATTTCCAATATACATAGTCTTGGGTTAGGCAAATTTTGAAAATTTTCAAAATTGTGTTTACGTGTCATTTTATATGAGAATATATAACATAATAGAAGAATGTAATTTACATCTCGGGAAGTGATTTTTAACTATTAAAACGTGTGTTAAGTGATTTTTGAAGTGATACTTCTTTAGAATCTTTGTGATATGAAACTCGATGAAACGAAAAAGCGACCCAAAAAAGAGATAAACACATAAATCTATAGGACTAAGTCTGTAATAGAATGAGACATATATTATATTTAATAATTTAAATACTATGCTCATACACATAGGCAAATTTGGACACGTTTTGAAGTTTTTTTTAATACTTTTTTTTCTTGGATTATTATAATATTATTTATAGAGCATTGCAGGCTTTTTTTTTACATAGGTTCATTTTATTTTCCTTTAAGGTTCTGTTCTTACTTTTCTATTAGCTCAATTTCTACTTGTTAAATGTGGCTTAAGTTTAGTAACTAGATTTAGGGATAGTGCAAGTGACTGTCGTAGTCTGAACACGGCACATCCGAGCCGCAGCAGCTTAGTAATAAAATTAGCCGCGCCCCCTTTTGGCTTATGGAGAATAATTTTCGAAATCAAAGTGCGCGTAATCGGATTTACCGCTTGCCGGCGACTCTTATTTAACTAAACCATACTTTGCCGACATTCTCTGTGACGTAGTGGTCTAAGTGTTGGCTCACTGCAACGCAGAGGGGCCGAGTTTGATTTCTGTCATGTAATCGAAATTTCTTTGTATAGTCTGGTCTGGGTAGACACCCAGACTGTCTGGTTTAACTAGCTTTTACAAACATACATACCTAAATATTATCACGCCTTTTTCTCATGGGGGTAGGCAGACATTATAGGTGGAGACCTTGTCCCTGCCTACCGTCGCAAGTGGATACTTGCGACGATTCTGACAAACAACTTTCGCTTCATCTACTTTCATGAACCTCTTCATACATGCACGTTTATTTGATATGCTTTTTACCTCGTTTTAACACTTCTGTTATTTGATCATGGTGTGTACGTCGTGGTCTAGCGGTAGCTTAGCTAGCTTGCTAGATTCTATTATCTGACAATTTATAATTTATTACTGACAGCAATGTCTTAAGAACGTTTTTTTTGAGTAAAATGTATCCAATACTAATTCTGGTATGGTCTGATAACATTTATGTTCCTTAATTTGACTGAACTATTTAAACATAATTAAATGGTGTATTTGAGAAAAAGCGTGTGTGCTTTGTACCAAAATTGTCTTCCGATGCCTCTGCTACACCTGTGCCGTAATGTTTTAACTAATAAGGACATACGTGGGACACTCAGAAAGTGTTGCGAAAATAAAAAAGAAGAATATCGTACGATGCGTCCGGTTTCAGGCGACACTGTTCGTGAAATGTTCTGCGTAGATCCATTTTTCAATGAGAAACGATAATTTAAATTAGCTCGCAAACAATGTGGAGGGATATTTTGAAATTGGAACGTACCTATTTTAAGTTTTAAATAATTATATTCACAAAATAGATTATAACTGGCCAGTCTCTCATACATAAAAACTTTTTTCGCAATACTTTCTGAGTGGCTTGGTAACGCAGCTACATCTAGCTAAAGATTTAATGCGTTATATGAGTTGCGAAACTGTGAACTAACGTTAGATTGTTAAATAACGTTACACATTGTCAAATAACTCATGTATATACACTAATCTAGCAAATCATTAACGAGCTTTAATGCAATAAATAAGATTTATTTGAGATAATCACTGACACTAACGCAAGTGGAACAGGTGCATAATGAAAAATAATGCATAGGTGTACAATTTCCAAATATTCAAATTTGTAGATACCATGGCTTAAACCAGGGATTCCTAAACTATTTTGGGCAAGAAACCCCTTTTCCAAAATGAATTGATGCCTTAGACCCCCCACAGCCAAATCATTTAAAAAGTCCTATCTCTAGTTTTATGTATCAATACAAAACACTTACCAATTTAATAACTTTGCAGTTGGTTAAGTGAGTAAACATCATTTTCTCAACAAAACTTAACAAATAAATAGACATAAAATTAAGTAAATATCAATTGTTATTAATAATTATTAATCTTAACTAACTTATCGACTTGTGGAGTTTTTTCAAACTGCAACAATGATACTTCTTATTAAAACATTAACAATTATACAGTATCTTGTATGTTTCAAATAAGCACTTGTTTTTAATCTACGACAGGGGGTCGATATCGACCACTTTGGGAATCCCTGATTTAAACTACTGTTAAAGTCGCTTTGTTCAGACACAATGTTAGAGTTAGGTGACGTAAAAACTTTAAACAAAATTTGCATACTAAATTCAAAATGTATTATACAGACAAATTGCTTGAGAGTAGAGTACACATAATTCGGCCCACTTCCGGATCCAAGATGGCGTCGGCAATTTCCGGTCGGAGTAGAAGCCAGCAGTGCGTCTGACACGAACCCGAGTGGTCCTTTGCCGTGATAATTGGAGCCATCGTCTCCCCAACACCAGCCAACTGATCTTCATTTTTCCATTCTCATAAGAATAATGGATTTTTCCGTCGATCGTAATTGGCCTATTGTTGGATGGATAGGCTCGTCGATTGGCGTGAAATGGGGGCTTCGGTTCGATTATTTATTTCTCCAGATAGCAAGACTATATATGCAATGTTATAAAATTGTGACGTTGTTGTTTTTTTTTATACCTTTACCAATCGAATACACAGGTGAGTCATTTTTTTTTCAATCAAATTATATTGATTTGTAAACACGCTTATGATAGCTAGCCAATCGCTAAGCGTTCATTGCTATATATATATTTTTTATAAACTCTTTTGATAACTGAACAAATTAAGTTTCATCTGATAGTTTTTAACATGGAGAATTGAGCCTTGATATGCATGCCTACTTATTTCTGTTCATAGATATCTGGCAAGCAGGTATGTTCAAATTCAAATGTATTTATTCAAAATTAATTTCACCGGAGAACACTTTTTTAAGGTCATACATATAAGTCAAAATTTAATTTTACTTCCTATTACAGCGTTTCGCAACGTGTTATTGCTGTGCTATTGTTTTTCTTTTTATTTATTAGTCTATTTATATCTCAAGTTTCTTTTATAAGATTAGACAGAATAACGCAGGTGTGTGGATTACGTTTTCTGGGAAATTGCGTCGACGCTTGCCAGGTAGACATATTGCATCGGTGCATTATAAAGCGATGGCCTAATGGAGAGATCGTGAGTCTAGCAAGAACCACGATCAAGAAGAGACTTGTGTACATTCGATAACCTATATAGTGACGGACTTTGCCCGTGTTATTGAATCGCGCATTACGTTTGAACTAATTGTGTTCAGTTATAATATTTGTAACTGTGTTTGTATAGTTCTAATAAATTCTATAGTAATTCCAACGGCATTTTTAATTCGAGTCCCTCGTAACAATATTTTGAAAGTATTGTATTATACATTGTCAACAAAAGTTCAATGCCCCGTGTATTTGCGTCGCAAGGCTCGTGTTAAGGGCGTAGCGCATTCGTACGCAGCGAGCCGTGGCTATCTGCGCGCGACACTCGCGGTCCACTCTCGTGCGTAATTCATAATTGCTATCGAATCTGCTCATGTGATCTGTAAAATAGTATGAGGTATTTCGCTATTTTAGTGATGGGTTTCATGTGAATTTAATTTTTTGTATCTATATATTTTAATTTGACATAATAGTGCAATGAACAAAAGGTTACCAAAATATTCTGAAAAGAACACAATGTCTTCACTATTACTATACACCATGTGTATCTATCAATACCATCTGTATAACCTTTTGTTGAATAAATCAATATCATTTTATTTGAACTACATTAAGTCCCAACCAAAAATTCCTTGACTATATCAGGGAAAGATGCCAGGCTTGATCGATCGAGACAACCGTTATGTGAACAATAACAGATATACTATTGATATATATTTACCTCCCTATATACTGAAACAGACTGTATAGCCACCACGCTTGTCCAGGACCAATCAGTCATCTTGATATGCAGATTGGATTAAGATAGTTTCCCTTCCTCATTATCACTTAGCCATTGTAACAATATGCACGTTAGGTTAGTAAACTGCCCAAGTGATGCTTTCCAGTCAGGAACAAAACTCGCACCATTTGAGTTTGGCACGCATACGCTAACCACCAAGCTAACTTAGCTTGTGAAAGCCAAATCTTTTGCCATATTTGAAAATTCACTCAGGATTCATTATATTAGTATTACGCAATAATTGATTTGCTAGTTTACAATACTTTAGACTGTAATCTGCTGGTTATGTATGTCATTCTTATTTATATTTTTTTCCTTTTTCTTTGTTGCCAAGTAACTATTGTCTTGTTGTACATTATTGAACATTTTGTTTTGATGACCAATAAAGTGTTGTCTATGTCTATGTAATACATATAGTCTGATTCCGAGAAGTTCAAATATACCTGCGAAACCATAGTACAATAAACCTTAATTTAAACTTTTTCTATGCGCCATCAAAGACACACATTCATGAGCAAAAATCCTTAGAGAAAACTAAAGATTTATTACCATTGAATATCTAAACAATTGCGTCGACAAATCTCGGGCGCGATATATCCGTATCGGCGCGATATCCGCAGTATCCGTTGGCGCTGAGTTATATACGCGCATATCCGATAAGCCCCGTTTATGACCTTTGGAATGTAGACGTATAAATTTTTATATTCCTTAAGACATCTTTCCAATGTAGTCCGGGTTTTATTTATTGAATCACAATTGAGTTGATCGTAAAAATATTGTATTGTTGCAAAAAATAAATAAAAGAAAAGTGCGCAATTTTTATTTGAGACCTGTGGGCGAAATTCAATAAAATAAATGTCTCAACTTTTACTATTCTACGGGAATGAGTAATGGTTTTTCTTTTGAATTTTACTAGAAATATTTCAATACAGTAATTTCTAGGTAACGCCGATATTAAACAAATCAACCAAATTGAATCATTTGGTTGAAAGACGCGGAGGTGAAAGTACACAACGGTTTAACGGTATTTGATGACATGTTTGTGATTATTTAAATTTGTTTATATGTCATGTATATCACTTTGCTTGATTCATCCAAATTGAAAAACAGAATTGAACTGTTTAAAATCATCTAATACTGATATTAGACGGATTGATCAAATTGAATCAATTCGGTTGAAAGACACAGAACTGATTGACCACATTAGTTGATTGATCTAAATTGAAAGACAGAAATGAACAGAATAATATTGGCTTTACTGCGAACTCGAGTCAAATGGACAACGTTCATTGTTTGAAGTACTAATAGAATAAAAAAATTAAGTATACACACAAAACATACAAAAATATTAAAAACCTAGTACTTTTATAAATTAAACTTGAAATATGTCATCCATTACAATACCTACCAAATTCTAAGATAGAAAACCTGACCAAATAAAAAAGTCAACTGAAGAAACGTCTTCTTCAAACATCCAGGGTTACGGCGCACCGTTGTCATGACAACGGCACGTCCGACCCCTCGTTAGTAATGCACCGAGGTCGATATTTCACGACTATCGGTATCGGTATTCCTGTACAAATGATATGCAAAACTTCTGCTCTTATTTATAATACACTTATCATAAAAAAATCGAAACACCTCTGAAGTTTGGTTTTGATGAGTTTTATGTATTTTTTACATTAAAGAAAAAATACTAATACCAGTTAATTAATATTATAAGGTACTACACCTTATAATGTTTGCAATTAACGATTAATGTTCCAAGTTAAAATTAAATTTCTTTAGCTATCGTGTTTTGTTCAAGAGTTGTTTGTTTAACCTTTAAGAAGAATTTGTAAAATGATAGAAACAAAAACATATAACCAGTGTCTCGTATTTCCTCCCCGACTGCTTCCGTGTCGTTCCTAATGGAACAGCTGAGAGTTACAATCTTGTATTGTGGGATGTTATCCCACTCTTCTTGTATAGCTGTTTGAAGCTGGCGAAGCGTCTCCAGAGCAGAACCTCTCACTCTGAATCGTCTTTTTAACTCATTCTATATGTGTTCTATGGGATTCAAATCCGGGCTTCTTGCTGGCCAGCCCATAATCGTAATACCGACTTTACTCAGATATTCATTTTCAATGCCTGTTATGAGTCCTTGAATTTCTCTGCATAAAAATGAACTCTACATGCCAGGGTTCAAACCCGGAATAAAGCGATATTACTCGACAATCCTCGATATTTTTCTTTACTATGAACACATGACCGATTGTATATATTTAATTTTATTTATATGATGCAATATATTACAATATATAATATATTTATGGCAAGTACATTATTTGAGGCTAAAAGTTGACTAGCCCCCAAACTGGAACAGGGCAGCATTTTGGGGGCCACATTCAGCTAAGATATCTTCAGATTTTTTTTTAAATTTATTGTACACTAGCGTTTACCCCGCTCCTGCGCCGCGGGTTAACCTCTAGTCCGTGTCTCTTGTTTATAGAGCAAGTGCTACAGGTTATATTATATTAAATTTTATGTATTTGCCCACAGAATATTCACTTCATTTTATATTGCACTTATACCATCCGCCGTCTATCTGTCAACAATAATAATATATTACAAAACTTTACCTAAAAGGCCAAAATGGTCTAAATGACCAAAAGACCACAGTGACCGGCATTGCCAAAATGACGGAATAGGCAAAACGACCAAGTAGGCCAAAATGACCAAAAGGCCAAAATGACCAAAAAGGGTAAAATGACCAAATAGGCCAAAATGACCAAAAAGGCCAAAATGACCAAAGGGCCAAAATGACCAAATAGGCCAAAATGACCAAAAAGGTCAAAATGACCAAAAAGGTCAAAATGACCAAATAGGCCAAAAAGGCCAACTTGAAAATTATCCCTTGTCCACCCTCAGTATTTAATTTACATACGTACCGAATTTCAGCCAAATCGGCCCAATAGTTCTTCCGTAAAAGCATAACAAACAGAAAGACAAATATAATTTTACCTCGGACACTATCCCACTTTTCGGGATAAAAAGTATCCTATGTTCATTCTCGGTATCGAAAACATATATATACTGAGTTTCAGCCAAATCGGTCCAGTAGTTTTTACGTGAAAACGGAACAGACAGACAGACAGACAGACAGAGTTACTTTCGCATTTATAATATTAATAGGGATTATAATTTGTTGAACTGAGCTAATAAATTCATTTATTAATTAACAATATAATGATAATACGGAGCTTCCATTGCTCCATATTTTCTGCTAGGTTTCATTCTTCCTATGAATATACTAATTTATGTATTTGTGGAGTTAAAATAGGTAAAATTAAATTTTCGTTAATTTTACAACTGGCAACTAATATGTATATTAATGTTTGTTGTTTCTAAAGATACATAGCTTTGAGGGAAATATTGTGTCATTAACTAAAAAGTCGATGAATAATTATAAATTGATATAAATGTCGTACAACTACTGTCTACCAATGGTAGACATGTATTTCGATCAATGGTATGGTAAAGGAATGGTTAGTAAGATATATAAATCCAGCACAACTTTATAAAATTAAATTATCTACAGTTAAAGTACCACTTGGCTATGGCTATCGCATTTTTTCTCTGTTCCTGCATGCATAATGCATATAGATACCTATACGGATATATTATTATTTACGGCTTTATACATTTTATATAAAGCCTCCAATATTCAGATATAAATATATCAAAATAAAAGACATCCTATACATATTCGTTACGTGACGTAGATTTATTGCGACCTCCTACAGACAATATTCAGATTATGACTGTCAGCAGAGTGACGGCAGATCAACTTGTATGCCTATGTATGTACATAATATGTAGAAAATATTTGTTGTCGACTTATTTTTATAACTGAACTTTTTATGTAAGGAACAAATGTAGTCATTTTGCAGATTTGTGGTTTCAGTATAAGCTGTAATGGCAAAAATCTGCCCTGACATAATCGTTGATCTCAAAGATAGTGTTAAGTAAAAATTTATGAGCCAATTGTCTGCTATGTTTTTTTTTTTAAATGAAATAATGTCTATCATCATTATATATATATGCGAGATAAAAATAAAACTAATTTAAAAATATATATACAATAGTAAAAAAACAAAAACCTATACTAAACACCGTTTAGCCCCACCAGATCACTGTCGCTGGGTATTGTACCTAGTAAGCTAGCAGCTCGCTGAATACAGAAGTTAGTCCTTTGGGCGAAGCAAGATCCAGCCTTTCGCCAGTGTGTGGACACAGCTAACGTCACTCCGTGCAGGAACGGAGAAAGAATACAATTTCCTGCGGCCGGGCGGCCTGTCGTAAGAGGCGACAAAACAACCCACAGCCAGGTGGTAGGGCATTTGCCCGACTGGATGGCTACCACCCCTGGTCTAAAGTATGTCGCCATAACAACCTTGAGTTGTGTTCCGGCATTAGTGGACCAGGTTCCAGTCTCCTTTAAGAGGGCAGCAGCGCATTTGTAGCATCTTTAGTGTTTGTTGCAAATGTCCATAGGCGATGGTACCCGCTCTCCATCAAGTGGGCCGTCTGCCTGTCTGCTGACCTCCTGCAATAAAAAAAAAAAAAAAAAAAAAAAAACACAAGCGGCCTGCCCAAACTTCAAGGAATTAAAGTCATGCCGTAGGGTCTCTTGCCATTTTTTGCTATTATTTTTTAATGGAAACTTGTCTGACATATATGTATAAAAAATGTACGTATTTTTAAATTGTAAAAATTATAAATATTGTAAGTTTCCCAAATAAATTAAATAAGTAAAAAACAATTATTGGAAAAACAAACCCGAGACTCTAGGTCGGAAGTAAGAAACTGACACTTAACGATAGGATAACGATGATAATTTACTTTAAAAGTACGTGATGCAAATATTTGTTATGAATTATTCAGTTCAAATAAAGAAGAATAAAACGCAAAAACTGAGGGTAATATGAAAAGCGAGTGAAGGATCGTAAAATAAACACTTAAGTTGCAATAGGTAAACATCGACGAATTAACTGCCGCATTGGACTACACTGTTTCATTTTGCTAATGTCAAATTGTCAGTGTCAGAAATAATTTGGTTGGTTCTTGAACATTAGTGTTGTGCAGTTCATTTCAAAAGTGTAACTTTGATGGGCTTTGGTTTCAGGTCATAGTAAATTTAAACTACTATTACTACAAAAACTTTATTGTTTGGTGTTATTCTATAAAGGAGTCTCCTTGTATGTCTCCTCTTTCATTGGTTAACGATTTCTGGTTTAAATTGGAATTGAAAAGTTTTCTTTTAAAAGTATTTATTGCGTATTATAAAAAACAATTAGAGAAGGAAAAAAATAAAGTTTCCACAAATAATAATAAAAAGCAACTTTTAGCCTTTGTGGCTGGAGGTCAAAGCGTAGACATAGGTCCAAGATATGCAATTTAAGGCCGGGATGGCTGAAAGCATACTTAAATTTTTTCTTACTTTCTAACAGTGCTCAAACTAAAATTTGAATTATGATGAATATTTGATTCTGACTAGATATACAAAATAAATAAAACCATATCAAAAGCACAACAAGTATCAGAAAGTATTCGTAATATTTTAGAATAAAATTAAGTATTTACAGTTGCATAATTCATAAGAAATTTGGTAATAATCGCTTTATGTTTGTTGCTTTGAGTATAAGAATATAATCATAATGCAAACTCCTATAAGAATTTTAAGAAATATTTTCGCCATATACTATTAGAAAATAGATATTTACCAAAAGCAAACAACTTAATACACGAAACTAGTACACGTCTATTGTATTAGTACAGATAAAGGCCACCAAACACCTATCAATAAACTAGAAAGTGGATTGAAGCAAAAGGGGTACCCGCAAATATGCCGTCGGCTTCGCGAGCGTGGAGGTATGCCGTACTCACACCCTCGCGCTGACATGACCGAGCGTATTCCATCTGACCTGAATATTTACTAGATATAAAATACGGATATCCTAATAAATAAAAGGCTTTCTTTTAAATTTTATATTTATATTATTATACCTCTTTACATTAGATTAAAGTTCTTACTACGAATTAATATAAAACAAACATAATGGTTCCTTTTAATATTGCAAAGTATTTATATGTATTAGGAGACTAGCATGCAAAGTACAAATTAGAGTCATAACTTTAAAAATAAGTAAATACAGATGAATATTAATTATACTGGTCAATTAACAAGAATAGTAGTAAATTGTATTCTCAAAACTAGATTTGATTCATCTCTCGTATGTTTCTTGAAACTTGTTATAAATTGAGATTTTGAACATTGACTACTTTTTGTGTACATTTTTCTCTTGGTTGTAGTGGTGGATCCTGGGAGTAGTTGGTGGTGCTTTCTTAAAGCAATGAAGAAAATGCACCTAGTTTCTTTCAAGGATTTATTCTCGTACTATTAGCTCTTGGATGCTGAACCCTGGGTTCAACTTAGTGGAAGTTGAAGTGTGTTACGACTAATAGCAGCTCGTAGCGACTTGATAGCAACCCAATTGTAGAGTATTTTTGAGCACTATTTATACTAATATTGTAATATTAAAGTACCCTAAAGTAAGCCGCATCGTCAGCAAAACACTGTACCTACGTTGAACCGTACATTTTACTTTTATTTTACAGCATTTCCAAAATAGCGAATCATGAACGTATTCTGTTGGTCAATATATAAATTAAACTACTGCCAAAGTGAACAGATACTTTCTAAACCAAATTACACACTAATAAAAAAAATTGGTAATTTCAATTTTTAATACTGAAGACAAATTCACAGTTCACATTCTTAACCGTGTAAAATTAGATAGGGATACGAAACGGGACCCAACAAAATGTAATGACATAACTACTCGTTAATGTATGGTACAATATTGTTGAAAAATAAAACCGATATCGATGGAGTTGGAAGCGCGTCACTAGCAGTTAACCGCGGCACATTCCGCATACCAAGGCGCCTTGCTCAATATTTGCCGGGCGAATATTAACGGAATTCTTTGCGGATAGGTATGGTGCGCCCTTAAGAACAATTCGATCGAATTATCAGACGCTCTGGTATTTCGTGTCTTAGATGAAGTTGGACTTTAAGGGGAGAGAGGGGTTCACTTTATTTAAAAGTATTTTATGAAGTTTTTCTTATAAATTTTAACTTTAACAAGTTTTCCTCGCGGCTGGGCCGTGAGTAAACTCTAGAATGTATGTGTACAACGTACAGCCTTTTGCTGACGCTGCGGCCTACTGTAATATAATAACATCACTATGAATAACGCTCACAAAAATATTGTGATCGAGTCGCTATTGAGTTACAACCGTGCAGGAACGGAGAAAGAATACAATTTCCTGCGTTGGGGCGGCCTGTCGTAAGAGGCGATAAAACAACCCACAGCCAGGTGGTAGGGCATTTGCCCAACTGGATGGCTACCACCCCTCGTCTAAAGTATGTCGTCATAACAACCTTGAGTTGTGATCCGGCATTAGTGACCAGGTTCCAGTTTCCCTTAAGAGAGCAGCAGCGCATTTGTAGCACCTTTGGTGTTGCAAATGTCCATAGGCGATGGTAACCGCTTTCCACAAAGTGGGCCGTCTGCCTGTTTGCTGAACTCCTGCAATAAAAAAAAAAAACAACTACTACGAGAATAAATCCCTGAAGGCAACAAGGTATATTTTCTTAACCCTACTACAAGAAAGCACCAGCATTCCACCAACAACTGCCAGCATACAAACTGTACATTTAATGGTCCTTCGAGAAAAGGGTATTTCGTACAGGACTCGACTTTGTTTGCAATAGCGAATCGGTTTGACTGGCCTTCCACAAGCGTTGACAGTGTACCTAATAGCAGAAGCGACCGATTCCAAGACCTTACAAATTTACAAACAGTACAGTATGGGTATGAATAATCGTAGAAAAAATCCACTTAAAGATTACTATGGATTGAGGGTTAACGCAAATATTATAACGGAGATTGCATATCACGATAAAAGATGTGTGAAATCTACCAATCTACACTCAGATATTTATAGCGTGATCGGCAGACTACATTTTATATTCCCTAGTAAGCAAGTTACGTTTGTGTTATGTCTTATGAGTAACATACAAAGGACCCCTTTGGAGTTGATCCCGGACACCCAGACCATACTTAAACAACGCGGAAAATTCCGAACCCGAAGATGTGTGTGTCCATTCCTTTATGAAGGACAGAATTCAGTCCAAAACCAATAAACATGTGTTACAGTTATTTAGTAACATAGTTGTTCTTGTCATGTTTATTTTTAAATTTAATTTTGTTATGTACCCTCTAAGTTCTATACGATAAAATGTGATATTTTTATTTATTCTATTATTAGAGTGTGTTTTGTATAGAGTACATACATACATACATAACTTCACGCCAGGTCCCTTGCGGGGTAAGCACGAACAACAGAGCGCCATTTAGGCTTATTCTTACACACCTCACTTGCTTCTTTGACATTCATAGTTCTTGTCATGCACGCTCGTCTGTTCTTAAGGCTCCTGACATCACCTTCTGCTAGTACACGATCAATTTGCTCATGGAAGGTGTATCGTGGCCTTCCGCGACTTCTGCATCCATCCACTTTTGCATTGTATATCTGTTTAGTCATTCTTTCATCATACATTCTTTCCACATGCCCGAACCACCGGAGCATTCCTTTCCTTACCTTCACCCCGACACTCTCTTTCAGACCAACTCTCTTTCTTACTTCGGTATTACGAACGCGGTCCGCGAGCGTCACTCCGCAAATTTTGCGCAGTGCTCGCATCTCGACCGCGTTTACTCTACTTTCGTGCTCTCTATTCCATACCCAACTCTCGCTTCCATACGTGAGCGTAGGTACCAGCACCGCGTTGTGTATGGCAAGCTGGGCCTTCTGGCTGAGGTTCTTAGTAGTGGTCTACAATTTACCCTAATTTTATGTAAAAATATTGTCTCTAATATGATGAGGTGATTGTAATGAATGAAGTATCTCTCAATTGTATAAAGACGGTATTCATTACATTTTATTTTCATGTTAGCAGACGTGATAGTAAGTATAATATTTTATACAGCTTGTTTCATTTCAAATGACAATAATTCATAATTTTAGCGGTCCTACTCCATACAAATTTTTTGGTACTATTAAATCAACCGTAATGTCAAAATTAAAAAAAAGCAATTTCCGAATAAATTAATTATGTTAAAAAGGGAATAAAAACAGAACATCTTGTAAATATTGGTTCGCGAGCGAGAGCGTAAGAATGAACAACTTCCGCGTTTAATGATGAAGAGGCGAGCTGGCAACATGATACATTGGTCACTAACCTACCGATTTAGACACAATAACTGATACATGTTGTTGTAATATTCTGAAATGAAAAATGAGGTCCTGTGGCTAAACCAAAGAAGCTACCTTGATTCGTTTTTGTATTTGGGCAGAGTACGGCATGAAGAAAACGTGGTCTGATTTATTGTCGTAAGGTCTGAAACACGCTGTATAATAAAATATTATCTGGAATTCCCAAACAATAACGTATCAAATTCTTGTCATGTATAACCCTTTAATTAGAATAGTTTATCAATGACTTCAATCCGCTATCGGTTGTGCCAATTTGCTAAGTTTCTTATACTGTAAAATTGTTGGAGGGTGACGAGGTGTTCTTAAAATGCTTGTAGAGTGAAAAGTCTAACTATTATAAAACACCATGTTAGAAAATGAAAGTCTAAAATAAATAAGAAGATGCAAAAAGATTTTTTATGTATTGTAAAAAGTTATTTGCATTTTTGGTTTAAGGTTCTCGCAATAAGTGATCTCACCTTGTAGATTTACACCAAGTGCATAGATGTCGCTGTACCACGTATACATGATAAATTGATATTTTAATTTTTAGTAATTTCTTTTATTTCAGTTCTATTTATTCTTGTTTATATATTGTAACCGAATTAAAAAAAGAGGAGGAGCTTAACTGTATTTTTGTTATTTTTTTTTATTTTTTTTTTATTGCAGGAGATCAGCAGACAGGCAGACGGCCCACTTGATGGGCAGCGGTTACCATCGCCTATGGACATTTGCAACACCAAAGGTGCTACGAATGCGCTGCTGCTCTCTTTAGGGAGCCTGGAACCTGGTCACTAATGCCGGAACACAACACAAGGTTGTTATGGCGACATACTCTAGACCAGGGGTGGTAGCCATCCAGTCGGGCAAATGCCCTACCACTTGGCTGTGGGTTGTTTTGTCGCCTCTTACGACAGGCCGCCGGGCCGCAGGAAATTGTATTCTTTCTCCGTTCCTGCACGGATGAAAATGTTATGCTAGTTCTCCGTCAATTATGGATAAATTTTTAAATATTTTTATTTTTAAAGAGTAGATGATATACTTCTGAGACGGTCCCATTGTCACAAAGTAAGGATCTGATGAGTGTATCCTCGAGAAACCGAGAATCAATCTCGAATATTTAAGGCACATACATTGTTTTCTAAAGCTATTCAAGTAGAATTAAAAATGATATTTTCTCCATTTAGAAGTCGGTGCGAAGTAAAAACATAAAAAGTGCTATATTTTACTTGTTGTTATTTTATGTTTCACTTGGCACCGACTTCAGACATAAAAAATATTTTTTTTTAACTTTTTTCTTATTATTTTTGAAGTCGGTTTATTGAAATATTTTACATACATACATAACTTCACGCCAGGTCCCTTGCGGGGTAGGCACGAACAACAGAGCGCCACACAGGCCCATTCTTACACACCTCACTTGCTTCTTTGACATAGCTCTTGTCATGCACGCTCGTCTGTTCTTAAGGCTCCTAACATCACCTTCTGTTAATACATGATCAATTTGATCATGGAAAATCTTATATATCATTAAAATCTTTTAATACTATAAAATTTGATATATCACAAAAATACATTAAAAAATAAAGATTAATAAACACATCATTAACAAGATGTTATATTACTATATCCCTTAAAAATGAAATGAGATTTTTATTCAAAAAAAAGTTCCGCTAATTAAATTTTGGTGAATCAACCAAAGTGATCTATATAATCTAATATATAAAATTCTCGTGTCACAGTTTTCGTTGCCATACTCCTCCGAAACGGCTTGACCGATTTTGATTTTTTGTGCTTATCCGGTATCTATGAGAATCGGCCAACATCTATTTTTCATCCCCCTAAATGTTAAGGGTAGTCCACCTCTAAATTTTGTTTTTTAATTTTTAGATCTTTTTTTTATTATTATTTTGTTATGATACAGCATTAAAAGATACATACAACCCTAAATTTTCAACCCTCTACGATCAACCCCTATTTTTTACCGGGCAGGACGACGTCTGCCGGGACAGCTAGTAATAATATATATTTATTGACACCAAAATGACATATAAAACTCACTTACGCATATAAAATATAGGATTTACGTCGTGTATCTTTTTGGTGCCGTAAGCCAGTTTTTGGTCTTTTGTTATTTTCCATTTTCGTCTTTTCGGTAACTTTGGTCACTTCGCTCACTGCGATCACTTCGGTTGATTCGGTAACTTTGGTCACTGCAGTCATTTCGGCCACTGCGGTAATTGCAATTAATTGGGCCATTTCGGTAATTTCGACCATGTCGGTTATTTTGATATTTTTTTTTCATTTTCGTTAGTTGTGTAGTTTTCAGATAGACAGATAATAGATAAATAAAACTAAAATGGGTTGAAAACGAGAATGAAAGTTTATATGGGTGCCTAATCATTTCTTAACTTTATAGATATAAAAATTCATCATGTATAAAAAAATCTATATTGTATACTTGTATAGTACCACGATATCCTTATCTGTTAAGCTTTTGCGGAAAATCTACTGATTATTGGATCGGTTTTGCTGTAAATTGGTTTAAATATAGTTATAATACCGAAAATGGACTTAAATACTTCTCAGGCCGGGAGGTGGGATAGTTTGCGATATAAAATGAAGTGAATCTTCCGGGGGCAAATAGCACTTACATAGAAATATAATAAAATGTAACATGTATTAACGCCTGTTCTTTAAATAAGAGGTAAGTACTAAAGTCTAATCCAAACTCTAGTTCAGTATAAAGGTCAATAGTGGGATAGTTTTAAGGTTTAAATGTTATAACTTTAAGAAGCGCACGTATATGAACATAGTCTTGAATCATTTAATATTATTGAATACTTCATGTCTTTTCAGTTGTGTGTTTCAAAACAGAATTGATTCAATATGGATGATACGTTTAATGTCATTATAGTAGTGACGATTTCAATTTTCTATCTCGGCCCTATTTCAATTTAAAAAAATAACTCTAGAAATAATAATTTTATAGTAAGCTGTGCTGTGACATACAGAAAGACACACTGGAAACAATAGTTTCTTTTTATCTCTAGGTATTGAAGGTTAGAACTGTAGTTTTATGTTTAAATATTTTACCTGCTGTCTGCACGACCCGCTATACCCCATTTTTTTGTGAACGGTTATAACTGTTTAGAAAATAAGCAGGTAGGTATAAGAAAGAATCATTTAACTCTTGGAGCTAACAACAAGTAGTCTCGTAAATTATTTTCTGCTTTATTTAATTTACTTAAAAGTACTGGAAAGTTAAAATTAACAGATTTGCATTATAATGCTAAGACCATAGACAACAATAATTTGATTTCAGTGTTAACGTTCCATTTTTAAATCTGTTAAATAATTAATAAAACTGATAGTGTATTATTGTTTAATTTAAAAAAAAAATACAACGAACTTTAATTTTTTTATTTTCTGCGTTCGATTTTTAAATTAAAATGTGTCATTGAAACCAAGAAGCTTATTGAAACACTTCAAATTCAAACGTCGAACACAATTACAAAGATGGCGGACTGGTCAACACCAATCAATAAAATAACAAGAGAAAACTTAGCAGTGTTAATAGAAAACAATAGAATGAACGATTCTTTGGATATGTCATCTGATTTTAATGCTGTAAGTATTTGTTTTTTAATTACTTACCAAATGTTTTGGCAATTGTGTAATTAATGCTTAGAGGTTATGTTTTGTTTATTAGAGAGAATGTTTGGAACACAATATACACCTAATTTTAATTAAGGTTTCGAATGGTGGTAAAAATATTAACGTATTTTAAGTATTTAATTCATGCCAAAAAGTATTTTTTTCTTTGAATGAAAAGCACGACGCTACAATATATTGTTGATAGAACTTTAATTCATTTTTGGCATTTATGAAATACGTATGGCTATAAATAAATGATTAGTGGATACTTCTAAGAATTCAATCTTAATCCTTATTTATTGCATGAAGATAAAAATACTTGACTGGAAATGTAGACTTGAGCTGAGTTATGCCGCGCCGTGTCACAAATGCGCTAGCTCAGGTTACTGCGTCGGTGATATAACTCATTTTCAATTATTAACTAACCCAATATATTAATATTGACTGCCTCTGTGGTTGAGTAGAAGTAGAAGTAAGTAGGAGAAGTAGAACGAGGCTTTGACTTTGTCCACATTGGACAGGTATAGTTATTTTGTTACTTTTATTTTATTTAGGTTTATGGCTTGGCAGCTAGGCCTTTAAGCCAGATCTTAGTTTATAATATACATTTAGTTTCTTCATTTTCTTAAGCCTATGTGTAGCACAGCTGAACTGTAGGTAATCAGCTAGTGCCATTCAACGGAGTTCTTGTGACAACTCAAAAGGCCACATTTGACTCAGTTCACATTTCTCACAAAACACAATCACTACTCAAAAACTATCAATATCCTACAACTATTGTTTATTTTAGAGTAATTTACACATTTAAATTAAAATTATTCAACTGGCTAATAGAACTCCCTTATGACGACACCGAGAATTTACTAAACTGACTACACCAGTTTAATAGGTCTGTAACCATACACTCACTCATTTCACTTGTACACACATCACACACATACACACACAACACACACATTCACATCACAAACACATACACATCACATTCATATACACACCAAAAACAAATATTATTACGAAAATTTAAAATGTATAAACTTTAAGATTATTTTCGTTTGAATTGTATAACAAACGAGTTGTCTGGAAGTGGGCGCTAACAACTGCAACACAGTATTATACTACAGCAGTTGTTTGCGACACCAAATTGTTACTGTATACTTTGTTATTGGTTTCGAATAAATTCTTAATTCTTAATTTTTAGAAAATAATACTGCACAGCACAACATTGCCTTTCAGTTACCGCCAAAAACTCCACAGTTATTTTGATAAATATAAAATCTATGTTATTTGCAGCAGTGTAATGGATTTTTTTAGTATGAAAAAACATCAATCCCGGAATTCCCGTAAAATCTCGGGATAGGCAATATTACTAAAGGCATACACAACTATAAGTGTTGTACTAAAGATTTTATCGATCAGTGAAAATTTCGCAATGTAATCAACTTTTTTTACGACTTGGCCTCCCAAAAAATAATAATTTAAGTCTGGAAATTTACTTTCGAAAACCTTATCGAAATTGGCCCAGTAGTTTTTACGTGAATCGCGTACAAACAGACAAATACAAAAAAAATGACAAAAACAAAAGACTACACGTTTGCAATTTTATTATATTATTAGGATATGTCCGCGATTACATTCGCGCTTGACTTAAAATTACCGCGGGATTCCCGGGACACAAAATATCACATTTTATTACTTTATATTTGCTATTGATCAGTGAAAAACTCACATTGGAAATCGTTTTTAGTCTAATTAAAGTAGATTTAAAGTCTAATTTGCTGCTGGTCAGCGAAAACCGCATCGAAATCGGCTCATTAGTTTTTACGTGAATCCCGAACAAATATATACATTGAGGTAAGCCGGCAACGGCAAATGCCTAGCTCACTCAAGCACAGACGCTGTCAAAAACTAAATATGTACCTAAAAATAAACTAATTTATACAACAACTTCCAACTTGTTCATCTTTAGGATTATACAATGTGTGTGTTTATTTGACAATTATTAATTTTTTTCATTTCATTACACCTGGTTGTATGTAATACGTAATTGTGTAAAATGGAAGAGTGTAAATTTAATTAAAGTGCTCGTATTTTATTTTCAGATGGAAACAGGCTCGCCAGTCCGAAAGCCTGGCTTCCAACCAATAAGTAAAAAGCTATTTCATTCACCAATGGACGAGAAGGAGATTAATGAACCGCACGAGGCGAGGAGGAGGACAAAAAAGCGAAAGCGCCTTCAAGATTCCTGCGAGCTCAAAAAGGCGTATGTGAAGGAGTGCGAGAGAGACGGCTACAGCCCGGACGTGTACGGGGGAATGAGAAAGAGGATCCTGATAAGCTTGCTAAATAACAAGGAGTATTGTATGGATATGAGTTGATAAATAAGTTTATTTATATTTAGATTAGAGAAACTAAGGTCTTCCATAAAATTAAGAATATATTTTGAAATGACTGAACTTGAATGAAATAAATAATATACTATATACATAATATTTTAGCGAGTTATTTATCATTTTAGCTTTAAGGTGGGACTTCATCTGGGATAATGTTAAAGATGTAGGCTATATGACGCCAATGTGGCAGTGCGTGGCCTGAGGTAGAGCGGGCTAAGCTTCTGCCGGCTTACCTCACCTCAACGCAGAAATTCAGGTTCGATTCCTGGTATGGTAAATTTCTGATTTTTCTCCGTTATTTACTATGGTCTGGGTGTCTGGGATCGGCCCAAAGTGGTCCGTTGTACCCATAACACAAGCGTAGCTTGCTTAATTTGAAGATATACAGTGTGTGTGTTTGTCTACCGATTTATTATTATTTATAATAAACAAATATGTTTTCCCGTTACATAATTTTCATAGCTTCAATATAACCAAAAAGCCGTGGTATCTTAGTGGTTAGCGCATTCGCGTCCCAAATTTAAAGCGCGCAGTGTCGAATCCTGAACGGAAGACATGCACTACTCCTAAGTAGTACTGCCTACAGTTTTTTGACCTAATGTGCATATTATGCAGTATAAGATGTTCACAATTTCAACACCAGGGATTGTAATAGACTGATATCCTTTATATTACAAAAAGTATTGTCCTCTTTCTTGGGGGTTGGTGTACGCTTCTTCAGTAAGATTCTGAATGAAATACTAGATCTGCCTTCCACTAAATTTAAAATTAAATTAAAAAGTATCTTGCTTAAAAAAGGGATACTACACTATTGAAGAATACTTAAATGACAAAACTTCATTTACAAAGCAGCTCGTCCAGCCTCTTATATTATATTTTGTATAGGTAACGTGTTTATCTTGTCACGCTTGTAAGGAATTTATGGAGATATATTGTAGTGTACAATCTTAGTACGTCATGTCATTATTATAACTATAATAATATTTTCCTTTTCTATTATTGTGTCTTTGTTTTACTGAGTGAAGTGTGAGTGAAGTGAATGCACGATTTGTTATAACTTCATTAATTCTTCAAAAATTAATTTTGTCACATATTGCTGTATACAATTTATTTATATACAAAAGTTTGAGTTAATCAGATTAATTCTTAACTAGACGTGTTGCTGGGGAGTTTCTTGCCGCTTCTTCTACTTAACAGCAACAACACGTTGCGAAACGGTGTACATAGACTAGGAAGTAAAACTAAATTTTAACTTATATGTATGACCTTCACAAAATGTTCCCAGTGGAACTTTAGAGGAGGTTGAGAAAGTGTGATATTGTGTGACAAAAGGTGAGAGGGGTCCTAAATTTCGTGACGTCACAATCCAAAATCATATTTAAGCTAGTTTCGGAACTGCTGTTTTAAATTAATAATTTCTTGCCGTAAAATGCAAAATATATCACGTCACATTATGGAGGGAGGAGTCTCACAAATTTGACCAGCTGGGACAGAGGCAGGAAATTTGTGGGTGGCCCCTTAGCGATTGATATTCCAATATACAGATGTCGCTATAGTACACTGTAATGGTAACTTTTAAGATATCACAATATTTCAAGCTGGTATCAGCCGATTGGCCAAATAACCGACGGAACACGGCCCGAGACGCCTTGTTACCAACTTGCGAGATAGACAAACGTTCTTATTTTATTTTCTGATTTATTTGGATTGTCGCGGTAGTGTTTTTGCTGATACAGCTGGCTAGGATACATATTTATATGCTCATGGGAGTTTTTATCTGAAACTGACGGATGATGGCTGTGCAGTTTTGTTTCATTGATATATGTGCAATTTCAAAAATCTGATGGTTCTGTATTACTTTACCAGGCATTTATTTGCTGGATGTATTGTGCTTGCTAAAACATATTATGCCATGCTGGGATTGCTTGATTATAACTTCTTAGGACCAGTTTTATCGGCAGTGATGGATTTACACTAGGAGCACTAGGGGTTAGTGCCAGGGTGGTGATATATTCGAGGGTAGGAAAATTTGGAGTGCAAGCAAAAAAAAACTCTTTTTTCTGCGTGGGCTCCCGGCGGTGTGGCGGCATGGGACAATGTGCCGTGGTTTATTGGATGACGAAATGTATTATATTAATAAGTAATAATAACTCTATCGGATAGCTTAACAATATATATTTGATATATTTAATTTAAACACAAAAAGGTTATTTGCATAATGCTATTATGTGGCGTGGTTAATATGTGATGCATGTGAGAGTATTCGACGAGAGGGTTCAGAGCCTAAGTCATCGACATAAATCGCTAGTTTGTTGGTATCTTATAGGATTCACTTCGGGGACTCTGCCACGGAACAACATGAATTGGTCCCTCCCTCACCATTTTACTACCAGGCAAGCAGACCTACGCACTCACGCCACCGACAAATATGGCGGAGATACCAACAAAGCGGACGAAACGCTATGCTTCCACTTTCATCATACGCAGTATATATAAAGTACTCTGTGATCATACGCACCGCTGAAGAGTGGAACTCTTTACCGTCGTCTGTTTTTCCTGAAGAATATCGACGGTTAAAAGGTAATAGGGTATAAGCGACAAAAACTAAATTGTTCAGGAGAGCAGTTTAAAGTTTAAAATTTCAGAAAAATTGAGATAACTTTTTCATTTCTTGTCATATCGTGAAAATGGAAACAGCTCTAGAATAAAAAAAATAAAAGCATTAAATGGTAGTTTTATTTATTGGATTCCAAGTTGTTTTATGTGGTTTAATGTCGCTTAAATCAATTGCTCTTATTTTCTTTATGGAGTAATTGGGCATAAGTTACATCTACATAGAAAAAAACGAAGGGTAGAGTAGACTTAGCTACATTTGACATCCTTATATCAAGAGGTAATAGGGCATAAGTCACATGACTGCAGAATAACATAAAAGGGTAAAAAGTATAAGTGGTAATTCTCATTATTATACCAAAAGGTAATGGAGCATAAGAAACAGTGTTTAGCAAACAAATCAGTAGGATGTTTGTAAACTTGAACTTGTAAATGGTAGTAGGGTATAACCGACGCTTAATGTCTTTGACGACAATGGTAAAGAGGCATTAGTTCCAGCTTTCAAAACAGGTACTAATGGTAAAAAGTAATATACGCCTGGAGCCTTTACGGCAGTAAAAAGTAAAAATGTATTACCGACTATAACCCAAAAGTGATGCCATTTTTAGAGGTACAAGCGCCTTTAGAGTAAAAAAGGCCCAAAATTCGGTCGGTTAAATGAAATGACACTTCAAAAACGCAGTTTTTTGCTTGGGCATAAACGACACGAAAGTCATCGTAGAGCCATGGGAGTGAGCGCATTCGAAAGAGCGAAAAATTTTAAGTAGGATGGCATTCATAACTCATTTTCGACCAAAATGTCGCTTATGCCCTATTACCTTTTAACCGTCGATATAATCTAGGTGTCTTTAAGTCTCGCGTGAACATGTATCGGCTGGGTAAGCATGCCCCACCTTAGACTGCATTTCCGCCTGAGATAATGCGCAATGTCGGTCAAACGCGAATCTGCTCATTATAAAACAAAATAATAGAATGTAATGGCGTCGCTGTCAGTGTATCGAGCTTTGAAGTCGTGTGGCGCCATCTAGTTTTGTTAGGTGGTTTACAATCGTCCAAAGGTTGATGATTAAGATTATATAAGCGCTAGATGGCACTTTATCCCTATTCTTTTTAGTGCTAACGCATGGGGAATGTCTTTGGACACCGTCCTCGTTCACTTCGGAAGAAGAGCCTAATGCAGCGCAGAAGCATGCATCGAAGGTATGTGGTATTCTCAGCGAGCGATTCTCCATGCTAGCTTCCAACAGAAGCAGGCGCGAGAAACCGATTCCCGGACTACACACTAAACATGAACTTGCACCTCAGTATCCACGCTTTTACGGGGCGTCACGGGATATTGGGCGGCAATATTGGGCCACCCTGGTGGAAAAGTGACCTAACACCATTCCTATCCCGTCCTAAAGGCTGGCAACGCATTGGCTTCGCCGTTGGTGTTGCGAACGACTATATATGACAATAACCACTGTCCACAAACTAAGCCGTCTGCCTTTTTCCTAGCTATGCAATAAACGAAAAAAAGACAGTATCAAAATATAGTATCTCTCTTAATAAGCTTAATTGTAGGGTTTTAATAGCTTCTCTACGTAATTAAACTATTGAGTTATGTAATGATACAAGCTTGCAATTTGAGGTATGACTCGAGATGTATTTCTTTAAAGATATTACAGCAATTATTACAATAAAACAGATTAGACGACAAGTACATGTTTTAGCGGCAAAATGTTGACAAGAAGAAATAAATATCAATTTGACACTTAGCGTTGGTTTGGTGTTGCCAGTGCAGTTTCTTATGGCCTGGCGCCAAATAAATGTGTTTGATATGGTATATTGTTAAAGTTCATGTTATTTTTTTAAACCTTTTTGAGTCTGTAGTCACATGTTAAGATATTCGTTACCATTACCAAAACCCGTAATTGGTCGTGGACTACCACTAGGTTATTGTATTAAATATTCAATTTTAAGCACTTACCTTTAACGGCGCTCAATTTATTGCCAACCATCTGTTTAGCCACGAACGCCGCCATCTTGTTCTAATTGATTACTTCACAACTGTAACAAAACGGAAGCTAATTTTAATACCTAACATACATGCCATTGGTAATCTATAATAGTATAAAATGTTAATTCATGCCATGTCTGTACATTGAAGATATAAAAAAAAACAACTAGACTAAACGTAAGTACTGACATTGCTGACACGTATCTTAAAATAAAAAATATTTTTAGAGAATTTGTATGCCGTATTTTCAGCAAACAAGGTTTGCAGTCAGCTTAATGCTGTGCCATATCCGATACAACGCTGATTTTCAGTGTAAACCTTCCTTTTTGAGTAATACTAAAACGACCCGAATATTTTATTAATTTAATTTAAAAACTAATTAATTTGTAAATAATAATATATTCTTACATAGAATAAACAATATGAATATTTTGTTAACTATGATTTAAATAAAAAATATAACTCATGCTTGCCTACATTGTTACAGGCTTGTATGTATATTGCGCATAACAACGTGTATCGATGCATCTAATCGAATATGATCGGATGCAGACAGCGATTGTCTACTTTTGCCCCGTCACTGATATGAGGCAACAATTCTCTTTGGTATAATCTATAAATGTTTCATATGATATCTTAGTGTACAACTTAGTGGAAACAATTTTCTCCAGCGCTGCTTAAAACTTCAGAAATATCCGCGTTAAGACTTTTTAATTACGTTTTCACAGCTCCGAGCGTGGCGTTCAACTCAAAAAGTTTTTACACCCATTATAAATCTTGATTTTGTGGCCTCTTAAGTTTTAACTCAAACCTTATTCTCGTCCCCGGGGCGTTATTTACGAAATTTCCACCCTTAAAATGTAAAGAGCGTTTAAAAAACTTTCAAAATCCAAAATGATACACTCTTAGGGAGTAACACAAATTATGTTTAGTGTTGTTACAATTGGCGGTTAAAAATGAATATTACATTCCTTATAATATTACATACATACATACATAACTTCACGCCAGGTCCCTTGCGGGGTAGGCACGAACAACAGAGCGCCATTTAGGCTTATTCTTACACACCTCACTTGCTTCTTTGACATTCATAGCTCTTGTCATGCACGCTCGTCTGTTCTTAAGGCCTCACCTTCTGCTAGTACACGATCAATTTGATCATGGAAGGTGTGTCGTGGCCTTCCGCGACTTCTCCATCCATCCACTTTTGCATTGTATATCTGTTTAGTCATTCTTTCATCATACATTCTTTCCACATGCCCGAACCACCGGAGCATTTCTTTCCTTACCTTCACCCCGACACTCTCTTTCAGACCAACTCTCTTTCTTACTTCGGTATTACGAACGCGGTCCGCGAGCGTCACTCCGCAGATTTTCCGCAGTGCTCGTATCTCGACCGCGTTTACTCTACTTTCGTGCTCTCTATTCCATACCCAACACTCGCTTCCATACGTGAGCGTAGGTACCAGCACCGCGTTGTGTATGGCAAGCTGGGCCTTCTGGCTGAGGTTCTTAGCGCCTAGAAGTTTACCTAACGCTCCATTCACACTATTCCCCAAATTCACTCTTCTTTCTATATCAGCGGTGTACCTTCCATCGCTACTAAAAGCACATCCGAGATATACAAACTCATTCACTTGTTCCAGCATAACATCATTATAATATTGTGCAACTATAACCTGACTATAACGCTTAGAGCAATAATTAATATTTTTGCCTTCTGCAAATATTCTAGTTTAGCTATGGTCAGATCAGTGAACCATAAACAAAGCGAATTTATTTGTTATTTTAATTTTAACGCTGATCGAGTTTAAAATCCGCTAAAAATATATAGATTATTTTGTTGCATGACTTCAGTAAACATCTAGATGGCACACCTGATGGAAAGCGGTTACCATCGCCTATAGACACTCGCAACACCAAACGTACAACAAATGCGCTGCTGCTCTCTAAAGGATGACTGGAATCGAGCTATTAAAGCCGAAACACAACTCAATATTCTTATGGCGGCATACTCTAGTACCAGGGATGGTAGCCATTCAGACGGGCAAATACCCTACCTCCTGGCTGTGGGTTGTTTTATCGCTTCTTACGACAGGCCGCCTGGCCGCAGGAAATTGTATTCTTTCTTCGTCCCTGCACGGTTAAATTATTTATTTAATTTCCGTAATTCTAACATTTATATATTTATTATTATTAGGTATTATTAATTTCTAAACTATATTCTATACTATTAATTATTGTATAATATTATATTGTTGTTGTAGTTATGCTTTGTAATGGCGTAATGCCTGTCGTGCCGATACCTTAAGGTCTCAGTGGAAGATCAGCGCTGACTAGCCTTATGCTGACGCTTGCCCCTTTTAGGACAAATTTTGTCTTTAGTCTATTTTTTTAAGCACTTAGTTTTATATTAGTTTAATTGTCCTTAATAAAATTATTTTCTTTCGTCTTCTTTCTTCAATTAAAAGAACAATTTTTCATTTCCAACAAAGCTTATAATCGGGTCCTTATAATTCCAAAGACGACTCTGAGTGAAGCTTAAGAAATGAAGTCCAAAATATAGGTATTCCTTCTTAAAACCGACTTAAGGGATTCCTCCGAGCTCTCGACTCGAATAATCCCCGTGAGAAATTGATTACTTTTTAATCGAGCCAATTTTCAACCACAACGGATTCTTCGGGACTTGAAAAAATTACAAGATTCCTTTTTCTGGGGCTTTCAGAGGGTAATTTAATTTTTCTTTAATCTTTCGAATACGTTTATTCTAAATTCAATTTTTTATTCAAACTAATACCGCTTTTGATATGTCAGTACAGTCAGCGATGAGGAATCAGTGCTCGGCATATTTGCAGTAGAACACTTAGAAGACAATAATACGCTGTGCAATAATTACGGTCACAAAGGACTCCCGACATGTACAAAGAATATATACAAATATACAACAATAATAAATGGGCCGAAGCCTGCAAATCATAACAATAGCTTCACTAGAAGATCTTCCTTTGAGACAAGAAAGCATTCCATCACGCTCCTCCACCATATATGAGTCGTCGCTAAGTACTCAGTCCCGAAAGTTTATTGAGCGCATACATTCCTATGAGCGATGAGGGTTTCCTGATTCGTTCAGTGTGGCGCTCCCGCACCGAATCAAAAACCGCTCAAAGACATACAGGCAACCGTTAAGCTATCGATACTGCATATCTGCATATACCAAGATAACTCATTCTGTACAGACAAGTTAGGAAGGGGCTTAAATTCAACTTGAAAAAATTTTTTGGAAGGTTAATTTAAAAATAAATTTATTTTCTTACAGCTGAGGCAGACGAACCAGACATGTCAGCAATTTCATTGGAAGAAATTTTATAGCACCCTTTTTGTAAATTCTTTATCGTAGTGCTTAGGGAAAACCTCAGCTGGGAGCTTATTCTAAATCGAAACGAAAGAGAAGCGCTCTAGAGAAACGTTGCGTACATGACCGAACTGGCTCGAGGAAATGCGGATGAACATCCAGCCGACGGCGACCCGTGCAGTTGTAGAAAGAAGATGAAGGCACCATTCTGAACAGTTCCTCGGAACACTCCCCATTGTACAGTCGGTAGAATACCAAGAGACGAGAAGCCTACACCTAAAGTAATGGCTATGCAAACAAAAATACTTTAAGCT
This sequence comes from Dendrolimus punctatus, assembly GCA_012273795.1. NCBI lineage: Eukaryota > Metazoa > Arthropoda > Insecta > Lepidoptera > Lasiocampidae > Dendrolimus > Dendrolimus punctatus. Next base: position 15,669,523 of record CM022549.1, read on the forward strand.
GAAAAAGTTACACTTGTGTTCTGTTGAGTTATAGACAATGGACCATGTTGGGGCCAGATGCCAATCCCATTCAACAAGAACAAAATCATATTTAATAAATCACTGAACCTGATTAACTGTCAACTGAAAAAGTTGAATTGAGAAATTTACCATGTCAGGAGTTAATATTATTTCAAATTTATATTCTTACCGTTACCACGAACCAGAAGCACTGCACTGATTTTAACAAGTGATATTATGAATTCACGTTTCAAGTTGATTTCCTTTGGTGTAAGTTCCAGCTGAATAACCACAGACGGCTGGTTCAGCGATATCGGACTTGGTGGGCGTCCCGACTCCGTAGGAGTAGGAGCTGAGGCATTCAGCCCGGAAACAGCGCGCTTGAGGATCGAGCTCCTGTGTGGTTCGACCTCATCTCGACCGCTGCGCGGGATGACTGTATCACATTGTGGTGTAAAAGGCTGAACAAGCTAAGCCAACAGGCTAATTAATATGTGCACAAAAGCCAGATAGATATACTTGTATAATACTAACCATCTTATTAATGGCAGTGTCATATTTGTCAAGATCTCAAGAGCATATCCCTTATCGGATGATGCCAGGATGCTATACAATCTAGTTAAAGTAGGCATTAAGCGGCGGTAATTTAAGTGTGTTGCTCCTATGAGGGTGGCATGGTCAATATTGACCAAACCCTCTTATAAATAAAGCGAAAAAAAATCTTATTAATCAAACCATAGCACTGTACAATCTTGGTCAACGCCATCTATGGACGATTGACGAAATCATACAAATGTAACAATTTTATTACAAATTCTAACACTAGGAATCGAACCCGGAACCTCTGTTGAACGCAACACAAAAGCTTAACTCACTCAACCAGTAGTCATAAATAATTGTAATAAGTTATTTTATTCTCAGTAAAGAAATCAAAATAATAATATATTTCATGTTGTATCTCCCAAGGGTGTGGACCTTGAGTATACATCAATATCTGAAACCTCATAACCATAGTTATTGCGAGAATGTCCTTTCCGAGACCATTAATGGGCATACTCGCATATCTCGAATCCATTTGAAATTCAATAAAATTTAATATCTTAGTAGAGCCATGTCTCGATTGTGTAAAATGCGGGCCCGTATTCTTGGAAACTTATTCCATTTTTCACGGTAGAAATTATCGTATATTTTTTAATTTTTTGAGAGCAATAGTTAAACAGGCTAACATCTGGCAAGTGGTTATTGGCACCTATAAAAATCATGCAAATTGACTTATTTCCGAGCCATAAAGAAGAACAAAGAAGCTATAGAGAAAAATATTTAAAACTGACTCGCTTTCACGTTTGTTTTGTATTAATATGAATTAAGTTATAAAACAGAACACTATTCATAACTATTCAATTTAATTATTAATTATGTAACAAGTTACTGTACCAAAATGTAAATAAATGACTTTATAAATATACATCTTTCAATTATAAAAGGTAATAGACAACTAACGCCATCTAGCGAGAACGTTGCGGTTTACTGCGACGACGAACGCAGCATTTGATTCCGAAAAAAATCACAAGATGGCGGTGTTTTTGACAGTATGAAATGGGTTAGTCTGGAATTTGTATTCGTAATAAAAATGGACTAGTACTATTTATTATGCAGTCGTATTTAATAAAATATAATAGTCATTTACAATTTACTAAAGGAATTTTAATTTGTTGAATTTAATATTAAAGGAAATATGTAAGATGCGATCGACTTTTTTACAATAGATGTCGTTGTGAAAACACAAAAGAAGAATGACGTTCTTTAGAACTTTAGAATTTAGGGTTTTTTCTGTTACATTTATGTTTCCTTTTTCTTCGTTATTTTCATTACTAGAAGTTTTTCGATACTGGCAACGATTAAGTTCGCACCAGTTTTAAGAAAATACTTCAGTGCGTTTGACACTTTTTCATGTTGCCTAAGGCTACATTAGATTTGATTTTTCAAATAGGTCGACCCGCCCTGCGACCTGGCAAGAGCCATGCAGAGCAGCGACAACCGGGGGGGGCTGCGGTCACTTTTTGTGAGACAGTAATGTCTCTCAAGGAGGCCGCAGAACGCGATAGGAAGAGAAGTACTGCAGCGCGTGCTAATGCGTCTACTCGAGGTCGCCGGCTTTCAGCTGGCACCCGGAGAAGCAGGTACGCGCATTTATACTTCCCTCCCTGAGTTAGGTTCCGTTAATACTGTGGGGGGCCTTTAGCTTGCTAGGGAGCAAAGGACCATCTACCTCGCACAACGAAGTGGATGTATTCTCTCGGGGCACATCCAGGCACTTTGTTGCGCTGGATCGGCTGGGTGTAACTATGTTCTAAATCTCAGCCTTTTGTTCACATAAAAGTGCAGGGTCGACAGGGAGGAGTGGGTTTTTAGTGGGTATTGGGGTTGCTTGCTCGTGCAGCTTCCTTTGAGTCTTTCCACACTAGCTGAGTCGATCGCGGATGGATCACTGCCAAGAGCATAGTATTGCTGCAGTGATGCCGCTCCCGACCGACGTGCGTCGTTTTCCTGGCAACGACCCAGTCTGTGCGTAAATCGGTAGCATTTTCCCTCGCCTCAAAAAAAAGATTTGATTTTTCAAATAACTTGTACAGTGGAAACTCGTTTAACCGGAATGATTGTTAATCACTGTCGAAAGGTATCCGGATAATGGAATAAATGAATAAAAACTATTTTTGTTCATGTTATTAACTCTAGAAAGATAACTTACCTCGTTTACTTGCACGTGTTTATTCGAAATAACAAATGTCAACCGAATTCGTCAAACATCAGATACATGATACATATGTATGAATTTAGTAGCTGCATAGACATAAATTGACAAAATATTACAATCTTAATCACGAATTGACTGCGAATCCGGATAATTGTGAATCCGTATAACTGAGGTCCGGATAATGAAGTCTTCACTGTATTACTTAAAATATTTTAGTGAATGCAATTCATATGAAAATAAGCATTAAACTCGAGTCTTTACTAACAACACCTTTCAATATCCAACAGTGTTATGCAAAGGACTTTGTTGAACACCAATTTTGCATTCCATTACAGAACTTTGCGCTGTGAATCCGCCAAGTTTCATTAAAGAGGAGAAAGTAGTTTATATTGTTCGACGACTTTTAAAAGTTTTAACAACCAATACTTTTGTGTACTTGAGTGAAATAAACCACGCTAATGTCACATTATTAGACACGCCATGCAGGTACTTAAGAGTCCACTCTACGCAATAGTGATGATAAATCTAGACATTGTAGATTTTTAAACACAATGAACATTATATTTTCTTAAGTTTTCGCGGCTTGTATACATAATAAAACAACGTTTTAACGGTTTTGTGCGCGGTAATTTATTTGATTTTGGTTGTTCCGATGTTGAAGAGTTTCTTACGCTGCTTCGTCTTTTCAACACAACATGTTGTGAACCGGTGATAAATAAGATTAGGCACCCATAGAGGAAATAAAAACTAAATTATTAAAATGAACAAGTTGGCGGTAGGCTAAATAAAACTTTCGTTGGACAAATGTCACCTTTGTCGTCCTTGAACACGGCCACTGAAACGCGGCCGAAACGTCGGAATAACCAAAATCAAATAAATTACCGCGCTTAAAACAGTTAAAACGTAGTTTAATTACATGAACAATAATTAAAAATTCCAATCATCTAAACACTGAAGAAACTGTGTATTTTATGGCGTTACAGGGAGTTGTCGTTAAATGGAGAGAACTCTGTTAATTTAACATATTTGTCAGAAGTCTTTTGCTGCACCAGTATTTTTTTTGTACTTTTATACTTATTTAATTTATATCTTGCGATATGGAGGCTTATTAATGATAAATGAAGTACTTAAAAATTTCGGTATTTTGGAATTTCTTAGAAATTTTGGTATGCATGATGCCGGCAGTCGAGTTTATTACGGGCTAGGATAGTAAAACGTTCAAAAATGTATACAGCTGCGCAACTTTTACTAATTTTCGTTAATTAAAAGGTACTTTCTAATACTTTATTGTTGTTGTTATTGAGAGAGGATGTAATGTTATATAGAGTATATCATTGTATGGAAGACAAGTTAAATAAACCAAAGCCAAGTGATTTTGACGCTTAAGAGAGTTTCTCGTTAAATCGAGTGACGTTACATGGTTTTTACACTTTATATGAATGATCAAAATCGGTTCAGAAACAAAACTTAAACAACCCCTTTTTACTTGATTTCAAGGACTATCCTGCTATATCTTCTTTTTATTTTCTTTCGTTAAGATTTTAGAGGTCTTCAGGTAGAAGTGAAACAATGTTGTGTGTTTGAATTGCAGTTCAGGAATGCATGATGTAGGCTCGCTCCGCGCTTACTAAAGTACTACAAAAATGCAGACGCTTAGCAGCTAACGGAGCGAGCTATGTCCCCGCGGTAGGCGGGGCGTGGTCGCACGGGCTTTACGGGGGTGAGGTCAGCGGAGTGATTCTGTCCGCAACAATTTGTGAGCGGCCGCCGTGGTGATCGGACGTCTGCGGCTACAAGATGATCGGATCCCAAACAGGTGGTACTTGTCAACCATCTTCTCTATTGAGATTTGAGTGTTTTCTGATTTCAATAGCCTCACGCATCATTCTAGATATGAACCGATTCTCTTTCGCAAGGATATATAGTTAAAACCGTTAACACGTAGTTTTATTAATTATTACCCTAATCAGGAATCGAATCGGCTATTTTAAGAATAAACAGAAATAGTTGATTAAAACAATTTCTGTGATGGAATGTCAAAGTTAACAATGTAAATAGGGACCGAAACTCTTTAATACATACATACAAGTATGAATGACACATAACTTATGCGTAAAACTTTTCTCAATATATTGTTTTTCTAAAATGCTTTTTATAAAGCAAATATTTCTTCACTAAACAATGACTTTATAAAAGAAGGTGCTTTAAAAGTGATCTCTTTTTATATATAGGTATAGCTGATGTTTGCTCATGTCATACCAGTTTGATTTACATAGGCTTGAGTAAAATGTTGCCAGGTATAGGATAATTCCAAAAACCTGTGGATTTATTAAACACTTTCCCTGATTATAACTGTCATTATTTATTTATTTGGTTCGTTTACAGTTACTACACCATAACATTGTAGGAGACAATTTAAATGTTCAATACTAATATAAGTGTGTAACCTATTACAAACAAACACAGCTTTGGTTGAAAGTTAATAAAAAATATTTAATAAAAAATAATAATCATAAAATATAAGGACAAATAAATTTAGACATGAATTTATAGAAATACACAAGCACACATTTTTAGTTAACTATTAAATGGATTAATTGGATTATAAAAAAAAATTAAAAAAATTATATGTTATATAGTCAAACTATCATAAAAATAATGTTACACTTTGATACTTTCGAAATTATATTAAATTCAAAATTCAAAAGTTTTTATTCAAAATAAGTTCCACTGGAGAACACTTTTTGAAGGTCATAGATATAGGTTAAAATTTAATTTTACTTCCTAGTCTATGTACACCGCTTCGCAACGTGTTATTGCTGTTAAGGAGAAGAAGCGGCAAGAAACTCCCCAGCAACACGTCTAGCTAAAAATTGCTTTTCTTTATATTTGTTGTTCTATTTTTTACATTTAAGTACTTTTTTTTTAAAGATTTTATACAGAATTATGTTACAGAGTAACTTTTGAAGAATTAATGGAGTTGTAGCAAACAGTGCAAACAGATTATGGAGAAATATAACATGTTCAACGATTACTTGATTACATTTTACATACAAAAAACAAATAGAAAGAAGAAAGAAAGAAAAAATATTTATTGAAAACTACATACAAACCAAAACATACTTATAAATGAGACAATACAACTGTGAAATGAAGTTTGAATCGGTCCTCATTCAGCATGATGCTGACTGACTCGAGCAGCGCTGGTCTTCCGCTAGGGCCGTTGACTTGAAACTTTGGTTTTTCATTTGCGCTAAGAGGTAACATAGAGGGTAACATATTGGTGATGTCTCTAGTGTTTCAAATGTATATATAGGCGTAGGTAACCATTTTCCATCTAGCGCCCAGTTACCTCTTAGTTATCGATAACAAAAAACATTTGTTTAAACTTTCGTTGAATTTGGATATCATGTAATAAAATATAGTAACTACTATATTTTAAACTAGCTGCTAGCCGTGCTCACTTCGCTGGGCATCAGAAAAAAATATTTATTATTAATCACACTCAAATATACCCTATGTCACTAAGGAATAATGTAGCTTACTACTGGTGAAAGAATTTTTTAAGTCGTTTTAGTAGATCCAGAGATTAATATTAATTAATATTATTATAGAAGTATAGATTATTATATATTATTAAATTAATGATACACATAATATTATTTATCGCGAATTTCATGTGTTATATTTTTATTTTAGTCTTATTTATTTGGTTTACCAACAATTATTTACACTAATATCAAGGATGTATATGGCTTTATAAAAAAATGACATATGAAGTAATTACTTATAGGCAAACACTACATGCAATTTGATATTTAATAGTTTGATAAATTATAATATAATTAATTGAAAGAAGAAGGCAATAAGTGGTCAGTAATTAAGTTATTAGTATAACGTATCAAAATTAAGATATTTTTGCAAGCTTACAATATTTTACAACAAAGAATAAGTTGCTTTCTTACAATATGAAAAATTATGCGACTTAGATTTGGGCACCTGGCAACTCAGCTGACCCAATTTCGACCCCGTACACACTACACAATATATATGTAAATCGTCAACAGTCAACCGTGGTCTGCAATATTTGGTTTGTTTTTCCACCCTTGCAAAAATGAAAATGTTGCGTGTCCGCAGTGTTTGCTTTTGTTGCCATTGTTGGAATAATCAGCGAGATATTCGCCACTCAGGGGTTACATACTATTCTGTTATGTTACATTTTTTGAAGTGATACCTTCTTATGGGAGGGTAAGCCGCTTTGTTACGTAACACATTACGGCGCCAGTCTGTCTGGCTTCCATTTCTCTCACGCATACGGCAGCGCTAGGCAGGCATTGTACTGTATTTCGGTAATTAGATTAAATAATGATGCTGATAATGTACATACACAAACCACTAATGTACATATTCAGGAATTGTAACTAAGAATAAAATATATTTTATAATCAATGAAAGATTTTATTAATAAATAATACAATTTCCTGCGGCCGGGCGGCCTGTCGTAAGAGGCGACAAAACAACCCACAGCCAGGTGGTAGGGCATTTGCCCGTCTGGATGGCTACCACCCCTGGTCTAAAGCATGTCGCCATAACAACCTTGAGTTGTGTTCCGGCATTAGTGGCCAGGTTCCAGTCTCCCTTAAGAGAGCAGCAGCGCATTTGTAGCACCTTTGGTGTTGCAAATGTTCATAGGCGATGATAACCGCTTTCCATCAAGTGGGCCATCTGCCTGTCTGCTGAACTCCTGCAATATATTTTTTTTAAACCTTTCCTTAGACTATTTAAAAAAAGTTCTACTAGTTAAAACTAAATATAATTAATTGAGCTAATTTAGTTTTTCAGCGGAGGACACTGTGTCAAAGCTAATGCCTATTCTTCGTTATCAAATTCCAGGACCAAGGCTAGTCTTACTTTGGTCAATTACCGATCTAGCTGATACTAGAGCTGTTGAACTACTTGACTTGAAGAGATTCCAAGGCTTCGATAGGCCCGTGTACATTTTTATGTATAGAAGTCCACCGGTTGTCAAGGATTAAATACACTATATGTATATTAATATCATGAAGAGATAAAGTTTGTAACGTTGTAGGGAGTAATCTCTGGATCTACTAAACCGATTTTGAAAATTCTTTCACCAGTAGAAAGCTACATTATTACTAAGTAACATAGGGTATTATTGATTGTGATAAATAATATGTATTTTTAATTTCTTCTGATGCCCAGCGAAGTGGGCACGGGTCAGCTAGTAAGTACTACATAATCTTCTATAGTTCATGGACCCACCTAAACCTATTCTGTGGCCAAGGAGCAGGTGCTGACTTTTCTCCCCACGTCGCAATATCTTAGTACACTGTAGGCAACCGTACGCAAAGATGCCGAACCGTGACAACGATGCCTCGGCGTGCGATAACCATGAATTTTACAAGCAACGTTTAACTTCAATATTGTCCAATGTAGTACAATAAAAGGAGCGTAAAAAGTCGAATTGTCCCGTGTCGTCCCTTTACGAGACGCGGCCATCCCAATTGCATGGCGTCGAAAGAGCCAGATTTGCATATAAATTGAACTCGGGTGCTCCCACTTTGTTCAAGGGACGGTAATATTGGAGTGTGGTGGAAGACATTGGCTCCAGATACTGTATATCTTTATTTAGATGTAAGTACTGAAAGTTATGTGTGGAATAATGTCTGTAGTTTTCTTTTTACAAGCTTTTATTTAACTTGCAATGGATGTATGTATGTAAGTTCGGGTGGAATCTTGCAAGTTAAATTTGAACAACTTCCCGGTTTCCGATTGAGTTGAAATTTTACACGCATATGTATATCGCGTGACAATGCAATAATATGGTACCATGGAGCTGATCTGATGATGGAAACAAGGTAGACCCGTCATGTATGGGCTCGTTTTACTTGTCTTGGCTAGCACTCTGCTGCTACATGATATCCAGGATCTCGAAAGCTTATATTTAACTATTTTTAAAAACTTTTTAAAAAAACAAGTTATTGGTTGCTTATGCTTAGGCTGCACGCGAACGACAAATGCTTACCATCAGTTCATTTGCGTACTGGGCCATTTGCATGGAGAGAGTTTCTTGCCTTAAAGATTGTCGACCTTATAAATAGCTATGAACACTTTTCGATTGGTGAGCTATCATATTATGCGTGTTTATAAAGTAATATATCATATATTAAATAAAAGAAAGTCGTGTTAGTTACACTATTTATAACTCAAAAACGGCTGTACCGATTTGGCTAAAAATTGGTGCGAGGTAGCTTAGAACCAGGAGATGGATAGGATACTTTTTATCCCGTTGGAACCGGTAAGTGGCGCTGAGATCGGGTTCTAGAATCCTCTAATCACCTGGAGCGATTTTGGTAATTTTGTTTTTGTGGGTTTGAGTGGGTCCCCCCGGATGGTTTAAATACACAATTGGAACCGGTAGGTGGCGCTGAGATCGGGTTCTAGCATCCTCCTAATCACCTAGACCGATTTTGGTAATTTTGTTTTTGTGGGTTTGAGTGGGTCCCCCCGGATGGTTTAAATACACAATTGGAACCGGTAGGTGGCGCTGGGATCGGGTTCTAGCATCCTCCTAATCACCTAGACCGATTTTGGTAATTTTGTTTTTGTGGGTTTGAGTGGGTCCCCCCGGATGGTTTAAATACACAATTGGAACCGGTAGGTGGCGCTGGGATCCGGTCCTAGATTTTTCAGAGCAGGACAACATCTGCCGGGGCCGCTAGTATTTGTTATCATATGGGTAGAGTTACTATTTACTATACCCAATAACCACTTACAGATTACACCAAAACCCAAAATGGAACTTGTAAAAATGTATCCGGAAAGTAGGAAAACGTTGAAAATTTCATTTAAGCGAAAAAAGCGCTGCAAAGCTGAAATACACTTTAATATTTAAAGCTCATATTACTTAAGCGGAAAACTAGGTCAGTCTACTGCCACTTGGCAGTTGTTGCATATTTTCATTTAAGATTTATTGGATTTCGAAAAATTAAGCTTTAATTGTATCGAGTAACTAGTATCTCAGTCGCTTAATTTCAAAATCTAGCAACTGGCCTTGTTTTTGACATGCTTCTATTAGTTTGACTGCATATATGTATATCTGTATATAACGGATTTTCACAAAATAGTTTTCACCGGTTTCAAAACGTCAGATCAACATGAAAGCTTTCATATTTGTTAAGGACCGATGACAGTACAATAATTTTATAAATTTGTCTTCGTGTCCTGCCAAAATCACCAGGATAAAACTAGTTAACTATAAACTACACCTAGAATAAGAGTGCCACATTGTATATGCTATGGCAGACATAAATTGGATTTTTAAAAGTTGCATTATCGGAATCTGCTGGTCCGAATGTTTTGTTTGCTGAAGAGTTTCTTGCGCCGCTTCTTCTCTTCAAGCCACAACATGTTACGAAGCGCTGGTAAATTAGATTAGGCTCCCATAGAGTAAATAATAGCCTTAAACAAAATTGAAACTAAATAATTAAAATGAACAAGTTGGCGGTAGGCTAAATAAAACCTTAACAATACTTGTTGACACTTGACATCTTTGTCTTCCGTGATCACGGCTACTCAAAAGTGGCCGAAACGTCGGAATAACAAAAATCAAATAAATTTCAAAATTCTTTTCTTTCTTCTTTATTTCTTTCTTCTATATTGTGGATCGAAGAATACGTGGAATCATGCTTTAAATATGTTCCCAAAATATCGAATAGCAGATGTATGACATTATATGTAAATGGTTTGTAAAGCATAATCTTGGACTGGCATTAAAGAAAACCTAACATGTTATGACTTTCCATTTTTATTTTCCAATTAATTTTTAAACAATATTTTTCAGTGGAAGCGCGACATTTTCCGATGTTTTCCAGGCGGCTGGAGAAATTAATCTCGTCCCGAGTTTCAAATGGAAAAAATAAGCTCTTTCGCTCGTTGAACATATAAATTATTTTAAAATATTTTGTGTTACGGCACGAATACCAAAGAAGGGTACACACCAGTTCAGCCAGGCATGAACCAGTACGCTCGCGCCGGTGTGTACACGCATTAACATAAATTGTCTATGAGAAACACTCGTAGTCTACGGCCAACGGCAATATTCGAAAATATTCACTACGATCGACGTCGATTTATTGTACGCGCAACTAAAATTTATTGTTAATCGCAAAATATTAAAATATACGCATTTTTAGAGCAAAAGATGCTTCATTGAAGACTTCCTACGCTACATATGGACCTTCAGCGCCAAATCTAGGAAATTTGGAACCAGCAAATACCGAAATGTACAAGAGGTTTCTCCACGCAACACCTTCTCGTCAAAAATAAATAAAATAAGGAGAAACAGGACCTGGGAACCTAAAACGCGCATTACTGGTAAGACCAGCCATCCTGTCTAATCCTACTTCACCATTTCCATTATGTAATACCGTGCCCTATATCAATTTCAGTGTACTTCTTTATGTGTCTAACTTCTTCATCACGTAGCCGTTACGCTTACAACATCGCCAATTTCTCAGGTTAGTACTCCAACATTCTACCAAATCACACATTTCTACCAAAATGAGCGTATCAAATGACCAAAATACAAATAGTTTAACTGCATCAAAGTCTCGCGATAAATTATCTCCATTTAAAGACAATGATGATAATAGTTTACTTATCGATCTCATTAGAAAACGCAACATTATTAAAGGTAGATTAACAAGGTTTGCAAATTATTTATCCACGCTCAGCGAGACAGAATTGTCTAGCCAAGAACAAATTGACCTGAAATTACGGCTTCAGGGAGCTCATAGCTTATTCCGTGAATTTCATGATGTTCAAAGTAAGCTAGATGTTACTGCGTCTGACCTGGAGGAACAGCTCACTCAAAGAGAAACGTTTGAAGACATGTATTATAACACAATTTCGCAAGCTGAATGTCTTCAACTTAATCAGGCTACTAGCAGTCAAAATAGTTGTAATCAGGCACAAAAATCTATCCAGTTACCTATCATTGCAATGCCTACTTTCGATGGTTCATGTGAGCAATGGCTGGAGTTTAGGGACACATTTACATCACTAGTACACAATTCTCGTGATCTCAGCAATATTGAAAAATTTCACTATCTCAAATCGTCTCTAAAAGGAAGCGCAGAACTAGTGATAAACTCTGTAGAATTCTCTAGTGATAATTATTTTGTTGCTTGGGAATTGCTTCTCAATCGGTATAACAACTGCCGCTTACTAATACACAATCACGTGCGATCTTTGTTTAACATGCAAGGTTTCAACAAAGAGTCGCCTATTTCAATTAGAGACTTGATAGATAACGTGTTAAGGAATTTACGTGCTTTAAAGGTTCTCGGGGAACCTACAGACTCTTGGGACACACTCATTATCTATATAATGGCTTCCAAACTGGATAGCAAAACAGAACGCGAGTGGGAGCAACATAAAAGTACCTTGTTCTCAAAGAATAGTGACACTAAAACTCAGATTAAAGTGGATGATTTGGTAAGATTCCTTAAAGATCGAGCGGACATGTTGGAAACACTGCAGTTGTCACATAATAAAACTAGCTTTGAGGTTAAAAAACCTAATACGCAACATAACGCAAAAATCCACTGCAATGTTTCCAGTACTAAGCTACCTCATTCACGCGATTATACTAAGACACTGTGTGTAATGTGTAACACGACAAATCACCCGCTTTATTCATGTCACAAATTCCTTGAGTTCGATTTAAACGATAAACTAAAATTCCTTAATGACAAAAAGCTATGCATAAATTGTATGCGCTCAGGACACACATTAGACTACTGTAGATCGGGACCGTGTCGCATTTGCAACAAAAAACACAACTCATTAGTGCATCCAAATGAACATTATGACAACATTCCCACTGATAACAGGTCAGAGACATGTCGTTCTTCGCCGCACACTAAAATGTCTAATGAGTCGATTCCCATTGCTAGTGAAATGCAACCCGCTCCCGCGACCTACGCCCCGCACTCGTCATCAACATCATTTCACGCGCAGCACAATCGCACCATTCACGCAAACAAAGCGCACATAAATCTGTCTCATCCTGAGCCACCAGTCACAAAACCAGTTTTATTATCAACCGCAGTAGTTGAGATTATCGATGGGTACAATAATGCACATTTAGCACGCGCACTTTTGGACAGCGGCAGTGAACGCTGTTTTATTTCGAATCATTTACGCGACAAACTTCACACGTCATCCATACAGTCCGCTTACGAATTTGAAGGGGTTGGTAACTCTGTCTCCAACACGACCGAAATATGTAACATTCGAATAAATTCTTGTACTAACCCTTACACTACACGTTTAAATTGTTACGTTTTGCCTAACATTACGTCAGCATTGCCTGCAACGTCAATAGACAGTTCACAATTTATTATTCCCAAGCATATTCAGCTTGCAGATCCTCAGTTTTATGAGTCTTCAGACATAGACATCTTAATCGGAGCTGATATGTTTTGGGATTTAATTAATAACACACAAAAAATTAGATTAAAAAATGGGCCTTGCTTAATTAACACAAAGCTAGGGTGGATTATTTCCGGATCTATTTCTTCTATATAATTAACATACATAACACACATATAAACACAGGCAAATAACACAATTTACACCAACGCTTTAATCAACAAAACAAACACACACATAATTTAGAAATAATTTTGATACAGTAATGTCCTTTGAGAACTTATAATAATAGATATGTATATTTTAGGCAGGGATACGCGCATAGACATATTGTACTAGATGCTGCTTTTTTTAAACACTATTACGCGCATTAGTGTCGAAAGATACAGCATAGGCATAATATGAAGTCTAGCCCTGATGCAAGATAAATCATAATCGCACTCACAAAATTATTTACATAGTTCTCAAAACGGTTAGTACGCAATTCAATACATACACAACGTAGTCATCTATGTTTTATACGTTTATTAACGCAAATGCTAAACTTATATTTCGTTAACAGATGTATAGATGTTACATAGTTACCATGTTCACATAATATATAAATATGTATAAAAATAACACGACTGAGTATATATTTTATTATTATATATTTTATTCTAACAAAAAAAAATGTATTTTATCATAATCTTACACGAAGCAATGCGAGCAGACAAAGAGGGAAAGATACAAAGATGAATCTAGCTTTCATTTATATTCTTTCAATTAATATATAGCGCAGGTTATATTTTAAAATTTGTATAACTGAATACCTATTAATACACATAACTTAATTTGATCTTACCGCGATTCGATTAATTTCAATCAGTTGATTTCCTTCTATACATTTAATTTCTGTATCAATTGAATCATTACTTTTACATCATTGTGAGCACAAGTCATAACCACATCACATTATTTGTGCATATTAACGCGACACATCTTATATAGGGTAGACAGAATTCAGGAGAATGCAGTTTGTATTTGGTTGTAAGGCATACATTGCTTTGCAGCAGAATACTTGCCACTGGAAGGGATCTCGTCTTTCTTTTCTGCTTCTTCGCTCTCGTCTTCTGCCTTTAACCATTGCTCAGATGAATCATAATGTTAATGTTAAAATTTGTACACTTTGAACACATAAAAAGAAAATGAGTTTATGTAAAATTGTTGATAAGGGATTCGTAAACTGCTTTTTAGTACTTACATTTATATTTCAAATTTAATTGTTTCATAATCATTTTCTAAACTTCTCATGTTAAATTAATTTAATTGAACTACGCAATTAGATTTAATTTTCAAACAGTTTTAGAACACACATCATTTTGGTGATTTGTGGAAGGATGGAGTACATTCTGTATAAGACAAAATTCATTACACCTTGTATTATTTCTGGTACGGCATTTGCAGTCTGTATCCACCCCCTTCTATCCTATTACGCAATGATCCCTTTCTATAAGTTTTATCCTATTCCGTTTGGTCGTCACCTATAGCGCAGTTGCCGCTACCAATTTGCTGAGGTTCCAGACAACCAGCTGACATCTACTGGATGAGGGAGCCCGCTAGACAATCATGAATCCAACATGCATTCATCTGAAGTGCAGAATATCTTAAAATGCAAAGTGATGAATTATCTGGAGTGGCGACCTTTTCAGTAAGCTGAAGCAAACAATGATACCACCAATGGGGATCATTGGCAAGAAATGAAGGAATTGCACGAACACTGATATCGCACATCCCATAATAATATGTATCTGGATGTAGCACTTCATCTTCCTCCACGCATCGAGGTTGAAGGTACTATAACTTTTGAATGCTGCAGCATCCAAGGCCGGGGGTATGTTACGGCACGAATACCAAAGAAGGGTACACACCAGTTCAGCCGGGCATGAACCAGTACGCTCGCGCCGGTGTGTACACGCATTAACATAAATTGTCTATGAGAAACACTCGTAGTCTACGGCCAACGGCAATATTCGAAAATATTCACTACGATCGACGTCGATTTATTGTACGCGCAACTAAAATTTATTGTTAATCGCAAAATATTAAAATATACGCATTTTTAGAGCAAAAGATGCTTCATTGATTCACTTCCTACGCTACATTTTGTATTTATAAAAAATAAAATTGTTTGGCGTATATTTGAATATATGTTTCTTTCCTTATGTTCCTGCTCCATCTGGCATGATGTTAGTTTTGATGATTGTGTTAAGCAGATGTAGTAAAAGGTGTACGGTCGACAGGTTTTATTTAATTATATTTGCTTTGTTAACTTACAAGCCAATAGATGGCGCTGTATAATAAATGAGGTCGCAAACGATTCCCGAAGGGTACAAAGAATGTATAAATACACATTTTGAACAGCGATAGATGGGTCTGGCCTTGCGAGGAATAACAATATAGGTAGAATGGACGGAGGAGCATTCCATCTCGCTCCTTCAAACTAGGGGCATCCCTAAGTCTACTTAAGCTACGTTCCTCATGAGACGATCAACGACCACGCTCAAGACTGTGATTAATCCCGTTCCACTTGTCTGCGGGCGTTACAATCATAAACACAAGTGGAATGGATTATAGAGCGTTGATATCACTAACGGCGAAATACACAAATGTCATTGGTTGATTTGAAAATTGCGCCCCTATCAATGTCGAGAGATATAGAGAATTAATGCTCTGTAGTCAACTCCCACTTCGACCCACCTCTTGACATGGGTCGTTATAAACGCTGTGAGATCGAAAATGATGACATAATTAGTGACGTTTTCGCCACAACCATAACGACCGCGGTCGCTATGTGGAACGGCTAAGGGAGCATTTTGAGCGTTGTGAGCTACTAATGGCACGCGCTGCATATAAAAGTTATTCACAGAATAATAAACAAATTTAAGACGACGGTTACATAAATAAAACATTTGAGTTGTTCTATTTTGGAATTCAGAAGTTATAATTAATTCCACTGATAAATTTTATCTGATGATTGAAAAATCGGCCCTTAACAAGAAGCATTTGGCCACAGGCGCTAACATTAACATGATCACAGATGGAGCAGGGTCATTAGGCGTATTACCCACGCTCCGAAGGTTTTCCGATAGCCTCATGATGTCATGCGACGATGCTTAGTAGGGTTGACAAAAAAAGTTACATAAATAGTTGTTACAATAAATTTATTATTGCATATCTTATACATATAAAAATTTTGTGTCACGATGATGTTGCCAATAAACTCAAAAACTACTGAACCGATTTTAATCAAATTTGCACACCGTGTGTAGTTTGATCCAACTTGAAAGATAGGATACTTTTTATACCGTTGGAACGGGTAGGTGGCGCTGAGATCGGGTTCTAGAATCCTCCTAATCACCGGGAGCGATTTTGGTGATTTTGTTTTTGTGTGTTTGAGTGGGTTCCCGGATGGTTTAGCTTCGCAATTAGAACCAGTAGGTGGCGTTGACATCGGGTTCTAGAATCCTCCTATGCACCTGGACCGATTATGGTGAATTTGTATTTTTGTCATGAAACAAGGTTTTTTAGGAATTCAAAAAATATGGCGGTACGAAGTTCGCCGGGTCAGCTAGTACTTTACATAAGTATATACATGCTTGAAATAACGGTAAAAATGTGGTATATATATGCCAATTTCAGATAACGGTAAAAAATAAACATCAATATAAAACTTACCGTTATTTTACCGGTAAAAAATATAACGTTAATACTATTTTCATCGTTAATTTCACCGTTATAACTATGTTTTGTTAGCATCATAGCTCTTTTTCACTCGCAAAGATTGTCAAACAGCACTGTGCCTTAGCACAGCGCGATTAATATTTAGAGTTGCTTTGTCGATTGTTCCGGTAACATGCAGTCGTAATAAAACCAATTCCTAAAAAGGCAACTTCGCTTGAAATAACATAAAAATCACCGATACGTATATAGTTATACATACGATTTTTAATGTTATATTATAACGATAAAATCATAAAAGTTGCCAAATAACGGTAGAAAATATACCGGTATGGCAGTCTTTTTTGAAAATACCGGTAATTACCTATACTTTTAAAGGTAATTGATAACGTTTTCAAGCTCTAATCTGAACCATATTTGAACTCACAATGGCATTTGCAAATAGTTATTTGTGTGCAAATATAATGCAGGGAGTATAAATTCACAACGTTCGCAACGGAATAATGTGGAGCGGGGCTCCGCGACCGCACCACGTGCCGCGGTTACGTTGCATTATAAATTTTCGGCCACCGCACATTCAATTATAAATGGTGGGATGCTTCACGTATATTTATTATTGCTACTGGTCGCGTGGTCGAAATTCGACCATAATAATTGATGCCAAAGTCTATACTTCTATAATCACATATTTCGCCATGGCTACACTGTTGATTTGACTTGAATAAGAAACAAAAGAGTATACATATATATGCATGTGTGTATCAAATACATAATAGTGTGTGTAATGTTATTTTTCTATTGATTTAGGGCCGCTTGCATAGTGTTACTTAAATTTATTTAAGAAACACTAAACGCATTTAACACCCTTAAATGCGATTGGCGTCTTGTCCATCGCAAAATTTGTAGCTAAATATGTTTCAAGAACTGTCAATACATTTTGTGTAAAACCTATTTCGGCAGTTTAATATGATTAACTAATTTTATTTAAAGGCGATTGTTATGTAAGCGACCCTTATTGTATACTTTATGCATAATTTTCAAATTGGACAAGTACATTAACAATCTGCCCGTAAAACTGCAAGTTAAAATTTTTTTGCGATTCATTTTGTCACTTGTCAGTTGAAGTTTTTCCACTTGTACGTTGCGATGCGTTTTTCCACTTGTCCGTTGCAATTCATTTTTCCACTTATTCATTGCCATTCGTTTTTTCACTTGTCCGTTGCGATTCATTTTTCCACTTATTCGTTGCCATTCGTTTTTCCACTTGTCCGTTGCGATTCGTTTTTCCACTTGTCCGTTGAAGTTTCACTTCTAATATGTGTCCCAGCACATATTTCGATTTTCGCAGGTTTACTGCAAATTATGATTTGGTTAGGTTGGGTACGTTTTAATGAATGCATGTTTTATTTAAACATATTTTGTTTTATCAAACAAAAACTGAATTCGATCCGGAACCACAAAAACATCCATTGTCTACTCTAAAATTATACACATACAACGGAACATTATCGAATGCGATATGAAATCTTTCGACATCACTCTTCATTCGGACGCATTGATCTATAAAAAACCTATATATTTAATTTTATTTCAAACCGATATTTTTTATATATCAATGTTCGGACGTCAAATTATGTTAATAGAAAAATATTTCAAAAAAAAATTCAATAATATTTCGTTTGCTCAGTTTTGATGAAGAGGCTCCGAAACTACTGAACCGATTTGAAAAATTCATTCCCTATGAGCAAGCTACACTATTCTCGGGTGGCATAGGCTATATTATATTTACAAAAAAAATAGGGATCCTTAATAAAACTCCAATAAAGTAACCCAAGGTGTAAAAAAATACCTAAAATCGCGTGCGCTGCGACAACTATTGATGATAGAATAAAATAATGTACTACGACTTTGCAGAACACATCATTATTTACAAAAAGTGTCGCGACACTATGTATCTAACTATTATAATGATGCCACAATAAGTGTTCTTTAATTTTAAAATTTTAATTAAAATGCCGCCGCTAGAAAATGCTCTTTATTTGTATCTTGGTATTAATCCTTAACAAAATAAATTACTTCATATTCAAGACTGCTTCAATACTTTTATACAACTTTTTGAATTATTCAATTTGGACATTCCATGGGAAAGATATCACGAGTTTAAAAATGTAAGAATTAGTGACGGTGACCACATGACTGTGACACCTTTTCTTGAGCGAAAAATCGTAACACCCCCTCTATATAGAAGTTTCACTTCAAATATTAGCTTTCTTTAGTCTCTTCTTCTCTATATAAATTATGAGTGTGCGAAATTTAATACTCCTCCATCCGCGCAATTTTCGTAAAAAGGTGTACAAAAATGTTGCCTCACGTATTAGTATATAGATTTACATAGCTTTCTCGCTTGTTCTATCAGGTACTGGTAATACTTGTATTACCCAGATTTGTATTGATTAATATAAAGTGGTACTTTTGCCTTCTATACTTGTTTAAATTGATCCTTTGTAAATTTTATTTAGATGTTTTGTTAAGTAAATAAATTTCGACAAAATGCCTACGTTACCCTATAAAGTAAGTCCTATTTTCAATAAAAATATTACATATTATAGCTTTCTCCAGTCTAAGTGCATATACTTTACTTAATAAGGGTTTTTTATATATAAACATCAGTGAAAAGTTACAAGTTAAGTAATGTTATCCTCGCAAATTGCTAATGCGCTGGAACCGCAATTCGATATGTACGCGTACTCGCCGGCCAGTGATGCTAACGTTACTGAGTGTTCGGCTACGCTTACGACACCAAAATGGCGGTCAGGTGCAACGGTTATTTGTGGGGACAATACAGACGAGAAAGCGAGTTTGTTTCATACTAAAGCTTACGAGGATGAATGTTTGTATGTTTGCTACCTTTCCACGCAAAGAACTATTGAATAAATTTTGATGAAACTTCACAGAAACATAGCTTTCAGATTTCATATTATCTTATATTAGAAAAGTATAATATGTAAAGATATGACATTGGCAAAAATAATGATTAATGTCAAGTAGAAATGCTGCCGTTGAGCTAAACATGACGTCCTGCGACAGACACGAACGAGGCAATAACACGCGTCATCGCCGTTGTGTTCTTATTGCGAATTTCTAAGACAAACACAGACGAAGACGCGAGCGATCGTTAGTATTAAAATAAATTTAACGTAAAATAACAAATAAAATTAACATAAATTTAAAACTTATAATTTATCTTCCAATTTCATGGAACACATCTTCCAATACTAGATTTATACAAATGAGACATTGCCCATGAAATTCAGCCCGGGTATATGTGAACGATAACCGGTTGGGCCGGCATAATCCGGGCGATGTGTCGGATAAACCGGTTTACATGACGGTTATAAATTTGGTACAATATACGGAAGCTGGGAGGTTAAAGTTTGTTTTGGTTTATCAAGTTCACAGTATATTTCTTAAAATAGCTAACCCTTGTAAAAAAATTATCAAAAGTTGAGAGATGTTCCGGATAGTGGGAAATAATTTCGCACTTAATTATGTTTTGCTTTGACATACCGGATAATTGGAAATAATGCCCACCGCAGAACGCCGCAAAAAAGGGGGAACCCTTTTTATAAAAAAAGAGTTTATTTTCGAAATCTACAGAACCCACTAACCTAAAAACCGTGAACAGTTTTCAATTTTCTCGAAAAAAAATTTGTTTATTATTAAGGGTTAAGCTACTCAAGCAAAAGTTGTGTGTCACGCAGATCAATATGTTGTAACGGATGTCAGGACTCACGCGAAAAGGTCACGACAGGAACTCCTGTATCAGTCCTTTTGTCCGTGACATATAAGATTATTAGGTGGAGACATATTGGATTCCAGTCATTGAAACTGTGTTCTACCTCAAAATTTAGAGCTACAAAAATACCGACCAAGTTGAGAACCTCCTTCTTTTAGAAGTCGGTTAAAAATGGAAATTTCTTTTTTTTATTGCAGGAGGTCAGCAGACAGGCAGACGGCCCACTTGATAGAAAGCGGTTACCGTCGCCTATGGAAATTTACAACACCAAGGGTGCTACAAATGCGCTGCTGCTCTCTTAAGGAAGACTGGAACCTGGTCACTAATGCCGGAACACAAATCAAGGTTGTTATGGCGACATACTTTAGACCAAGGGTGGTAGCCATCCAGTCGGGCAAATGCCAATGCCAGCCTACCACCTGGCTGTGGGTTGTTTTGTCGCCTCTTACGACAGGCCGCCCGGCTGCAGGAAATCGTATTCTTTCTATGTTCCTGCACGGATATCCGTTCCTGCACAGATAATAAATATATTATTATCAAATTTGTTTCGGTCCAAATTGGACCTATGTTTAATTATCGGTCTTATTGACACTCTAATCTATGCGGCAATTTAAAACTCGCATCTTATTCTCTCGCAGGCTTAGTCCTATAAATTTATGTGTTTATCTCTTTCTAGTGTCACTTTTTCGTGTCATCGAATTTCAAGTTACAACGATCCTAAAGAAGGTTCCCATTAAAATGAAGCTGATACTTAAGAATAATTTCAACGAAAATTTATTCGAAGTAAATCCGTTACATAATTCTGAGATGTAAGCTTTTTTAATTAAAATATTTTTTTAGGGTTTTGTTTTCAAATTACTAAAAAGATAGCAAGTTTGTAAGGTTTTGCGTATCTTACCTTATAATCTGTATTTATTGGCGATTGAAAAATAATGTACTTCTCATGATTGAGTTTTGGAGGTGTGCGACAAAAACCGTTTGAATCTGACTTATTTAACTAAAGATATTTAACGAACTTTTGTTGTTGAACGTTTAATTAAGGTTAAAGTAGGAACAAAAGCGAAAAGAAAAACTCTTGTGTATTTTAGTTATAACCGGTTCAATTTCTATCCGGTTTCAAAACTCTGATTACTTTTTTACCAAAATAAACCATATATTCGTTACATCAACAAAGCGGCAAAGAGGTCATGTTATTTACAACTCATAATTATCAACAGCACGTGAAATACATGACATACGGACGTGAATATTCGCGGCGACATGAATTATTCGCGTGTAAAAAACATATAGCACTCGACAAGCTCGTCGCGTCATTACCGTCGGAATTTACCGTCATTGCCAGCCGCAATTTATTAGTGCAAAAATGTCATACACCTTCCTTTTGGTTATTAATATTTCAACAAGTACAAAAAAATTCGGTAGGTGCGTAACAGTCCACGAACTGTGAATGAATCTATAGAGATAACATTTTCATTGTTTTCTGTTCATATTTTAGCAATAAAACAAAAGTACAAAACGAATCTTAGGACTTACATTGAAATACTTTTATTACTCTACTGAAGAGTAAACAAAGAAAGAAGATTTATTTCGAAGTACAACAAAGTCTTTGTAACACAAAAACAAATAGCACATACAATATATAACGTATTTAAATATGTGATACATAAACTATATTTTTAATAAAACTTTAAAAAATCAAATAAAAGAAGATCTAAAATGAAAGACGTTTGAGGTAAAGGCCTTTACAAGTAAATTCTGTTAAAAGTATTTTGAAGCTGAAGAAATTCGAATTTCTATTGTCAAGACCTGTTTAGTGATAATCTATACGATTATAGACACTGAAAAAAAAACATTTCACGATGTTGTTTTTAATATATAATTATATATACCTACACCTCATAATATCTGAACTTTCAAATAATCCAGTTCATATCCAAGGTCGTGATAACGAAACAAACCAACGTACAAACACGCAAATAATATAGCTACTGTTAACTGTACCGAACTTTATCACTAGCCACCAGCTATTAAACAACCCTAACATAAACCATCCTCTATTAGAAACATATAAAAATGACTGTAAAATAGGGCAACCATAATAAAATTACATTTAAACCGGTATAACCCGACCATTAGACGTGTGTTACGCGAACCGATACATTCAACCGGTTTTACGCGACGTCGTAAAATGTTGGCGTAACATAACCTCCACGCAGAGTTGGTTATAAAAATACTTTTTTGGACATTTTATGTAGCATTATTTTTATATTTTATTATTATAGATTTTATATAAAATATGTAAATGTTGACATTGATGTTTGCATATGAATTCCAATTCTTGTGTTTTTAATTATTTTTTGCTCATTGTTTTAATGACAACTTAAAATTAAGTTTATGAAATTTACAAAATACCTTTATTAAGCCTTTAAGAAAACAAAGTACAAAAAACAAGAATGAAACATATTTTAGAGGCTAAAAACACTATGCAAGCTGTTGTCTGTAACGTTCAGACTAGGTATAATTAATGTAGTGCCAGTGTTAAATTTTATGATCTGCATGTAGTGTGTATGCGGTCATGTTCATGTACATATATATATTAGGATGTGTGTGGGCGTGTGTTTCTGTAGAGAAGCAGATAAGAAAGAACAAAGTAGGATAAAAGTTTTGAGTTTATTGTGACTTAACTAGCTCTTCAGTGGGTATGATAATTATAGTTAAGAGACAGTAACATTTATTAACCTTGTTCTTTATGTCATATTTGGTGATCCACTCACACTCACATTTCTAAATCTTTATTGATTTTCTTATATAAGCAACAATTTATATCAATTGTTTTAAAAAAGCCGTGGCAGCCGTTAGGGGTTAACGCAATGTAATCAATTTTGACGGTTTTATGCGCGTCCTTTTATTTGTTTTTTGTTTCGAGGTTTGGACACATTTCAGTAGTCGTGACCACGCCGTTAAAACGTAGTTTTAATGATATACTAGCGGCCCCGGCAGATGTTACATCCTGCTCTGAAAAAATAAAAATCTAGGACTTGATCTCGACCCATTCAAACACACAAGAACATAATCACGAAAATCAGTCCAGGTGATTAAGAAGATTCTAGAACCCCATCTCAGCGCCACCTACCGGTTCCAACGGGATATATAGTATCCTATATCCGTTTCCTAGTTCCAAGTTACCTCCCCACCAATTTTCAGCCAAATCAGTACAACCGTTCTTGAGTTATAAATAGTGTAACTAACACTACCTTCTTTCATTGAAAACTTAAAAACTAAGTAATAGTCATTTTCCCTCGTTATGTGTGTTCACTAAATATTGCTTACTCGAATACTTATACGAATCGTAAACACAAGCATTTAATCCATTAAAAACAAGTCTGAACTATAGTGTAAAAACTATAATACCTAAAAACACGGCTTAAAGTTCCATTTAAACAAACGACGTGCCGTTTTCACAACTTTTATCAGAAGCGATTCATCTGTTTTCGGAACTACCATTTGTCACACTTTATCTCTGATTTAGTGGCGGTAAAATGTCGCTGCGAGCAATCTGCTGGATTCGACCGAAACGCTTTATCCATTTGTAAACGACTATGGAATAGTTATTGGATGGAAATCGGTAACGGAAAGCAATATCTTAGGGCCCCTTCCTTTCTTAAACAATGATAAATGTTTACAATAAAGAATGTAATAACAGTTTTATTTGGTACTAGCTGCGCTCGCAGTTTCACCCGCGAGGTGACGGAAATCGCTAATTCACACTATATCTTTATAAATTATAGCCTGTGTTATTCTGATGTGTAAGCTATATTACTGTAAAGTTTCATCAAAATTCGTTCAGTGGTTTTTGCGTTACAGTAACAAACATACCTACATCCATTTATCAATCCATACATCTGTACATCCCTATACATCCATGCTTACAAACTTTCGCGTTTATAATATTTATAGAGATAGATTGAATATATGAAATTAAATACCAACGAATCGGGCAAGTGCGTAACAATCGAAGAATAATAAATACGGTAGAGGTAGTTTACGATTCTATAAAGGACATACAGACAAACATTCAGTTAAATATCAAATAAGATATTTTTGTCTCTTCAGAATAAATAGGTCATCTGCTAAAATCTGATAAAATAACTTTAAGGTTGTGAAGAAAACGAGACTTACTGTGACTTTAACTTAGTATACGCTGTTCTGTCATTGCTTTCTATTGTACCGATGAAATTCCTCTTAAAATCCATCAACAGTTCGTGTAATGTTATAAGCGGCACGTTACACCAAGCCGAGCAGGCTTCCAGGATTGAATTCCTCCGGGACGATATCCAATCAGGAGGCGATCGGGTCCAATCACCGAAGAGAAATGGACCGGCGGTAATGTCTTCGCAGATTTCTATATAGATATAACTTGGTTTACGGCCTGTTTCGCTTTGTATCTAGTTTTTGCAATGCTGAACAAGACGATTCTTTACTTAAGGAGGTTGAAAATTAGTGTTTTTACAGGTTACCTTCTTACTTAACTTCGATACTAATATTTAGAGATACAACGAACATTGAGCTTGTCTCAGTATTCCGCCGAGCCGAATTTTCGTAGTATAGATATAGACAACACTTTATTGTTCATCAAAAAAATAATTAGAAAAATGCACAACAAGACAATAGTTACTTCGTAAAATAAAAAGCGGCCTTATCGCTAAAAGCGATCTCCGCTAGACAAACCGACTCAAAGGAAATTCTTAAATTATCTGTAATTATTATGCAACAAAGAAAAAAATAAAAATGATATACATGATCAAATACCAAAATACATTATTGCGTAAGACAAACATGATTCCTGAGTGAATGTTTAAATATGGCAAAGTAGCTTTTCTGAAGTCAGCTGGCAAAGGGTCCCAAAGTAAGAGACAGTCTGCATGCCGAAGGTAACCGTGCATTTTTACAGGATATTTAATGAATATATATCCTAAATGTTATTGTAAAAAAATAAATGTCTCTAGTTAAAACGTAATATAGCTATCAATATTTTGTGATTGAAATATGTAATATACATTTTTGATTAATATTTGTATTTTTTTTAAATTTTAGTATTAGCCACAATGACAAATCTTGTACACAGTCTTTCTTATCGTATGAGTTCAGCAGAAAGGCAGACGGGCCACCGGATAGAAAGCGGTTGCCATCGTGTATGGACATTTGCAACACCAAGGTTAACAAAATAGTTACTACAAATGCTGCACTCTTAAGGGAGAATGTTTATGTATAGAATAAATATTAAAATAATCAGTTATAATCCACTATTCTATTATATTCAACGTTACGATATTTTTAAATCAATCTATCAATTATATTACGAGTTGCCGACACAAATACATTGTATGTAGTTAATTTGGTATAAATATTTTTTATTTCTGTCATTATTTTGAAAACAGTATTGGACTTTTGAAACTAAAGCTAAGTTCAAGTGTTTCAAACAGTTTTCTGAAAGGCATATAGATTCGCAATAAATGGTTACGGGCTTGATGGGGCATACTTCAGGCACGAACAAATCGACGGACCCCAAACTTCCCCCAGTTAACAAACTTCATAAGGAATCCCCTACGGTGGGCTTAAGCATAGTTACCGAAGTTATTTTAGTTTAGGCTATTAACTATGTATAAAGATAACTTATAGATTTTAAAATAGCCTGTGGTTGCCTTGTTTGCACCGTATGTAATTTAGGGCCGCTTGCATAACGATTGCCTTTAAATAAAATTAGTTTATCATATCAAACTGCCTAAAGATGTTTTACACAAAACGCATTAACAGTTCTGTAAACATATTTAGCGGCAAATTTTGCGTTGTGTAAGACGCTAATTGTATTTAAGGACGTTGAATATGTTTTATTCTCAAATAAATTTAAGCAATCTTATGCAAGCGTCAAATTCATATATTTTGAACTCTACAAAATATCTAAACAGAGTATATTATATGTTTGTACCTAGAACTTCGTATCAGAGACTTTAACTGTTATTAAGTTGGATTTTTTTAAAGGGCTTTTCAAGTCCACCTACTCCGCTGACATAATCAGAGACTACATACGTATCTTATACTCATATAAAAATTAACTATTCCAGGTGGACGAAATCGCGTACAGAAGCTAGTATTACATATATTTACAGAATATCTCTATAATGTTTATAAATATTATAAACGCGAAAGTTTGTAAGAATGGATATATAGATTTATGGATGTATATTTGTTACTCTCTCACGCAAAAACTACTGAATGGATTTTAATGAAACTACAGTTACAGCTATTGCTTATACATCAGAATAACACATAGGCTATAATTTATAGTGTGAATTATCAAAAATATAAAAGTTTTCCATCACCTCGCGGGTGAAACCGCGGCCCAGCTAGTATTATTATACATATTGATCAATGCTTGTGCGATAATCTAACTATAAACTATATTTAAAGAGACGACGAGACTCCTCGTCACCTTATGTCGTCTTGATTTACTGCATCTCCCTGTGTAGTTGGATTCAAATAATTAGTATGGTTTTTTACATAATCAGATATTAGTCACTACGCTAGGTGGACCACTTGTGTGTTTGTTCTTACTAACAAACTAAGAAGTAACAAAACAAATATTCAAATCGTGACTTTCACACATAAAAACATGGACGAAATAAAATAAGGATTTTTTCCTATATCGGTTTGTATTGCTAAGCTACAAATGGTTACAAAATTCCACACTCAGACGGTTTGCATCGCAAATATTCAATTTGAAAATAGTAAGCCCCGGGGCTTGGCGTCCAACATTTCCGCTTTTCACAACGTACTTTTAAAATCCGGATGATATATCGCGCAAACGTTCGTAACCGGATATAACTAGAGTGCCTAAGCGTTTAACCGGTTATAACTAGAGTGCCTAAGCTTTTAACCGGTTGACGGCAAATAATGTGAATCTTAATGACTAAAAATTTAACAATAGTACATATATAACACTGACGTGTAACATAGTTACGATTAAATAAGTTTATGAGTTTTTTTCATTGTTTTGTACCATGTAATAAAAACTAGGAATGATAATTGATTGGTAAATTACGTGATTCTAAATAACTCTTAGGAGTTATTTAGAATCATGTAAGATATTAATCAGTATTATCGAAATCCTACTCGACTTCATTCACGATACCTGTAAGTTAGCTTTGTTTCGAGTTTCATTTAAATTCAGCAGTTTCATTCATAACACACAGACAAAAATATTAAAGTTTCATTTTCGAAACCTGCTGGTCCGAATTAGGTCATAATTTTTTCACGTATTCAAATTCATTTTGTAATCGCAAAACCCAATAAATTTTTATATTAGTAACGATGTTAGAAGCAATACAAATATAAAGATATATAGTTAAGATCTGAGAAGCCTCTACAACCCGCTTAAGTATAATCCCCAGTTAGTTAGTGTAAATAATATTGTTTCTAATCGCCATATTATAAAAGAGTTTATTATGAAAAGGGCCTATAAATTATGTAAGTAAATCCCTTTCGCCCTAAATAACCGCGGCCCCTAAGGCCGCGACCCTCAAGGGTTTTGGTGTTTAAGGTATGCTAATTAGGGCCTTTTGTTCAGCCGTTATTTACAGTGGTCAGTCCAATTAAGATTATTTACAGATTAACAAGCCCATCGGGGTTCGGCCTAAGACTGATTTAAAAGTATGAAATATATTGATAACGTTGATTGAAGCCTTACAAAGGGGTAGAATAATTAATAACTTTTTATAATAAATTTAAGTAATCATATGTCAGGTGCAAATTTAATTAACAATATAAATCATATATCTGTGCAGGAACGGAGAAAGAATACAATTTCCTGCGGCCGGGCGGCCTGTCGTAAGAGGCGACAAAACAACCCACAGCCAGGTGGTAGGGCATTTGCCCGACTGGATGGCTACCACCCCTGGTCTTAAGTATGTCGCCAAAACAACCCTGAGTTGTGTTCCGGCATTGGTGACCAGGTTCCAGTCCCCCTTAAGAGAGCAGCAGCGCATTTGTAACACCTTGGTGTTGTAAATGTCTATAGGCGACGGCAACCGATTCCCATCAAGTGGGCCGTCTGCCTGTCTGCTGAACTCCTGCAATAAAAAATAAAAAAAAATAAAATATTATTACATATAAATAATTATACTCGAAAATAAATCGAAAATAATATCATAATACGTAGTTAAAAGATCCTGCACTGACGCCGAAAATTTCAAGGAAAACTAGGCAGTCACTTACGTTTACATATATGACATATTTTCATATTATTTTTAACTGGATAATTCTATACGATATACGTTGTACAATATCATATTACAAACGTTTTTTAATTTATATCAGTTCCCTAAAATGCTGTTAAGAAGCGTTTCCGAAAGATTACGCTCCCCTCCGTCGGAATAAGCGTGACAGAGCTGTCTCAGGCCAAGAATAAGATTACGCAATAATAAATATCACCCCATTAGGAGTGTAAAAGCGACCATCAAGGGAAAGGGGATATCTTTTTTGCAAATTCCTTTGTTAGCGTCTGAAGCCACTTCATTATGAGTGAAATGAGCAGGGTTGCTTCTTACTTTGGTATATTTCAAAGATTTCTAACATTAGATTAAAAGCAAGCGGTTTCATTTTAATTATAGCCTTAATCAGTTTATGTTTAGAGAAGAGTGATGTTCTGTAAGAGTAATTAAGAGTATCAGGGTTAATTACATTTTGTACGGGGATAATGAACGGTTTCATTTTAACTAAGGACTGTGGATCTTAGTTCATTCTGGTATCTTCGTCAATCTAAATATAAATTGTGTGTGTAAAAGTATGTAAGTAGACACTTTTTAACCAATAGTCTCAAAATAAAAGTAATTAAATCAAATATCTTTATAATCAATAATGAGTAATTCAATGAAATATTTTTTGAAAGTCACGACAAGCAATTAATAATCATAATAATGAGTAATAATTTAATCTAATAGTACCATTTTGTGAATCATCGTCGCCATCTTTAGAAATAGAAACAGTAACAGCAAAAGTTTTTCCACTTCCGAGTACAATAAATGGTTTAGTTCGTTAATTCTAATCGCATTGAAAAAAAAATAATAATAATAGAAAGTTATCAAAAAAAATCATGACAAACTGGGCACGAAATAGATGACTAAAACCGGTTATAACGTATTAAAACCGGTAATTTTTAAACCAGTTTCAGGTCTTGATCTATATAAATCACGTGTCTCTAAGGTAAGTTGGCCATAATATTTTTACGTACATAAATCTGCCCGGGGCACATCCCTAATCCAGTACTGACGTGACGTCACTATTACAATGGCGCCGCCGTCATCCGCATATCGCGGCGGCCATTGTTACCGCCAAATGTCTTTTCAGGAGAGGAAAAAGCGAATTTTCGAAAGGTATTTCATTGTTACCACTCGCGTCTTAATAATGAGAGTGTTTTGGTGTAATATTTTATTATTATCGCTTTGAGTCTTGTTCTTTTGAAGAAAATGAATTCAATGGTTACTTTGTATTGTCTGTGTGTAAATTACTTATGAAATGCTTTTGTAATATTTGTTCATAATATACAGCGCGTTCCATTAGTAGCTCACGCGACCCCAAATACTCCGTTAGCCGTTCCATAAGGCGACCGCGGTCGTTGTGGTCGTGTCAAAAACGTCACTAATGCTGTCATTATTTTTGATCACACAACGCTCCCAACAACCCATATCACGAGGTCTGTCGAAAACCGTTCCACTTGGGTTTACGATTGTAACGCCGGAAGCAAGTGGAATCGCGGTCGAGAACATAGTTGTGAGTCTCTAATGAAACGTATCCATTATCGCCCTGTGATTACGTCATTGGTCAAAAACATCTAAAACTAAATTTAAAAATTGCTGAAACTTGAAAGCTGAAAGAGAGGTTCTAAGAAATATCTTGGGTTCGATACGGGGAAGCGATGACGACTGGCGGATCTGTAACAACGCCAAAATCGAAGAGCAGGGCTGATTCTGCTAGTTCAATATCTTGCTACGTGAAGATATTTAAAGCATGAGTCCATTGTGATAGTATTTTGATACTCGTATTCTACAAAATCCACAATACCTTGTCTATATCGTTGCGGTAGTATAATAGTACACAAAAATTGATATTGCAATTAACAGAAATGACTTTCGCCAATATAAATATACAAAAATCCTAAACATTTTAACATTAACGACAAGAGATAGAGAGAATTAATGCTCTGTGCTCAACGCCCACTTCGACCCACCTCTTGACATGGGCTCTTGTGAGCGTTGTGTGATTGGAAATGATGACGATTTCACCACTATCATAACGACCGCAGTCCGGTCGCCTTGTGGAACAGCAGTCGGGGCAATTTCAGTTAGGATACTAGAGGAACGCTTCCTTCGATACGATCGATACCGATATAAATATTATTATTTATAATATCAGCCCGTAAATGTCCCACTGCTGGGCTCGGGCCTCCCATTATAGGAAGACTGTATACCCGCCACGCTTGTCCAAGGCGGCTTGGCAAGTTTGACACATCGGTTATCTCGACGTGCAGGTTGCATTCACCGTTATTAGCACGTGGTAATCGTAACAATATGCTCATTAGGTCAGAAAAGTGCGTAAGTGGTGCATGCGTTCCGGCCAGGATCGAACCCGCGCCCTTTGAGTTTGGGGCGCGTGCGCTAGCCATTACGCTACCACGAATTCATACCGATCGATATCGATGTATCCGATGTATACCTTACATTGTTATATAAATATTTTATTTATGGTGGTTATGAAATAAAAGATTAGAGCATGAGTATTATTCTTTATTCCAGCCGTCTTTCGGGAGTCAGTCACAGGGTATACACGATTCTATTACACCATATAGTAGTTAAAATACAAGACTAAACGCGAAACCCGACACAGGGGCGACAATCCGGTCGACACCCTGGTCGTCTGACTCCAGACTAAGAGACAATGTCTAAGACGATAATTCAGGGGACGTGGGTCACCTAGACTGTGCTAACCTTGAAATGTACTACCATCTAAGAATGAATATGTTACAAAATGGTAAGTAAATTAATTAAACGAAGACGAAGATTATGGGCGCCATCCAGGTTCGCGACGCCTGGAGAAATGCCACGGCGCTCAGCAACGCTGCTGACGTCGGCGGCCGCGTGACACGTGGTGATATCGAAGGTGTTCGCTGAACGGCCAAGGATGACCGGATGCGTGGGCAGCGTGGTAGCCCACACGAGGCAGCGCGAGGCCTGATGGCTCTCGCGTGCTACGGAGGAGGTGGTGAGGCCTCCCACGTGACTGCAGAGGTAATGCCCCCCTACGTGACAACATTTATAAAAAACATGTAAACATATGCCAGAAAAAGCTAATACTTCATACTCATCTCTATCCAATCTCTAAGCCAATAAGCTACCACGACTCGTTCATTTATCAATATATAGGTTTAAATTAACAAAGACTGTCTGTACACAACATTGAAATCAATAGAGAGCGTCGCGTCGTTTGTACGACTTTCACGAGAGTTGAATAATATCTATTTCCCCTTAGTTTGAGGTATTGCCTCACTGTAAGCTATGAGCGGAAAATATCTATTATTTGTGGTGTGAATTTACCTATCTTTTTTATATCTATATAGAAAAGAGAAAATGTTTGTGAGAGTACAGTTAATCATAATTTTATAATAATAATGTTTATGTATTTAAGTCCACTACACATTTACATTTAATAGCTAAAAATACCCTTAATGGTATGTAAATGGATATCAAAATAATAAATGAGAATTATGAATGAATTAATGATTTTTTTTATTGTTCACCATAAATTTAAACGTAAATAATTAATATGGATACAATTTTCATTAGAACAACGTACGACCTTATTGGTCATAACGATCTCTTCCAGGCAAACCGATGTCCAAGGGGACTATAAAAATATATATTAAGGAATATACATATTATATAAGAAACTAAACTATTAAACCCAGCTATTTATATCTAATTATAGATTTTTGATTATAATTTTTGAGTTATAGATTTATGTATTTCTTGTATGCAGCCTAATCATTTTTAACCAGCAGTTCGGCATTTTTTTTTGTAAGATATAAGAACCAGCTGTAAGAATTTACCTTCCATCTACGCTGCCTCTTCTATCCTATTCCTTCTATTTCATCAAGTGTATGCCATTTTAGAGGCTGAGACCAGAGACATTGAATTGGTCTCTGCCTCTGGAGTTGCAAAACGCTATTGGTTACGATGACCACTTTCCATTATGTGGACCGCCTACTTTGCCAGCTTCGCAATAAAAAAATAAAATAAGCTTTGAAAAATTCAATTTGTTATTTCGTCCACTGAGCGCGTGCAGTTACGCCCCCGCTTTATCTCTACTTGATTTACTCCACGGCACAAACTATCGCCGCCGTTCACAGAGATTTATAGCACTGTTCAGTTTAATCTGCATGAAAGCTGTGAAGTATTGTGTGGTCGCGGTTTCATTTCAGGCGATATGGGATACCAAATGCGAATTCAGTTCGCTACATAATGTAGTGTATTGAAATTAAAGCGTGGTGTAGTAAAAGCATCGGTGTCTGTAGTTATCCCTTGTAATGCATAAATATACGTGAAGCAAAAACTTTGTACCCCTTTTTACGAAAATTGCGTTAACGGAGTAGTATGCATGAATGAATGAATGTATTTATTTCAAAATGGAATCTTACAGATTGCTTATTGAAAGTCATGACTCTACCACCGCTTCCAAAGCAATTTTAGTTACTGTTAAAAGAGAAGAAGCGGCGCAACAAACTCCCCAGTAACACATCTTTACTTTGTAATTATCATGTTTAATCACTCGTCTTTTTATTTTTTATTATGTAGTTTATAATAATACAATGTTTTACAAAGTAATTTTTATGAATGATCATTGAAAAAGCTTGATAGCGATCACATTATTCCCATTCGGTGCAATGATCTAAAAATTATTTCGTTGTATAATAAGCCTTCTTGCACAAACGTTGCTTTACTAATTTTTTAAACTTATTTACTGACAGTTCTTGAACGTTTACTGGGATTTTGTTAAAGAGCATTACACTTTGCCCCACGAAACTACTATAAACTTTATGGAGCCTACACGTGGGAGTTCCTAATTTATTTTTGTTCCTAGTATTTTTACAATGTATATCACCTAATCTGGGATAATCCGTGATATTTTTCTTAACATTTCTTCTTAGCAATTTCGCACACTTATAGTTTATACAGAGAAGGAGTGCAGAGTCCTAATATAAAAAAATAATACATTTAATCAATAAAAAAAAACATTACACACACTACCCTGTATTTGACACACACACGCATATATCAAAGGTCGCGGGTTCGTTCTTGGCCGGAACGCATGTACCACTTAGGGTATTTTCTGACCTAATGTGCATATTGTTACAATTACCACGTGCTAAAACGGTGAAGGAAAACATCGTGATGCAACCTGCACATCGAAATAACCGATGTGTCAAACCTGCCAAGCCGTCTTGGACAAGCGTGGCAGGTATACCGTCCATTCACCTAACGTGGGAGGCCCGAGCCCAGCAGTGGGACAGTTATGGGCTGTTGTTATTACGCATATATATAGTCTTTTGTTTAAAGTCAAATTATCAGAGTAGCCTTGGCGAAATCTGTGATTAGAGAAGTATAGACTTTGACAACAGAACCTTAATAATGTACTCATAATTTAAATTAATAATGGTCGAATTTCGACCACTGGGCGACGACTAGTAAAGATAAAATCGCGAAACACAAAGTTCGCGCTGAAAGGGGAAACAGATCAAGGGCGGCTACTTTTAGCCCGGAGTCATCAAAAGAAATCCTTGACACGTAGACCGAGTTTAATGAACACACGGCTCAGAGGCCTCTTCAACAGATTCTGTATGGATCCACTATTTCTGACACTTTCAAATATAATTGCTTCATTCAGAAAGTCTTGAAGAACATACAAACCTACAAAAGCGTTACATTTTTACATTACTACTAGCTGTCCCGACAGACGTCGTCCTGCCCGAAAAAGCTTCATAGATATGCCGACAGCATTAAAGTTTATAGTTAACAAATAAAAAATAAGGGTTGATAGTAGAGGGTTGAAAATTTAGGGTTGTATGTATTTTTTAATCCTTAATATGAAAATTAAAAAAAAATTAAGGGTGGACTACCTTAACATTTAGGGGGATGAAAAATAGATGCTATCCGATTCTCAGACCTACCCAATATGCACACAAAATTTCATGAGAATCGGTCAAACCGTTTCAGAGGAGTATGGTAACTAACATTGTGATATAAGAATTATATATATATTACCCTTTCCAAGCATTTATTTAACTTTTGACAGCTAACAATACAATAATATATTACAAAATACATAACTTATTATAATAAATATATTACTATATTTATATTGTGTTAATCAGACATAGCTATTTATGGACAAAAAGTGTTTTCTGAGTAAATTTCTAAATAAATTTAATCAATATTTTCTTGAGTTTACGCGACTTGTGTACATAATTATCCAATGGAGTAAATAATAATCATAAACAAAATTAAGACTAAACAAATAAAATGAACAAGATGACGGTAGGCTAAAGAAAACTTTAACAAAACTCATTGACATTTGACGTGTTGTTCTTCCGTGATTCCGAAACATCGGAATAAAAAAAGTCATGCACTCTCTCACAACACCAGCTTGTAACAGATACACTCTACATTAGTATAAGTTTAGTAGTAAAATTAGAAAAAAAAATATAAGTTATTTTTAAGATACACAACACAACATAAAAACCACAAAATTAATGTCACACACAATAACAAAAATAAGCGTGTATAAACTCAAAAAAATGTAACAGTAATCAAGTTGTAAAAAAGGTATGGACCTTGAGTCCGTAGAATTGTTATTTAAAAAACGGCAGTTATAAAAATTGCGGTATTATTTTTGGCCAGCGATTACTTACACATTTTTTCTGCAAACCTGATAAATGTATAAGGCAACAATACAATTATTGGCATTCCTACTCGTTTGGTACTTCATTAATTTATTCAAAACATTAAGATAATTAATATTTATTTTACTTTGTAGCTATACAATTATATTAATAACTAGCGACCCGCCCCGGCTTCGCACGGGTGCAATGCTGATACAAAATTAAATACACTACAGAAAATGCATGTATTATACATATAAACCTTCCTCTTGAATCACTCTATCTATTGGAAAAAAACCACATCAAAATTCGTTGGGTAGTTTTAAAGATTTAAGCGCACATAGGGATATAGGGACAGAAAAGGCGACTTTGTTTTATACTATGTAGTGAAGTGACTAGTGATTTATAAATACCAACTTTCCTAATTTTTTTTTTCGCTATATTGACTACAGTTGTTTTGTTAATTTGTCTTAATGTTTATGACATAATTTAAATGGAACGAAATGAAATATATTTTATTAAAGTGATACAGGCCTACGTCCAGCAGTGAACTGAGATTGGGTGAAGAAGAAAGTAATACGAAATTATAAATTAATATAAGCAGTAATCTAATGCAATAAAAGAAAACTTATTTGTATTGTATTCTACCCATAGTCCCTCAAGACTATAAGTAGAATATTGAGTCCAGATCACCGTCTTCTATGAGTAAGGTGCTCAGAAGGCTGGCTACGTTTCCTCGCTGGATCGCCATACTGATCCGTTGGCCGAGGTAAGCACCAGCCTTCTGATTAATTGAAGAGTTAATGAATTTTTTTCATTTTCGTAGAGGCTCATGGCCTCAGGACCCTACGGTCCAAGTGCCTCAACAGCAAATGGCACAAACATATTCCATGGGTATAAAATTAAAAAAAAAGAATAATTAAGTAGGGTGCCATATATGGTATGGTTTACCTTAAATATAATATTGTTACGACTGACTAAGACCAATTCACACCTGCAGTTTATTACCTTTTCGGCATTTGAAATTCTTTTGTTTCATTTGTGTTTAAAATTTGTAATTAGAAAAAAAACATTGTGTATTGTTATCTTTTATGGTAGTTTTAAGAAATTCAATCTGCGCGGCCTAGCGACATAATGTAAATGCGCAGTATAAAGCAATGCCCCGATGGAGAGATTGGCGGTCAAGCGATAATCACAAGCGAGGCAAGACGTGTGTACATTTAGTCTATGCATGCATTTCGTTTGTACTGGTTGTGCTCAGTTATATTTGTATTGTTATAAGTGTTTGTATAGTTCTAATAAATTTTATAGTAATTCCAACGGCATTTTAATTCGAGTCCTGCAACTCGTAACAGTACTTAAAGACTATACATAAAAACTATTTGCTTAAACTTAGCCTTTAAAAATCAACATCTTAAGCTAAAGACTTTACAAACAGCCGCCGTCAGAAGCAAACATCTTCAAAACAAAAGTACACAAGATGTGATAAAGTCGATATCTCTCGGGTATTAAAAAGCTGTTCAAACCTTTCTTACGAAACAGAAAAGGTATTACGAGAGACCCAAATTGGTTCTCGTCGTGAGGTAAGTATTTAAATAAAAAAACCACTTTCCAGGGATCTCTTTTAGGTTATTTACACTTGAATGAATTTTTCGGCCCAGTGGGTTTAATATAAATAAGGTGTCCGGATATAGTTTAGTGTCTATATTCTTTTGCTTATAACCAATACATTATTTTTTCATTGTCACCTTAATGTTAATCACGGTTGTTGTACTTGTTTCTCACACACTACAGAAGACCAGGAGCGCCGCTTAGTGCCGCGCGCTTCATGTGGGCTCTTGCACCAAACGGCAAACGGGATCTCCTCCATTAAAGGAGGACGCCGAACAATCTACCCATTAAACCTACCTGAGTCCCTATGAGAGCTTATATCTAGAATGCCAGGGATGTATAGTAGGGTGGTCGTTAAAAATTAAATTTCTTGCGACGCCCCCTTAAAAGCTTCCTTTTAATGAAAAAACACTGGGATTTTTTTTATAATTTTTTCAAGTCAAGACAACACGTGCCTCAAGACGATTCAAGTAAATTTTTGGGTAATATCATGTTTTTTCAAGAAACTTCTTGAACTTGAGGCACGTGTTGTCTTGACTTGAAAAAAATATCAAAAAAATCCCAGTGTTTTTTCATTAAAAGGTAGCTTTTTAGGGGGCGTCGCAAGAAATTTAATTTTTAACGACCACCCTAATGTTTAAAACATTAATTTTATATAAGTATTGTTTTCTAAATACATTTGTCACTATTTTGCTATTTGCAGCATTTCCTAGCCTTTGTGTTAGACTCGATTCCACTCTGGCCGACAGCACTCGTGGCGCGTCAACACCCGCCCGTCGATCCTGGTTCAGACACCACCCCCTGCACGGCGCAGATTAATTGCCTCCATAGTGCAGCGGCTAATAACCGGGCGATTTGTCGACTATTGTTTAACACTACAAATAAAAAATAAATTAACTTCAAGCCTGCTGAACGGTGAGAGCTGGGCAGAGTTTAAAAAGAAGGAATTTTGTTAAAAATGTAAAGGATGATACTCTGTTGTGTTTTATTGTTTATAGTAAATCTGCAGAGAATTTAAGTTTATACAAGGCAATTATAAGAGCAATTCTGACCAATAGATCCAAAAATGCAATGTTCAGAATTCTTGTTTATATGTAATTTGGAGGTTTTGAAGTGATAACTTCTTATGGGAGGGTAAACCGCTTCATTACGTAACGCGTTACGGCGCCAGTCTACTAGCTTCCCTTTCTCTCACTTCTGTCGGGCGTCTCGAGACGAACACGTTTTTTTTACTTTAAGAAGAAAGAGAAGAAATTTATAAATGATCTAATATAAAATAAGAAAACTTAGCTTATTTGTACCCATAGTCCCTCAAGACTGTAAGAAGAATACTGAGCCCAGATTACCGTCTTTATAGAGTGAGATCCCAGTCACCCTAGACATACGTGATTTTATAAAAGATGATGTTTTTGGGATCGGTAGTTTGACATGAACTTAGAAAGGAATGATTACTCGCTAAGCTGAAAGCGCATTCAAGCGTATAAGTGCAAGTGAGATGCACTCTGACCCGTGAATATACATAATATATATAACATTGAAATATAAATAATATTGAATTCGGTTGAATAGTGCTCTCGCGCTTCCTCGCACGCCGTAACTCTTGACGAGTCTGGGAGGATGTTTGTCCCGTCAGATTTGTCTGGCTCATTGGAAAATATTTTAAAACTTTATAATTCATAATATATATAAAATTTAGCTTTCCGAAAATGACGTAAGGTCCTAAATTTGGTTTTAAATGTCATGTGTTATGGCCCACAAGTGTCTGGCAACTGTATATCTTTGTTTATAACATATGTGAGTTAGCATGGTTTTATCCACTTTTGCTACCTGCTACTTGTAAAACGAACCCCCCCCCTTTCAGCTTAACGAATATCCTTTCTAAATTCGTGTTATAATACCGATCTTAAAAAAATCATCTTTCCTAAAACACCTAATAAGAATATAATAACTAACGCTTTCATTATCAAGACAAGAACGAGTCGTGATTTTCTCGATCGAGAAATAACAATTATACCTCAATATGTGACGTGCCCTTCCCTAAAAAATCTCTGATCATTTACAAAGACATAAAAATACCACTCTATCCATCAAGTGATACAAATGCGGACGACGTATAAGATTGATTGTGCTAAATTTTTCTTTTATTATATTTCTTGTCTCTGCAAAGTATGTACATAATAAGCTATGGAGTGAGTTCGTGGTGCTTACGTAGTGCGTTTGTTGGAGAACTGGCGGAGTGTATCGATCCCTCCTGGCGGGAAGCCAGCTGACGACTAGCGGCTACATGATGTATATTGTTGTATACCGGAACCCGCGTAGTCGCTCGCGTGGGATTGTTTTTAACCGACTTGAAAAAGGAGGAATCGAATGATGGAATGAAACTCTTTATTGTTCATCATAAACTTGAACCTAGACGATTAATATGGATGGATACATTTGCAATAAAACAATGGGTCTTCTTATCGCTTCGCTATAAGCGACCCAGACAACCCGATCTCTTACAGACAAGCCGGTGTCAAAGGAGATTTTAATGCAGATTATTTTTAAATGGTGTACTAAACTCTGTATGGTGTACAATAAAGTGTTATCTATCTAAACTGAAAACTACCATTAAAATAATATATAGATATACATATATAGCTAGCTGACCCGTGCCCAACGAGGGCAAAAAATATTAATCACAATAAAACATACTCTATGTCCCTCAGGAATAATGTAGCTTTCCACTGGTGAAAGAATTTTAAAAATCAGTTTAGTAGATCCAGAGATTACCCCCTACAACGTCACAAACTCACAAACTTTACCTGTTTATGATATTAGTATATATTAACACTATATACTTATATATAGCCATACATATACAATTAGATTTGTTTCATTAGAGTGGAGACCACGTCTCGGCAAACGTAGCGTAGGACGCCCGCCAGCCCTGAGAACTGACGACCTGCGCAATATCGCCGGCAGGGGCTGGACGAGGAAGACGGGAGACCGGGACTCGTGGCTTGTACTTGGGAAGGCCTACGTCCAGCAGTGGACTGAGATTGGCTGGAGAAGAAGAAGATATAATTAGATATATATAGAGGTGCTTAATTTCTTGTGTAAATATATATTTTTCTAAATATGTTCCGATATAACTTAATTTTTTTAAACAAATTTTGAAGGTTCTTATTGGGTTGGATTCAGGAAAGCTTTAAAATCGTCCCATATTAATTCTATTGCTATTGGATTTTGGGTTCCAAATTATAGGAGAAAATTCATGTGATGGCGGTTTTGCGATTATCAGCCACAACTTTTTCGTTATGACTGAAAATCGCAAAAATTTCAACAAACCAAATCGCTTTGCATTAGGTGGTTGTTTCATTGTAATAAACAAAAATCTCTTAGATGACACAATATAATCAGATAAAAATGCGAGGTGAATAACACGCGGCAACGCCGTCTGCGCTGTCAAAACGCGGGCACAAGATGCAAACGATTATTTCCATACAATAAACAGTTCAAACAAACTTTCCATAACTAAATTCACTTCTACTGCCAATAGATAAACTATTGGTAACTTATATAACTTAACTAAGTTTTAACTAAATATATCCCAATCGAAAACTGATTTGCATGATGCACGGACGAAACTCTAAACCGGGAGTTTCGTAGTTTCCTAGTGTATATTATGGGAAGCATGTGGATTATTTGGAAACAATAATGATGGTAAAAGCTTCTCGTCCTCCACTGTATATTATAATATTTGAAGAAAGAAGATAAATTTCATGGTACTAATAAAGTAGTCTATTCATTTTGAAGATTTCGTTTTCAAATAAAAAAATAAATGAAGGATTTAGTAGAGGAGCAGAGTCTCACTGCATTTATCATTTGGTGTTAATATTTAAAAAAAATGATAATTCACAACATCTTAAAAAAAAGTATATATATATATATATACCTATATCAATTAGAAATAATGAACATGGTTTAAACTTATAGTAGTGACACAAAACTAGTACTGAAACAACACTAGTAGTGACACTACACTAGTATTGACACCGCGCTAGTAGTGACATCACGCTAGTAGTGATACAACAATAGTAGTGACACTACCCTAGTATTGACACCGCTCTAGTAGTGACATCACGCTAGTAGTGACATCACGCTAGTAGTGACATCACGCTAGTAGTGATACAACAATAGTAGTGACACTACCCTAGTATTGACACCGCTCTAGTAGTGACATCACGCTAGTAGTGACATCACGCTAGTAGTGATACAGCAATAGTAGTGACACTACCCTAGTATTGACACCGCTCTAGTAGTGACATCACGCTAGTAGTGACATCACGCTAGTAGTGATACAACAATAGTAGTGACACTACCCTAGTATTGACACCGCTCTAGTAGTGACATCACGCTAGTAGTGACATCACGCTAGTAGTGACATCACGCTAGTAGTGATACAACAATAGTAGTGACACTACCCTAGTATTGACACCGCTCTAGTAGTGACATCACGCTAGTAGTGACATCACGCTAGTAGTGACATCACGCTAGTAGTGAAACAAAGCTAGTAGTGATATCGTGTTAGTTGTCACATCACTCTAGTAGTGACACCACGCTAGTAGTACACACTAGGGATTTTACATAGTGCTTAAAAAGTACTTGTAATAGTAATAAGCTCTACGCCGATATATTTAAAAAAAATTGGTTTGCGTACGGACAGACACGAAGATTTTTTTATAAATTTTTATTACAATAAGTATGTAACATTACAGAGGAATATCAATTTTGATTAAAGTCTAATCTGTATTTCGCCTCATAGATCTTAATACAAATTTAAAAATAAAGATTTTTTTGATTTAATTAATACTGATTACACCTGTTCCAAGTTGGCAAGTTAAGCTCGGACCCCCACCGGCTTTATTAATATTAATGATGTCTTATGGACGACCGCTCTCCAAAATAAAACTTTTTTTTTTATTGCCTTAAGTAG
This sequence comes from Dendrolimus punctatus, assembly GCA_012273795.1. Lineage (NCBI taxonomy): Eukaryota > Metazoa > Arthropoda > Insecta > Lepidoptera > Lasiocampidae > Dendrolimus > Dendrolimus punctatus. Next base: position 15,711,827 of record CM022549.1, read on the forward strand.
GCAAACAGGCAGACGGCCCACCTGATGAAAAGTGGTTACCGTCGCCTATGGACGTTTGCAACACCAGGGGTGTCGCCAACGCGTTGCCGACCTCTAAGAAATTTTATAACGCCCTTCTTAAAGACCCCCATGTCATAGCGCAAAGGGAAAACCGCGGCGGGAAGTTCCCTCCAGATCATTATTGTACGCGGAATAAATGTTCTAGAGAACCGTTGCGTAGTTGAGCATGGGCGCTCAAGGAAATGAGGGTGAACATCCCGTCGCTGGCGAGCGGTGCGGTGGTAAAAATGAGGCGTTGGCACCAGATCAAACAGTTCCTCGGAACACTCCGTTGTACAGGCGGTAGAATACGCAGAGAGACGCAAAGTCACTTCGAAGGCTAAGCGATTCAAACCCGCCTGTTAGTATGGGATCGTCGACGAGACGAACGGCGCGACGCTGGATGGAGTCGAGGGGGTCAGTCTGGTAAGCTGGTGCTCCAGCCCATAGATGTGAGCAGTACTCCATATGCGGTCTGATTTGCGCTTTGTACAGCGCAAGTCGTTGCCGCAGAGTGAAGTACTGCTTGGGCCGGTTTAACACACCAAGCTTTTTGGAGGCAAGTTTAGCCTTGCCTTCCAGGTGACCCCGAAACTGCACGTCGTTCGTTATGTCGACCCCAAGGATCCCGATACTATTGGAGATAGTAAGTTGTGTTCCTTGGAACTGTGGCGCAGGGACAAATGGGGTCTTTTTGGCAGAAAATGCGCAGACCTGTGTCTTTGTGGGGTTAAACTGGACAAGATTTTGTCATCCCCATTCAGAAACTCGCTCCAGGGAGTTCTCTACTTCAGACACAAGTCTAACCCAACTTTCTTCTACTAGCGACCGAGGGGCATTGGCGCGACTAGTGTATCTAGCGTCACCGGTACTGTCATCCGCATAGCAATGAATGTTCTCTATAGACAACAGGTCATTTATATGCAGGATGAACAGTGTCGGCGACAACACGCAGCCTTGTGGCACACCAGCATTGATAGGCTTGGTGGATGAGCAGCAGCCGTCGACAGCAACTTTGATGCTGCGACCACCAAGAAAGCTGGATAGCCACTTGCAAAGCCCCTCGGGTATCCCGTATGATGGCAGCTTCGTGAGAAGTGCCCCATGCCAAACCCGATCAAAGGCCTTAGCGATGTCAAGGCTAACTGCCTAAAACTTTTCCAATATAATTATTTTAAGGTATTTCGGAGGAGTACGACAGAAGTCCATGCTTTATGTATGTTTTATTGTATGAGTTCAGCAGACAGGCAGACACCCCACCTGATGGAAAGCGGTAACCATCACCTATGGACATTTGCAACACCATAGGTGCTACCAAAGTGTTGCCGCTCTCTAAAGGGAGAATGGAACCTGGAGTGGTAGATATCCAGATGAACAAATACCCTACCACCTGGCTTGTATTCTTTCTACCTTCCTGCACGGCAAAAATAAATTCTGATATAATAATAAAAATAATAATAACAGCTCATAATTGTCCCACTGCTGGATCCAAGCCTCCCACTGTAGGGGAACGGACAGTATACCCGCCAAACTTGTCTAAGGTGGCTTGGCAGGTTTGACACATCGGTTATTCTGATGTGCAGGTTGCATTACGATGTTTTCCTTCACCGTTGTTAGCACGTGGTAATTGTAACAATATGCAGATTAGGTCAGAAAACAGTCATGATGATTCATGCGTTCCGGCTGGGTTCGAACCCGCGCCCTTTGAGTTTAGGACGCGTGCGCTAGCCATTACGCTACCACAACTTCTACCTCGATTCTGATAATATAATTTAATTAGAAAAACAATTTATTCCTAATTTACAATGTTATAAATAATCTTTTTCTACATGCTCACAGTGTCTTAATGTCTGGCAGTTGATTTTTGCTGGGTTTGGATATAAATAGTTTTGATGATCAGATCCCAAACAGGCGGTACTTGCTAACCATCTTCTCCAGTGAAATTTGGGTGTTTTTTTATTTCAATAGCCTTACGCATCACCCTAGGTATGAAACGAGTGGGCGAAATATCGGAATAATAAAAATCAAATAAATTGCAGAGCTTAAAACCGTTAAAACGAATATGACAAAAACTTAAGATTTTCGCATTTGCCAAAACGTCTATGCTACCCTAAGAAACGAGTGGACAACTTTAACCTACATCGAAGAAAGAGAGTAATGGCATTAGTAGATTGCCTGCGACATTCATCTCAACGAGGCGACGGATTGAATTAACTATCATTAATCAAAGTCTGTTCTGTTTGTCTGCTGAATTTTATTTAATTTGGTCACTGTTTGTTTACGTTGTGTTATAGAAAAGTAGATTATTGTGCAGTCTTGCGAATAATGCAATTTTTGTGTGCTTATTGTTAGATTTAGCAAAATCGTTGATTTTCATGTTTTATTTGGCACCGACATAGAAAATGTTTATTTTTGCTTGTAAGTTACTTTTGAAACCGATTTTTTTGAAGTGAAAACTTCTTTAGCCGCGTTGGGCACTTTTTGGTAGGGGAAAATTTTTTGAGTTCGCGTTACCGACATGCTTATAGCAGTATATCTGCAGCTATATATCTGACGAATTGTGCAACATTAGTGCTGTGTGAATCTTATAAATGAAATTTAAGGGGCGAGCCCAGAGGCGGTTTATATACTATATGCAATACTATACCCAATCATACAAAAAAAATATTTTTATAAATTAAAAATATCTTTCAACTGATATTAATTTAATTATAATATAAAAGAACATATATACTAATAATATAAAAAAGAACTTCATCATTTTCTATTCCCTACAGTTAAACTTCAAATATGTCTGGGAGAGTGTTAGAACTTTTGAAACTGTCTGACCGTTCGGGAAACATCTTTAAATAGTTGATCAAGTAACATATATAAAACTCAAATTTTACATTATGACGTAAGTAGAATTATTAAACTTTAAAGACGTCTGGCAGGGGTTGCCACCCTTCAAAGTGTCTGGCAATGGATGGTATGATATTCTAATAGTATCCTGTAGAACATAGGTACTAAAAAATTGCGCATTATGCTATAATTTTATTGGGCAGCAATTATGCTCACCTTTGCTACCTGTTTGCTACCTCTCCAAGCCACCACGGTTCGGGAATCATAATATCCAAACCTTCTTACCTGCTATAGGGTACTTGCACAGATTTTTTTACCCTTGATACTATGTGGTAGGACTGGCGATCACGGGCTCTCCCTCTACAAAACGACTGTTTTATATATATACTAGGCCCGGCGCGATTTCACCCGCGCTCTGTCCCGCTCCCGTGGTATATAGCGGCATGTTATATAGTCTATAATGCTCCCTATTAAGGTAGCTTTCGAGCAGTAAAAGAATTTTTAAAATCGGTTTAGTAGATCCAGAGATTACCCCCTACAACGTCACAAACTTTATAATTTGGACGGGAATTTGAGAACAAGCACGCACTTACTAAGTTAATGGGAATGAAATGTGGCTGCTCCTCTGTTCCGGTCCACTTCACTTCACTTTGTTACGAGCTGACCAGGCGAACTTCATACCGCCATATTTTCTGAATTCCTAAAAGACATGACATGAAATTTCATGACACAAAAACAAAATCACCATAATCGTCCAGGTGATTAGGTGGATTCTAGAATCCGATCTCAGCGCCACCTACCCGTTCTAATTGCGAATCTATCCGGGAACTCACTCAAACACACACACAAAATTTCATTACAATCGGTAAAGTCGTTCTCGAGTTATACGATCACCAACACATTTTGCGATTCATTTTTATATATAAGATAATATTGTTTAACGTAATTCAATGTGTATTTATTTGTAATATTTTATATTATGATAATTTATTTTATATTTATGGCGCGGAGTGGGTTACTTATAAATTATATATATTTTATATTAAATTATGATATTTTATTTACAAGGCTGAGCGATTTATTTTATTTTATTATATTATGATATGACAATGTGTGATTGAAGTGACGTGCGAAAGGGGAACGCGCCGTCACATTTCAAGGAAGAATTTGAATATGTTAGAAGAAAAGATCATACAGGCCAAAAGAAGGTTACATGGCGGTATCAAGTTATATAGCTGTAATTAGTTTTGTGTATCAAATAATTAAAGCTCTAACCAAACATGAGATAAAAGGCTTAATGTTAATTACTTTGAAAACTGCTATGTAGTGGAATACGTTGTCTTCCATCCTCTTCCTCTAATTAAACTGCAGTTACGAACACAAAGCACACGTTACGTGCACCGCAACATAACTCCCACTACTTCAGTTAAGTTACGTAACACACCAAGTTAAATTTATTAACTTTGTGTTAGTTTTCCTTTAGAACTCATTTATTTCTGTTTTCTATCTTACAATACATTTATTTTCCTCACTATACAAAAGGAAGAGGTTCTGAATTCGTTTGTTTGTTTCTTATGTTTTTTTGTTACTCGATTTCCCTCCCGACTCGATACTCCCGAATTGGTCCCGTTGTCACCATATCAGAATCTGTGTCGATTTCAAGGAATCGGAGACTCTCACGAAAATGGTTAACCAACTTCTTCCTTAGACGATATCTGCGTCAATTGTAAACCGATTTTAAAATTATTTTCTTTACTTGAAGTGTATGCCCCCGAAGTAGTCCCATGGTCACCAAGTCAAAATCTGATGAGTGGCTCGAAGAGAAATCGAGAGTCAAAGGCAAAAAATACTTAGTCTACATTTAAAAAAAAATGCTAGTATACGCGTGCTACTATTACACTTTCTTCAGGCGCATAATCTTTTTGTAGGCATGTTATTGGATTTCTCCGTCAATTGTGCACCAGTTTTTAAATTGTTTTTTTTTAACTCGAGAGATGGTCCCATAGCCACGAAGTCAGGATCTGATTAATGGATAGCAGGAAATCGAGAGCTACCTTTGTTGAAGAGTATATACTCGTACACTGAAGAGTGAGACGACAAATTTGTATACGCGTGCCAGTTGTACAATTTCTACAAACGTTTAATATATTATTTCTAAAGCAGTTGAAGTATTTGCTCAACTAAAAAGTGTTTTTTTAATGCAGCAGATGTGACCACTATCACTTCAAATTGCCAGTTTTGTGAGCTATGTCGGTTACCTTGGTTCACACGAATATTCTCATTTCCAATTCTATCCATAAAAAACACCCAGCATAGTTGACGCCAGAGCCCTTGGAATTTAGTAGACCAATCCTGTCGTCAGTGTTCACGTCCCAGCCTCAGAGGTCAAGACGGGGAGCACGCACGCACTGCTCAAAGATTTTCGTCTTCTAACATTACGGGATTGGATGGGATATTATAATGTTAGTATGGCAAACATTCAGAAAAATTTGTAAATTGGATAATGCACTTACGTGCGGCGTATTTTTAAGCGAAACATCATAAAACGCTCGTAAAACAAAATTTTTATTTCTCCTCTCGAGGCAAATGTCTACAGAGTATCCTTCCTAATTATATTTGTATAGCACCCTCACAAACATCGCTAAATGAAAACGACCTTTTTGTATAAAAAAAAAACATTTTTCATGAGAAAAGAAAATGTCAGCTGAGGCTTGTTTGTTTGCTTTCCCGACTTAAAATGGGTGCGATTGCATACCAACAGGATTTCTTTTTAATTTTTAGTATATTTTTAGGTTTAATAATAATTTAGGAGAAAAGATATCTTTTGGTTCTCTTCTTGTCCGTCTGTCTATCTTTCTTTGTATGTCACTGATATGTTTTTCGAATAAGCTGTTTGTAAAAGGTTTTTAAATACTAGCTTTTGAGATCCTGGATATCATGTCAGCCGCATAGTGTCAAGACAAGAAAAACGAGCCCAAATACAACGGGTCTATCTTGTTTAGTACAGGAGTGCCTATGGCCACCTTCCGACTCCATCATCAGATCAGCTCCATAGCACCATATTATTGCATTTTCACGTGACCATACATATGCGTGCTAAAAAAATCAGTTCAATCGGAAACTGGGAAGTTGGTCAAATTTAACTTGTAATATTCCACCCGAACTTACATACATCCATTGCAAGTTAAACAAAAGCTTGTAAAAAAATACTGGGTCTATATGGACGAAATTTAATAGGAATATGTAAAACTATATTAGTATTAGAGGAAAGTCTTCGAGCTGGGCGTCTACCCATCACCACCATCATACGAGACATGACACTGACAGAGGAACTGGTCCACGCAAAATCGCTCAACGGGCTATGGAGCGAGGTGTTTCTCTTATGGATACAATCAGAAATGAGGACATCTGTAAGAGAACGAAGGTAACCGACATAACTCGCAAAATTAACAAGTTGAAATGGCAGTGAGCCAGTCACGTCTGTCGCAGGACCAACCGCCGATGGAGCAGACGAGTCCTGGAGTGGAGATCGTGTCTTGGCAAGCGTAGCGTAGGGCGCTGAAAGGAACTGGATGAGGAAGACGGGAGACCAGGATATGTGGCGCATACTTGGAGAAGTCTACGTCCAGCAGTGGACAGAAATTGCCTGTAGAATAAGAAGATATTAGTAGTGCCATGTGTACTTCGTTTGCGTTGCTATCACGAAGTGTTTTTCTTGATGAAATGCGATTGTCTTTTTGACCTTCACCTTTTTGACGTCTTGTGGTCTTGCCATCTATTTGCTTGGGTGATTATAATAGGTAGGCGTAGATAACAGACTATTAGGTAGGCTTCAAGTACTAACGACCTACTATTCAAATCCCTAAATTCCATTTCTCTTGTCATAGTTTATAATGTTTGTAGGTAAAACCTCACTTCTCTGAACTTTGTAATTTGGGTATGGGTGCACAGCCCTGAATATTCTGATTATTAATTGCTTTATTTTGATGAAAACACGAATTTAATAATAGCTAACTTATTTGAAATTGTCATTCAAAAATCTATTAATATGTCTAATTTATTCTTTGTTTTCTTTTTAAATATTAATTTGTCGTAGGTCGCATAACGTTTATCTAAATATTCTGAGGTCTCTTTTGTGATAGTTTTCAAACACAGAAAGTAACATGTCTTCCTATATTTGCCAACTTCTAAATAAAATCCACGTGTTTCTTAGAAATTATATACAAGCAGGAATAATCCTCAATTCGGCATTCATTCTCCTACGAGCATTCGTCTGGAGTAATTCTCGCAAATGAACAGATCTAATATTTATCTACAGGTAGCTCTTCTCTCATATAACCCTGCCATCTGCAGGAACTTAGTCTTCTTAACGTGCAGCTCCATGAGTCTGACGCTGTTTCTCAGACGCAGATCGTCCCATCGGCGCCCTGAGCGCCTGCTGTTGCAGACACGACCGCAGCCGCGACTCGCTGCCGTCACCAGCGGGTGTGCCAATCTACTCCAAGCATCGAGGACTTGGGACACTTTTCAGATAAGTAATATCCACATCCAAGCGCGAGGTAGGTTTTCTAGGGCTGTGACAGGTTTACTTAATACATGTATATTGCAATAACGTACCTAAATAAATATTGTTATACTTTAATATTGTAAGATTTATTACAATAAACAGTATTATAAGTGTTGACCGGGGATATGCGCTAGCTGTATGTCAAGTTTCATTTAAATCCGTTCAGTAGTTTTCAAGTGATACTCTAAAAGACAGATAAAAATCATAATTTTTTGGTTTTAAATTCATTATAAAACTGGAAACCTTAACAATTTTTAAGCTATTGCCTAGCTTTTATTGCGGGCTTTGAGCACGGCGACCGAATCAAGAAATTATCGGTCACCACGCTCAAAAAGTGTAACTTGAATTAATATCAAAGAAAAAAAAATACTGCATGAATAAAAAATGTAATGCAATAGCTTTACCGCAGCAGTCCCAAAGTGCCACAAGGAGGTTTTTATAATATGATAAATTACGCAAGTACGAAACTATCTATGACACAGTCCACTATCTACAACGGGTCTCGTAAGGGGTACGATGAAAATGACATCATTATCGCGATGTAGGTAAATATATCCAAAAAGGTCTAAACTAACAAATACGACGTCGTCTTAGCAACACGAACGAAGTTTCGCATCTCAAGTCAGTTATTTTTCGTGTTTATCACAGACTTAAATAATTAAAGTAATAAACATCACCAAAGTGATTAAGAGCGTGAAAACTCAATCAGATAATTAAGTGTCGAGACTTAAACCTTCTTTAACGTAAAAGAAACACTAAGGCAGAAAAAATGCAGACATCTCCATTTCAGCTGTACAATTTCAAAACCTAGCAAGTGCTTTCCAAGAACTTTTAAAACACACCAAAAAATGCCTCTTCAAAATTATTTATTCAGGTAATACATTATAAGAAGAACTAACTAACTGAATGCAGCGCCACCTACCGGAACCAAATTTTAACCTAAACTTTTCTCGAATCAACTGAACAAAAATAAAATTTCATTAAAATCGGTTCTACCGTTGAGGAGTTTATCGACTCCACTCACCGGGTCCAATCGTGAATCTAAACCATCCCGGGACCTACTTGAACAAACATTAATTATTTTCAAATTTTAGCTAATTATGAATTAGTTTTAACCTTGGGGATAACAGCTGTTCTAGAACCGAGCCGACTGTGTGGCGACGATGGCAAGTAACCGCGGTCTTTATTTTTGTCGGGACCTGAGTTGCAACAATATATTTGTATTTCCCAAAACTCTAATGTCAGTTACTTCATTTTAAAGTAGCACAGCCGATTTGTTTGGAGCATTATTCCCTTTCAAAGAAAACGCTAGCAAAATTGTTACCTTTTTTACAATAAATTCTTCCCTTATCACCCTTTTCCGCTCCCTGACCTCTACAAGACCCGAAGCCAAATTAAAAAGGGTATCAAAGCTTTTTTCCTTTTGTATAATAAGGCTTAATTACTCACATGCCTCAGGCCACAGGGTGTACGCTTGTAAACAATTTACGTTAATTAACCGCCACTGTACGTTGATTAAAGTATCGGAGTTATCCAAACTGTGGTTCTTTTGATGTTGAGTTTACAATTCCCAAGATTGAGCAGGGAGGGATGGTGGTTTATTGATTAAAAGCTGGTTTAAGATGAGGTTGTGATACGTGTAGCAAAAGAGCCCTTGTTCTTTGTAGGGACATAATTATACCGTAGTTTCTTAAGTTATCGCAACCAGTACATATAATAAAACTGAAACTAAGAACGTTTGACAGGTATTTGTTTTTTATTCCGACGTTTCGGACACTTTTCTGTAGCCGTAATCACGGGAAGAAAAGTACCAATTAGTAACGTTTAAGTTACTTTTTAGACTACCCCCAGCTTGTTCATTTTCATTTCTGTTTATGGTTATACTACATACATACATATACTGCATACTATGTAGATATACGCTTCTTTGCTTCAATAACGTGGTATCTTGAAAAACCCAAATTTGGGATATGTCACGTTATTGAAGCAAAGAAGCGAATTATATAAAATACATATATCTACATAGTATGCTTCTGTTCCTAATACAGCGAGTGTGTATATCTCACTATATTTACATGTAGAGAGTTTCTTGCCTGGAAGATACGATTGTCACAAAAATATATATTATTGTAGTATGTAAGTATTTGTATTATCCATTGTAGGGGGACTGGGGAGTTTGTTGCCGCTTCTTCTCCTTAACAGCAAAAACACGTTGCGAAGCGGTGCACATAGACTAGGAAGTAAAAATTTTTTTTAACCTATATGTATGACCTTTAAAAAAGTGTTCTCCAGTGGAACTTATTTTGAATTAAAACTTTTGAATTTGAATTTGACCAGCACAAAATAATTAATTAATTTCCCATTAGCATAAATGTAGTATATAAAACTGTAATTTTGCTAACGAGGAGAGAATAAAGACATCATTCACACTGGCACAATATAGTTTTAATACTGCAATCACCTCAGTCGACGACCAGCCCCCGCCCATACCACGTTTATATAATGTAAACTAAATATACGATATCATGCATAGAAGGGCGGTAATCGCTTGGTCATTGAATATTAACGTCTGTTTGTAAACAAAATAAGAAATATCGTCCGTCACCGTCAATCGTGGTCGTCACCGAGCTCGAAAGGCAACTTGAAAAAATGTCATACGAGTTCTGGTTTAGACAAGTCAAGAGTTCGTATTTTTGTAATAGTGCAAACAAAATTCATTTTGATAATTACCTAATGATTGTCGTATGACATATTCGTAGACGAGTCTTTGTGTTTTGGTTGAATCTAAACATATCAATGTGATTATTGTCTATCGCTTACGACAATAGTATACGATTTTCACCCCAAAACGTGCGATAAACTCTCTCCATGTGAATGCCCCTTTAGGCAAATAAACGATCGGTAAGATGTATGTAGGAAACAGCCGAGTTTATTAAAATGGGGTCGCACTAGAGCAATTCCAAAGGCTAGGAAATCACAGTCATATATCTCACCAAGTCCAAGTTCGACGTTCAAGCTTAACAGTATAAAGGTCACATTGCGCACTCATAACAATATATCAGAGGAATGAGTCGGTACAAATAACGCGATGTAAAGTGAAACGGTCGTAAGGAGCGGGTAATGAGATCCCATTGGATTTATTGGTGTTGACCCGGGGCTAGCACATGTGATAAATGGGGGACATTGGTTCGAGACCTTTCGCCCGATAAATTTATTATAATTACAACGCTTTTTATGCCTATACGCTGACTCCAAATCTAATGAATAAAATTTTAACCAAATTTTGTTGAAAATCCGATATTGTTCAGATCTTCTAAGTAAGATTCACTTTAATATTTCAGCGAAGTCTATACGATTTAATCAGCCCATTAATACACCTTTAAGTTTTACAAATTACAGACAAAACATATTTCTAATTCGAGGAAGTGATTATTTAAATAATGTAAGTAAATACGATGACATCGACCCATTTGCAGTCAGTATTTCAGGAGCCAAGCGGTGTAAGCCTTAACTTTTTCAACAGTGACTAAGCATCTCGATGCTTTTTTTTACGTCTGTATGTTACTTTTAAGCAATAGCTTATTCGTGAAAAGCTGTCATTGGCTTTCTTTTTAAATTATAGTTATCTAATCAATTGTATTTAGCTGTAGGTTTTACATAAATGTATAAATATTTTTCTAAAACATCAAAATTCAAAAGTTTTTATTCAAAATAAGTTCCACTGGAGAACACTTATTGAAGGTCATACATATAGGTTAAAATTTAATTTTACTTCCTAGTCTATGTACACCGCAACGTGTTATTGCTGTTAAGGAGAAGAAACGGCAAGAAACTTCCCAGCAACACGTCTAGCTAAAAATTGTTTTTTTATATTTATTGTTCTGTTTATATTTAAGTACTTTTTTTATGGAGTGACGCTCGCGGACCGCGTTCGTAATACCGAAGTAAGAAAGAGAGTTGGTCTGAAAGAGAGCGTCGGCGTGAAGGTAAGGAAAGGAATGCTCCGGTGGTTCGGGCATGTGGAAAGAATGTATGATGAAAGAATGACTAAACAGATATACAATGCAAAAGTGGATGGATGCAGAAGTCGCGGAAGGCCTCGACACACCTTCCATGATCAAATTGATCGTGTATTAGCAAAAGGTGATGTCAGGAGCCTTAAGAATAGACGAGCGTGCATGACAAGAGCTATGAATGTCAAAGAAGCAAGTGAGGTGTGTAAGAATAAGCCTAAATGGCGCTCTGTTGTTCGTGCCTACCCCGCAAGGGACTTGGCGTGAAGTTATGTATGTATGTATGTATGTATGTATGTATGTATGTGTGTACTTTTTTAATGTTTAGTTAGAATTATGTTACAGAATAACTTTTGAAGAATTATTGGAGTTGTAGCAAACAGTTCACATTCAATAAGACAGAGCGCAATAAAAGGATAGATAATATTATTATAGTTATAAATATAAAGACATAACGTACTAAATTTTTTTGCAACATATCTCCATATATTCTTTACAAGTACGGCAAGATAAAAACGTTATACTCGTACAAAACACAGTATATGAGGTTGGAACAAGCTGCTATGTAAATGAAGTTTTGTCATTCAAATATTCTTCAATAGTGTATAGTATCCCTTTTTTAGCAAGATACTACTAATATACATAATGATTCCTGAGTGAATTTTAAATATGGTAAATATATAAAATAGTGTTACCTAAACCTCCAAGTAAAATAACAGTAACCAACGACAAAACATTAAGAACACAAGTTCCACTGAAAGCCGCTGAAACAAAAATAAAGAAAAAGTAATTGAAATGGTTGTCATTGTAAAACAGCCAGACAGCGGGTGACGCAGTCTCCGGGCTCGAAACCTTCGAGACAAATCGAAAGCGGCCACCGCGACCTTTTACTGTATTGAATCAAATCGAGATTGGACTGAAGTTGCTTTGTAGGCAACAAGATAGTCAGTTTGTGATTCCAGAACAAATGTTGAAACTTTTTTATCACAATATAGTTTCGCGTCTGACCATTATCTCGCCTGATGTAGAGTGGAGATATGATCTGAGATGGGGCACGCTTATCTAGAAGGTACCTATTAACACGGGACTATAGACACTCTAGGTTCTAGGTTTCAGTAAAAAAACACGCTACAACAATGAGTTTTTATCCGTGCAGGAACGGAAAAATAATAAAATTTCCTTCGACCGGGCCAGGTGGTAGGGCATTTGCCCGACTGAATGGCTACCACCCCTAGTCCAAAGTATGTCGCCATAACAAACTTGAGTTGTGTTCCGGCATTAGTGACCAAGTTCTAGTCTCTCTTAAGAGAGCAGCAGCGCATTTGTAGCGCCTTTGGTGTTGCAAATGTCCATAGGCGATGGTTATCGCTTTCCATCAAGTGGGCCGTCTGCCTACCTGCTGAACTCCTGCAACAAAAGAAAAAGTGAGTTCTACTCCTTTGTTTCTTCACCATAATTGCATTACCATAATCATAACCGTCACGTACCTTGAAGGACTTCCAAGTGTCTAGTAAGTATGGATGAACTTCCAATCGCCGGCGAATGGTGCGATGATAGAAGGGCGACGTAGGCACCAAATCAAATAGGTCATCAGATCACTCTTCCTTGTAGTACGGAAGAACACCAACTTAGAGCGCCAACGTGACTTCTGTGGCTGAGAGACTCCAAGCCGTCTGTAATTTCGGGACCATCGAGAATCCGGACCGCTCGGCATTGCAAGGAGTCAAGTGGGAACAGCTGGTACTGACGTGCACCAACCCAAAGATGTGAGCATGCTTCACCTGGGGACGGACTTGAACTTTATACAATAAAAACCAATGTCCCGATGTGAAGTACCGCTTAACCCTGTTGAGCACCCCAAGCTTTTATGAAGCGATTTTCGCTTTGCTCTCCAAATGACCCCTAAATCTCGAAATGTCGACGACCAGGATCCCTTTGGTGTCAGAGAAATTAAGAAGAGTGCCCTAGAACAGCTAATAAAAATGGGGGTATTTTTTAGTAGTAAACGCGCAGACTAGATTTCTGATCAAATATCACCACAGAGAATATAACCGCCACGGGGATATAAACACCACACTTTTATAATGAATGCAATGTAAAAAACTTTCCAATACGAAATATTGCATTTGAAGTGTACAGCAAAATGCACTCTGCTTTAACAATAGATGGCTGGTTCAATCAGAGTGGAAATTTAATCTCCGTTCAGCCAATAGCGATGAAAATGTATTGGAAATATGCAGAAAATTACTGCAGACACTGAAAATTAGATGCAGACTAAATCATCCAAACTAGAATTAAATATATTAATGGGAAGCCTTTACCATCGCCTACAGGCATTTGCATCACCAAAGGTGCTATATAAATGCGCTGCTGCTCTCTCAAAGGAGGCTGGAACCTGGTCACTAATGCCGAAATACAACTCAAGGTAGTTATGGCGGCATACTCCAGACCAGGAGTGGTAGCCATCTAATCGGGAAAATACCTTACCACCTGACTGTGAGTTTTGTCCCACCTTACGACAGGCCGCCCGGCCGCAAGAAATTGTGTTACTTAGTATTGCACGAGCTGATTCCTCCATCCCCTTTTTACCATCAGACAACCAGATGGACCGGTTTTCGCCACCGTTACATGGCAAAAACACCACCAAGCGTTTTAATTTATTTTTTCTGGTGCGCACTGCCGAAGGGTGGAATAATTTGCCGGAGTCTTGTTTTTCCTGACAAATACAATCTTGAAATCTTCAAGTCACGAGTAAATAGGTATCTTCTAGGTAAGCGTGCTCTATCTTAGACTACGTCATCAGTAAATATCAGGTGAGACAGTGGTCAAATACAAACCTGTACTTCCATAAAAAAAGTATTCTTTCTCCGTTCCTGCCCAGATAAAAACGGTAAATAGATAACTCGAAAGATTTGGTCCTTTTGAGTCTTCTTACTAGGTTTGTGTTATCGAGGAACAGAAGTGGCTCCACACCACACTGGTGTTGCACTACTGCTACTGAGTAAATAAATTTAAACTCTCACAACAACCAAGGTCCGAGCATCGAACGGTATAAGCAATAAAACTGAAATTAACTTCAGAGAAAGTGCACACCAGGAAGAAGGGGGTTTGTTTCAAATAGCGGTAATAAGCCGACACCATCTGCGCCAGGCGCAGCGCAATCTCCCTTGAGTGGTTCAGGCATAACCATCATTGTGTTTTTAAACACAAAATATACTTCATTTTTAAAACCATACTGCTACCCCTGTTTCTAAAACTAATTATGAACAAAATGAATATTTACATATAGCATATAATAATAAATGCCCCACTGCTGGGCTCGGCCCTCCCACTATAGGGAGAACGGACAGTATACCCGGTACGTTGTCTAAGGGGTTCTTTACTTTTATTGTGTCTTATTGAATATTCGCTGTTTACTACAAGTCCATTAATTGGGATTCACTTCTTTCAATCTAGCTATTTGAAAAACCATTTCGAGGAATAATGTCCCTAATCATTTCTGTCTAGTTAAAATTCCAAAAAACGTACGATCTTCTTGTATTTTGTAAGAAATGCGTTTGACCTTTATTTGACCTTACTAAATCCTATCAGGTGGGCCGTCTGCCTGTTTGCCTGTTTCAGGTGTAAAAAAAATCTAGCTGTGTACATTATTTGATTTAAGTTCTGTAACATGGATTTTCCCTAAAGACCACTTTAAAAAATTTAACGATAACTATAGAAAATAAAAATGGTTGAACACGAAAAATTATAAGCCTAGTGACAAAAAACACTAAAATGATCACGATACGTAATGAGTGACATTTAAATAGTAGCACAGATTACTATGATTATATATAGATAAAACTTACTTTTATGTTTTTTGTTTTCTAGGCAAAGAAATCAATGTAAACTTGTCCATTATGACGTCGTCGGATAAATAATTTTAAATCGAATCATAAAAAAACTAACGCTTAAAATACAAAAATATTCAAATCAGTATCTTAAAATACCCTATTTCACGTAATAAAAATATAAAACCAGAGGGTAATTTTTTGTGAACAATCCCCATTCTCCAATACTCATTCTGTAACACACTTCTGTATAAAACATGAGGTATAAATAGAATAAGAGAAATATAAAAAAAAACAATTTTTAGCTAGACGTGTTGCTGGGGAGTTTGTTGCCGCTTCTTCTCTTTAACAGCAATAACACGTTGCGAAGCGGAGTACATAGACTAGGAAGTAAAATTAAATTTTAACCTATTTTTTTTTTTTTTATTCTAGTATAGGTTCGCGTTTGACCACAATCAAAGCGTGTGGAGCAAAGATGTGGTCTACGATGTAGCACGCTTACCTAGAAGGTACCTATTCACACGGGACTTGAAGACACCCAGGTTATATGTATCGGGAAAGACAGACAGATATATATGTATTGACTATATGTATGGACCTTCAAAAAGTGTTCTCTAGTGGAACTTATTTTGAATAAAAACTTGTGAATTTGAAATTTAAGGCGGCTTGGCAGGTTTGACGTATCGGTTATCTCGATGTGCAGGTTGCATCACGATGTTTTCCTTCACCGTCATTAGTACGTGGTGATTGTAAAAATTTGCACATTAGGTCAGAAAACTGAAGTGGTGCATATGTTGCGGTAAGGATCGAACCTGCGCCCTTTGAGTTTGGGATGCATGCGTTAGCCACTACGCTACGACGACTTCGAATATCTACATCGTTGTACAAATACTTCCAAAAAATATTTTATGGATCAGTTGTTTAACAAAATTACGTTTTAACGGTTTTAAGCGGGGTAATTTTTTTATTTTTATTATTCCGACGTTTCGGCCACTTTTCAGTAGCCGTAATCATGAAAGACAAAGGTGTAAAGAGTCAATGAGTATTGTTAAGTTTTATTGAGCCTACCGCCAACTTCTTCCTTTTAATTATTTAGTTTTAATTTTGTTTATGGTTATGATTTGTTCTATGGGAGTCTAATCTAATTTACCACCGCTTCGCAACGTGTTGTGGCTTGAAGAGAAGAAGCGGCGCAAGAAACAAAACTTTAGAGGAAAAGTAAGTAATGAATTTGCTTATAGGGACTCACTAATTATTTCGACTTCTAGAGGGTTCAGATTTCGAGCTATGGAGGTTTTGGGGTTGAAAGGAAGAGAACACAAGTTTTTTTGAGCCTGGGAGGTTTTCGATTTATCGAGGTTCGATGTAAATTCGATGAAAGAGGCTCTACTGTATGTGTTTTCTCTTTTCTGTATTAAATTCCTAAAATTTTCATCTAACTCCATTGAATCGTTTCGGGACCCATTCGAGAAAATCTTTCAAAACTATTGAAAGTCAAACATTGTAAAAACTGTGTTTATGATTAGGTATCCTATAAATAACAGTTTTCACTTAATTCTTAATTTATAAATCTTCAATTAAAATATACATATGTAAGTGATGGTGAAAACCGCTTAAAATCTGTAGTTTAGAATCATTTAGCGAATAGACAGACAGAGGCGGAGAGCGACTGCGTTGTATAACTGTGAGAGATGTAAGATGTGTGTAAGTTTGTCTATGACCATGTGTGTGTTATATATACTTGGTGGCTTTAATCAATAAGTAGTTCATAGAATGTTTTTTTGTTTTGCATGTGTCCTGACATCCCAGTGCAGTACATCTATATATATAGGAGATCCCGTTTTTGAACTCACTGATCACGATATCTCTGAAGCTATAAGGCCGATTGACTTGAAATTTGGTATGAATATTTATTTTAACAAGTAGAGGTCAGCTAAGAACGGGTTTTACGAAATTCCACCCCCAAAGGGAATTGCGGGGGCATAAACAATGGAAAATTGATTATATATAAAAATGAATCGCAAAATGTGTTGGTAAGTGACAGTAACTTGAGAACGACTTTACCGATTTTGATGAAATTTTGTGTGTTTGAGTGGGTCCCGGAATAGTTTAAATCTACAATTGGAGCCGGTAAGTAGCGCTGAGATAGGGTTCTAGAATCCTTCTAATCACCGGGAGCGATTTTGTGATTTTGTTTTTGTATGATTGAGTGGGTACCCGGATGGTTTAGATTCGCAATTAGACCCGGTAGATGGCGCTGAGATCGGGTTCTAGAATCCTTCTAATCACCTGGACTGATTATGGTGAATTTGTTTTTTTGTCATGAAACAACGTCTTTTAGGAATTCAGAAAATATGGCGGTTCGAAGTTCTCCTGGTCAGCTAGTTTCGTATATAAAACATGCTTATTCCCTTAAGTAAAATGTGAAATTTTAACTCAGCATATGAAGAAGTATGTATGTATATCTGTGTTGTTTAAAACTAACTAACAGACAAGTCTTAAGTTTATACAAAACATAACAAACAAAGCAAAATAGTCCGAGAATTTAAAATGCAAGCTGCATTCTCAAAAATAGTCCTTTGGGAACTTTTTTACAAAGGCTCCGCAAGTAGGAAAGCACATTTTATTTTAGACTACGGGAATCTGGAAACAAAAAGCAACCGTATGCTGAATAGAATTAAGGTTACATACGTTATAACATGAATTTTAAAATAAAATTTTAAGCAAGCATTTTTAAAGTATAAATTAGATAATCACAGCTTTTATGCAATACTTCCTAAAGGAAAAATGACGTGTGCCATAAAACCATAATACCAAAAAACAATAATGGCCAAGCAAAAACGTAACACGCACTCCAATCACAGCTGGCTTCAGTTCGTGCGCAGACAGACCTACCTGATGGCAAGCGGTTACCATCACCTATGGACATTTGCAATACCAGAGATGTTACCAACGCGCTGCCAATTTAAAAAAAATCTTATGAAACCTTTTCAAAAAAGAACTCCATATCGTAACACTGTAGAAAAACGTCATCTGAGGTTGCATACATGAGCAAAATAGCTGAAAGAAAAACGGATGAACGCCCAGCCGATGGCGAGCGGTGCGGTGGTAGAACGAAGATGGAGGCATTATTCTGAAAAGTTTCTCGGCACACTTCCCGTTATACAGTCGGAAGAATTCGCAGAGAGACGCGAAGTCTCTTCGAAGGCCAAGCGTATCTAAGCCGTCTGTGAGTATGGGATCATCGACAACGTGAAATACAGTCCAGGGGCTTAAGGTGGTAGGTAAATGTTCCAGCCAACAGGTGTGAGCAGTACTCCATATGTGGTCTCACCTGGACTTTATAAAGCACAAGGTCCTGCCATGGATTAAGGTACTGCTTGGACCGGTGTAGCACTTCTAGCTTCTTGAAGGCAAGTTTTACCTTTTCTTCGCGATTTTTAAAAAATGAGATCATCAGATATAATAACATGGATCCTAGAATCGCTGATTTGAATATTGGCCAATTAACAACTGCAGCCAACCAATTAACTGGTTGTTTATAGGCAATTGGTTGCAATCCAATGAATATACACAAACTAATTAACCACTCAGGCAACGAAAATTAACCCTGCTATTATAATATTGCCTACACACTGCGAGCTATAAATCAAAAAATGTAACAAAAAGAAACCGGCTTCAATTGTATTTAAAAAGCATAAAATAAAAAATATTTATTTTATGCTGTTACTTACTATTGAAATCGGTTTCTTATTTTGCTAGTTTTATTTTGCGCTTTTCAGTTATGTTAATGGTCCAATAACAATTGAATGTTCATAAAACATCCTGAAGCTGTACTGAATCAAACTCAAAAAGAAACAAAAAAGTGGTGACTGAAAAACCGAAAAAAATCAACATACCCACCCACAATTGACGAAGAAATAGCGTAACAAACAATATTCCAGGGTTTCTCTCAATTTCTCTAGGATGAACTCATCAGATCCTGTCTTGGTACCATGGGATCACCTCAGGAGTGTAATATTTTGAATAAAAAAATATTTGGAAAAATCGGTTCACATTTGACGGAAGAATAGCGTAACAAACAATATTCCAGGGTTTCTCTCAATTTCTCTAGGATGCACTTATAAGATCCTGTCTTGGTGACATAGGATCACCTCAGGAGTGTAATATTTTGAATAAAAAAATGTTTGGAAAAATCGGTTCACATTTAACGGAATAATAGCGTAACAAATAATATTCCAGGGTATCTCTCAATTTCTCTGGGATCTATAATCAGATCCTGTCTTGGTGACATGGGATCACCTCATGAATGTAATGTTTTGAATAAGAATATTTGGTAAAATCGGTTCACATTTGACGGAGAAAACGCGTAACAAAATTGCAAAAAAAACACAGCTGAATTTAAAATCTTCTTTCTTGAACTCGATTTAAAAATGTGCAATTTGATGGGCATGCAAATGTCAAATGTAAATTTTAAAATAATATATAAGTAGTGGTAGCGCACGCGTCCTCAACTTAAAGAGTTCGGGTTGGAATCCTGGCCGGAACGTATGCACCACTTAGGCAGTTCTCTGACCTAATGTGCATATTGTTACAATTACCACGTGCTAATGAAGGTGAAGGAAAACATCGTGATGACACCTGCACATCGAAAAAACCGAGGTGTCAGACCTGCCAAGCAACCTTGAACAAGCGTGGCGAGTATATTGTCCAATAGTGGGACGCTTTTACTATATACATAATACGAAGTATGTAAGATAACTTTGCCACTTCGAACAGGGCTTTAGAAAATCGAAGGCACTCCCAAATTTGAAGGTGGAAGTGGAGGAATGCTGAATTTAATGCTATTGTCTTCCTTGCTTCATACAATGGCTGTAATCAAGACTGTACAATTTTGTTCGTATACAAAAGTTTTTGAGTCACTTGAAAAGTAAATATAAACGACGGCCATATTGTGCGTAGAATCGTTTCTTCTTGTGCAGTATTATAATTCTCGTACTTTTGTCTGTAAAAGCTTTTCTTCCTTATGAACTCACTAGCGGTGCCCGCGACGTCGTCCGCGTGGGTTTAGTTTTCAACCCCCCCCCCCATGTTTAACCGACTTCTAAAAGGAGGAGGTTCTCAACTTGGCCGGTATGTTTTTTATGTATGTACACCGATTACTCTGAGATTTATGATCCGATTTTTTATAATTCTTTTTCCGTTCCCGTTTCTTGTTAAACATTTTTCATTGGTGCTCCGCTCTTATTGGTCTTAGTGTGATGATATTGTTACGAGTTGCAGGACTAGAATTAAAATACAGTTGGAATTACTATAGAATTTATTAGAACTCTACAAACACGTATAACACAGGTACAAAGATAATGACAAGCGCAAAATCCGTCACTACATAGATTGCCCAATGTAGTACACGCTTCTCGTTCGTATCTCACCCCTCCGTTCGGGCATTGCTTTATATTGACAAATACAATATGTCTCGACACAATACTCGACCGCGTAACGGCTTACTTTTTGCAATTACAAATTTTAAACACAAAGTAAACAAAAGAAGTCAAAATGCGGGAAGGTAATAAAATGTGTTTCTACAGACGCAGGTGTGAATTTTCCATCGTCAGCATTTGGTCTTACCAATATATAGCCTATAAGCCCTCCTTGATAAATAGGCTATCTAACACTCAAAGTTTTTTTTACATTATACAATATTTTTATATTACTATAGTATATGTTTTTATGGCTTGGCAATAGGATTGTTTTCAATGCAAAATATATGATAACATTTCACCAAGCCCCAAATATCGATTTTACATAACCCATAAAAGTCTCTTATCTCCAAACTTCGGAACTGGCACATAATTTGCGGCTTCCCACCCCCTACCCCCCAACCCCTAGATTACGATATCAAAGTAAATCATCACTTTTCACCCATACATCTTTTCAGAGGGTTACCTCTCATACATAGACGGTCTATGCCGGTTTCCGATAGGGTGAACCTTATTCGGGTCTACATATACGACTTTCTAGATTCCAGAAATAGGGTTTTATAATAGATTGTTTGAACTAAATAATGATTTTTAAATTTAATCATAACTATGATTATATATTATAACTAGCGGCCCCGGCAGACGTTGTCCTGCTCTGAAAAAATAAAAATCTATGACCCGATCCCAGCGCCACCTACCGGTTCCAATTGTGGATTTAAACCATCCGGGGACCCACTCAAACACACAAAAACTCGCTCCCCGTTGTTAAGAGGATTCTAGAACCCGATCTCAGCGCCACCTACCGGTTCCAACGGTATAAAAACTATCCTATCTTTCAAGTTGGATCAAACTGCACACGGTGTGCAAATTTGATTAAAATCGGTTGAGTAGTTTAGGAGTCCATCGCGGACAAACATCGTGACAGGAGATTTATATATATTAAGATAGCTCTAGCGTACTGTAACACTTAGAACTCAGAAGGGTTTAGGGCAAGAAAACAACAGCCAATAACCAGTTAGTATAGCTCTGTTTTCTTAAGTTTTCGCGATTAGTATACATAACATACATACATAACTTCACGCCGTGTCCCTTGCGGGGTAAGCACGAACAACAGAGCGCCATTCAGGCTTATTCTTACACACCTCAGTTGCTTCTTTGACATTCATAGCTGTTGTCATGCACGCTCGTCTGTTCTTAAGGCTCCTGACATCACCTTCTGCTAGTATACGATTTGGTTATAGAAGGTGTGTCGTGGCCTTCGGCGACTTCTGCATCCATTCACTTTAATCCACATAACAAAACTACGTTTTAACGATTTTAAGCGAGTTATTGATTTGACTGCTAACCTGGTCACTAATGCCGGAACTCAACTCAAGGCTGTTATGGAGACATTTTAGAGTAGTCTAGACCAGGGGTGGTAGCCATCCGGTCGGGAAAATACATATTATGATATGTGACATTAGACGAATCAACCAAATAAATTTGGTTGAAAGGCAATGGCAAATGGCTATAACCAATGATATTAAATGATAATATTTTCGTAAGTTTTCGCGACTTGTATACGTATTAAAACTACTTTTGAACGGGTTGAAGCGCGGTAATTTATTTGATTTTGATTATTCCGACATTTGGGCTACTTTTCAGTGGCCGTGATTACGGAAGACAAAAATGTCAAGTGCCTTGTTATTCATTTTAATTTTGTTTATGGTTATTATTTACTCTATGGGAGCCTAATCTGATTTACCATCGCTTCGCAACATGTTGTGGCTTGAAGAAAAGAAGCGGCGCAAGAAAGTCTTCAGCAAACATCATAGCTCTAATAATTTTATTATTAATTATTAATATTAAAATAGGTGGGAGGAACAATAAATCTTGTAAAATTTTCATACATACAGTGCTAGAATTTTCTGAATAAAAATAATTATGTACCACAATGCGACTGACGAATGGGTGTACAGAAGAACATGACGAAAAGTGAGGATTCCACTTTCAGCAAAATGGCGACGGGAGGTGAAAAGCAGCTACAATTATATACCTCAGCATTATTCTCTACTAAAAATAATTTTACTAAAATGTAGGAAAGAAAAGCTTCCAAGAGGGATTCGAGCATTTTCATTACAATTCCCTCGACGCTAGAATACTTTCAAACTTATTACTGTCTACGAAGTATGATAATATAATTATTATAAGAATATATTTATAAAGTATCAAAATTAAATATATATTTAGCCTTGTTTTTAGAGCTCCGTAAACATTTTGGCAAATTCGGAACCTTCACTTAGGATAGTAAGATAGGTAGGATTAAGTACTTATCTATAATCTACCTATACATATAATTTATCGCTGAAACAGAGAAAAATAAATTATATTAAACTAGTTATTACAAAAAACTACAAATCAAGGAAATGCACTTATCCTAAAAGGGGTTTAAATTCGGCATAATGCTGGCTTGTTAAGACCAGCGGTGATCGTCCGCTGAGGCCTTACGGTAACGTCTAGGCAGATTACATCATTGCAAAGCAGACAACTAGAATCTTCCAACTACCAAGCATATAGCTCCAATATATGTGTTGTTTGTACGATACACACACATGTACAATACAACAACATACACAGATTTCAGGTGGGCCATTATGGAAATACACGAAAACATAAGTTATTGCAAAAAACAGTCTGTGGTTGTTATGGCGGAATAGGGTATGCCGCCATAACATTGCCCTTTACGGGGCCCCGGTGTGGACGGGCGCTCTGACGGCTCGCAACGTCGCCACCTTGCGGCAAACACAGCGTATTCTAGCCATCAGGGCCACCCGAGGGTATCGTACGATATCTTTTGAAGCGTCTTCCCTGCTCGCCGGCAGTTTGCCGTGGGACCTGGAGGCCAGAATGCTGGCCTCCTTGTACGTTTGGCGAAAGGAGAAGGAGGCCAGCAGTGGCCGCCCTGCATCTCGCGAGGTTAAGGGGCGCAGAGACAACCGTGGTGTGGCAATAGCATTCTTGCGGGGGGAGTGCTAGTACCCCGACGAGGCGAATCCCACACGCCCCACCGCGCTTCCCCCGCGGCGGTTTGTCCTCAACCGGATTTCCCCTAGAAAAAAAAATGCCGCCATAATAACCTTGTGTTGTGTTCCGGTATTAGTGACCAGGTTCCAGTCTCCCTTAAGAGAGCACCAGTGCATTTGTAGCATCTTTGGTGTTGCAAATGTCCATAGGCGACCGCTTCCTATTAAGTGAGCCGTCTGCCTGTCTGCTGCACTCCTGCAATAAAAAAAATTAACTTGTTTTACTCACCTAGCTCACAACCCAAAATAAGTAAACCGTTTTCGTGAAGAATTTATGCTTGGAAGTTAATTAACTAATAGTATAAATTGAATAATAACGAAATAATATATTTCAAATAAAACTGAGGGTAGAATATTATTTTAAATTTTGGGGGCAACAAAAGGAAAACAATAGACACAGGCCGGGGACAGAAGGGCCACTTACCACGAGAATAAAGCCAACCGAAAAACATAAAGCTGTTTAATTAAATAACATTCTATTATTTTGTACCAAAATTACTTTTCATAAATATTATAAAGTGTATACAAAATGAATATAAAAGCTAGTTATTATTCTTTCTGGAATTCATGTATACGCTTTAAGTGCATTTTACATTGTACATTTATTTATTTATAGTATATTAGCTGCGCCGGCGGTTTCACCCGCGTGGTGATGGAAAATGGTTTTATTTTGGATAACTCACACTATATCTTTATAAATTATAGCCTCTGTGTTATTCTGATGTGTTAGCTATATTATAGTAAAGTTTCATTAAAATCCATTTAGTAGTTTCTGCGTGAAAGAGTAACAAACACACATTGTTACAAACTTTCGCGTTTCTAATATTTATAGAGATTTAGCTACGAAATAATTTGAGTTGCGACCTTGCGACCTAATGTGCATATTATCGCAATTACCACGTGCTAACCACGTTGAAAGAAAACCTCGGGACGCAACCTGCACATCGAGATAACCGATGTGTCAAACCTGCCAAGCCACCGTTCCCCTATAACGGGAGGCCCGAGCCCAGCAAAATGGGTCGTGTATGACCTGTTATTATATATATTATAATTTATTCGAAACCAATAACAAAGTATAAAGAAACAATTTGGTGTCGCAAACAACTAATGTAGTATAATACTGTGTTGCAGTTGTTAGCGCCTACTTCCAGACAACTCGTTTCTTATACAATTAAAAAGAAAATTATTTTAAAATTTATGCATTTGAAATTTTCGTGTTAATATTTTTAACTTATGTGGAAATAGATGAGTGTTTGTGGTGTGTATATGAATGTGGTGTGTATGTGTATTTGGTGTGTATATGTATGTGGTGTGTATGTGTATTTGGTGTATATATGTGTGTTGTGTGAATATGTGTGTTGTGTGTATATGTGTGTTGTGTGTATATGTGTGTTGTGTGTATATGTGTGTTGTGTGTATGTGTGTGATGTGTGTACAAGTGAAACGAGTGAGTGCGTGGTTACAGACTTATTAGATTGTTGTAGCCAGTTTAGTAAATTCTCGGTGTCGTCATTAATTTACATTCGCGATATAGTAAGAACTAGTAATAAATACTACTTTACTTAATTTCAACACTTGAAACTTGGCATTCTTATTTAACAAGCCAACAAAGCAAAGAATATAATCCTACATGTACAATTCAAAAGAAAATAGTTGAAAATAAACAGTAGTAGTGCAACAAAGCAAAGGAGTGTAGGAGAGGAAACTGTTTACATCTCCAGTTTCAAGGCATTCCGCTGAAAAGTGGCCATTCATGCGAAACGCTCTGTTTGCCCTTCGCAATGTAAATCCCTTTTTGTACTGTATTGAATAAAATAAATTGTTTGCGTTCCATCACAGTTCTCTAGTTCCAGGGGCGGCGTCATCGTGATTGGAAAGTAAACCTTCTGTATTGGAAATGCTGAAGGGGTTTTATTGAAAAATCGATACAGATTGTTTAAACGAATCCGCTTTATGAATTTGAAGTTATTGTTTATTTTTTTATTAAAAGGAGCAACAAACAGCTACAATATAACATGCGAGATAAAAAATTACTATAATCATATTTAAGCCAACGAGGTTGTCCATATGAGAACATTTACAAGATTATTAATTAATAAAAATTGGAGAGATACAAAAATATTGTTATGAGCTACAGGACTTGAATTAAAATGCCGTTGGAATTACTATAGAATTTATTAAAACTATAACAACACGTATGACATAGGTATATGTATGTTTGTAAAAAGAAATGCTGATTTATTTAAAAAAGCTAAAGATATATATCTTCGCTCTACAAGAAATAGGGACAGATTAGTATATGATTTTGTCCCAAGAACAACCCTATTTATGAAACACTGTTACGCGATGTGTATAAAAATATTTAATAAATTACCTCCATCGATTGAACAACTGCCATTGAATCAATGTAAAAAAAAGCTAAAAATATGGTTACTGGAAAATATGACATACTCTATTAATGATTTCCTTAAATATGATAAAGACATGAATTTTAATACTATTTTACATTTTATTTATATCTTTCGATTTTGACACTTAATTTATTTTTCTTGTTGACATTGTTTCATTTCAATGTTTTTTTTTTTTAATATAACGAACAATGACTTGTATACCATTAGAATTATTGTGCTTTTTTTTAGATTAAATATTTGTATGACCATGTGTAGGTCAAATACAGTGAGGACATCTGACTTTCTACCACCTAGTTATAACTGTTACCTGTATTTTTACAAATAAAGTTTCATTTCATTTCATTAAAGGTACAAATATAACTAGATGCAAAAAGTCCCAATGTAATGCACAATTCAATAACACGCGCAAAGTCCGTCACTATATCGCTCTTCGAATATACTACACACGTCTTGCTAGTATCGTAATCGTCGCTTGACTGCCCCACCCGTCCGTTCGGGCATTGTTCAAGTTATTCCAGCTCTAGTGTACTATCAAAGTCAGTTAATACAAGAAAAATTGACGTTTTGAATTTGGCAAAAAAAAACATCTGGAATCTCCTGCTAACATGGACGAAATCGCGGGCGAATAATATTCTGTACAGATAAATAAAATTGAAGTATTTGTAAGAAATGTCAAAATAACAGCTTTTTACAATAACATAAAAAAAAATTATCTGTCGGGATGTTCCGGCTTATTTCTGAAACGGCTATACCGATTTTAACGGGACTTTTACTGGCAGATAGCTGATGTTATTAGGAGTAACTTAGGCTACGTTTTTTCCTGATTGCGGCGAAAAAAGTTCCACGCGTGTACGCGCTAATACACTAAGTCTATAAAGAAGTTTCACTTGAAAACTGCAAGCGTTCTAATGGTTATAATTTTACGAGTAAAGTCGCGTGCGAAGCTCAAATTTGTCATAGAAACTGAATCGAGTCACATTAAAATGAAACATGAGAGTTCATTTGAAACTCAAATTGCACTATTTCCCCATAAATGCCTGCTTTATGCACGAGAATGGGTGCTGCCTTTGACGGCTAATTGCTCATATTACACTAAGAAACTACTCGACCCACTTTTATGCAAGTTTCATATGAACTAGGAAACACAGTGCTGGTCGTAGTGGCTAGCATTAAGACTGGGTCAAATTTTAGGATTCTCTTTATTTCATTTTTCTCAGTATTGTTAAAGTGTTTATTTGTACTAAATTAAATAAATTAAAATGCCGTTGAAATTATTATAGAGTTTATTAAAACTACACAAACACGCATAACACAGGTACAAATATAACCGAAAACTACAAATCCAAACGTAATGCAGAAGGTCGTAATTCAATAAAACGCGCAAAGTCCGTCACTATTAGATTCCCGATTGTACACACGTCACACCTTGATCATAATCGTGACTCAACTGCCCCCCTATTTTCATCATGCCGTCGTTTTATACTTCACAAATGAATCTGCAACACCTGGCTAATGATGCTAATGCGCGAGTCGAATAGGACAATAGGCTATTCTCTATAATAATTAGAGAGGTATGCCAATAAATAATTGAATAAAATAAGACGATCATAAAAGGATTAGTTCAAATGCCGACGGGTAATAAAATGTGCTTCTTCAGATCTGTACATAGCATTTGTCTTTGTCGGAGCCTAGGTTGTAAAATATGTATAGATTTATGACTGTCAAAAAGTTCTCCACTTGAATTTATGTTTGAATGAAATCTTTTATATATTGGCAAGAATAGCAGTAATTGAAAGTCGCCCCAATTTCCGCCTGACAATGTCAAAGTAAAATATGACACGCCTTGGAGTAAACACTGTTCGCAATCAATTACAGCAACCGTCTCGGTGCTCATAATCCCGGCTATAACGTTACAAGAGACTGATAAAATCCAAATTGGATATTTTATCTGATTAATCTAATATTGGATTATACTCAATAAATTAGTCCTCGAGTTTCAATTACGATGTTTTAATCATGTTTACTTGACTTGAAATTGAATATTACATTTCTTTAATGTTCTTAGTACTTTCTTTTGTTGAGAAGACAGATGTAGGTCAGTAGGTTAAAGATTTTCAAAATGGACATAAATACACCGTTTGATCGTAATCAAATCAATGTCGCCAACCAAATAGACAAAAGACGAAAGTTAGCATCTCCAAGAACTAAGGCCGCGTACACACAGACCCGAGGAAGGCCAGCGGTCGTTTGTTGATGAACCTGGACGTACGAGCACGGAATACGGGTGCGATAAACCCATATGGTTTATAAAACCTTTTGAAAAACTCATTTTGAGTTTTACTAACTTTTTTTTTTTTTTTTTTTTTTTATTGCAGGAGATCAGCAGACAGGCAGACGGCCCACTTGATGGACAGCGGTTACCATCGCCTATGGACATTTGCAACACCAAAGATGCTACGAATGCGCTGCTGCTCTCTTTAGGGAGCCTGGAACCTGGTCACTAATGCCGGTCACTTTTAAATGTAATATGACAGATTAGTTTGATTGAGTGTATTTTAAACTAAAAGAATAGATTTTTTTATCTTGTATAGACTTGCATTTTATTGTCAGGTGGAAACGCAGTCTAAGATGGAACATGCTTACCAAGAATATATAAAACATGTTCACACGAGATTTGAGACACCTAAACTATAATTTTCAGGAAAAATGGACGACATTTAAGAGTTACGTTTCAGCAGTACGCATTATTAAAAGTGGAATCAGTGGCTGTTTGTCCAGTGGCAAAAACGTGAGGGAGTTTTTCACAATATTTATTGGTAATAAAATTACGTTTCAACGGTTTTAAACTCGATAGTTTATTTAATGTTTATTTCCACGTTGGACCGAGATTTTTATTGACTAATTTAAAAAACGTTTTATTTGAGCATAGGTTTTGAAATTCAGTGACAAATATAATAACTAAAAATTTACTCTTAAACATGTAAAATTTTAGAATATATTGTAGTGTAATCTCCAATGTTTACATATCTAAGGCCAACTAAAACCAACCGTTAGCCTTCGTTGGAGCTGTGTATACGCGGCCTAAGTGGAACGCCGGAATGGCTGTGTCGGCTGTCTGAATACAGTCAATTCTAGCTGACAAGTCGACAGTCTTTAGATAACTGGGTACTTCATTGATATAGTTAGTGTTGGAACAAAAGCGAGAAGTCTCAATGTTGATTTGAAAGCTTATTTCTTGGCTATAGAACTCAGAATTGTATGAACTGTTTGAATTTGAAAGCATTATTAACTGATACTAATGAGCAAATACGACAGACAAATGAAATGTCGAAAATAATATCTTTAAGACAACTAGCGTTAAGGCGCAGCTATGAAATTGAAATATAGAAGTGAACCCGTGTAATTTTGATTTAACAAAAATATATTAATAATAACATTTTGTAAGTTACCATTTTATTCTTATCAATATTAAATATATATTTTTCAAACAGATGGCTTTAGTAGATATATAGATAACGCTTTATTGTTCACCAAAATAATTACAAAAATCAGACTTACAATAGAGGTACAGGTAAATTGGTAAAACAAAAGGCGGCCCTATCTCTAAAAGCGATTTCTTCTAGACAACCTGTTTTAAAGGAATTCTTAACTTATCTGTAATTATTATATACCGACAAAAGAAACATAATATAGATAAAATATAAATTATATAAATGGACAGAAGATTATATTCAAAAGTATAGCAAACCTACATTATATTGCGTAAGGTTATCATAATGTTTCCTGAATTAATTTTTAAATAACGATTTAACGTTTCTGCCGTTTTTAGTCAATGAATTCCAAAAATAGACAGCCTGCGAAGGAATTGTAATTTCGAAATAATAGTAACAGTCAAGGATTGGAACCGGTTCAAAATTAACCGGATTTAATAGAGTATAGCTGGTTTTAGTTAACTATTTCGTTCCGAGTGTAAGCCTTAAAAAGAGCATTAACCGGTTTATTCCGCAAGAAGACAAAGTATCATTAAGCCCGAGATGGCCACCAAACACCAATGAATGGCCGACCAAGCTACGGAGGTAGCCAGTGGAAAACTCGCGAAGGCCACTGATCGCCGCAAATTGGCCAACGAGAGCTGCTGCGAAGCCATGGTCATACGGAGAAGACTCCAGCAGCTCTAAACCCAGTTACCGACGAGTTGCCCACTGAGTTGCAGCCAGGGTAAAGAGGTAAATTTTCCAGGCCCTAACCTCCTTATGAAAGACAAAAAGGAAGAAGACCCTGGAGAGAGAAAGGTATCATTCTATCTCTCTCAACATGTGTTTGTGTGCGTCTGAAAACTTGATGTATATGAAGTTTTAATACCAAAAACCGTTTGGTTTCGGATAGACTTATATTAACACCGAAAAAGATCTACTTAGCCTTTAACCGGTTCGACTTTTTTAACCGGTTTTCAAGTTAACAGTCTACTTGATAAATACTACACACACACATTGCTGTGGTTTTTAAATATTTGTTGACTAAATGAATTTGAAAGTATACTGAACAACATAATATCTAAAGCTACTTTACTTTTGAAAAATACCATATTAACGCTTTATGACTGCCAAGAAAAAAGCAATTCACGTTTTACGGGGCGCACATGGTGGTCGTAAAAAGTTAATTTTTCAAGTCAGTCGGTGAAGTAGACTGATAGGCATCCATTCGTCCTCATTCAGTTAAGTGGTGTAGTTTTGTGGAAGTTAATGTTTACAGTGAAATGGTTGCTGAAGTTTATATTGTCAGCCACTGTGATAATGTACACAATGGAGACTGCCATCAAATTCAAAGTTTTTATTTAAGAAATTTCCACCAGATAAATTTTTTAAAGTATGTTATTATAATATAGCGTTAAAAATCTTATGTATATTGTGTGTGTTATGTATGGGTAATTTTTACGATATTTAAAGTGACGTTGCCATTCTTAAGGCTTTATTGCAACTACATGTTACCGAACCAATCCACAAACACATCTCTAAATATATATATATATTTTTTTTTTTTATTGCAGATCAGCAGACAGGCAGACGGCCCACTTGATGGACAGCGGTTACCATCGCCTATGGACATTTGCAACACCAAAGGTGCTACGAATGCGCTGCTGCTCTCTTTAGGGAGCCTGGAACCTGGTCACTAATGCCGGAACACAACACAAGGTTGTTATGGCGACATACTCTAGACCAGGGGTGGTAGCCATCCAGTCGGGCAAATGCCCTACCACCTGGCTGTGGGTTGTTTTGTCGCCTCTTACGACAGGCCGCCGGGCCGCAGGAAATTGTATTCTTTCTCCGTTCCTGCACGGATAAAAATTATTACGCGCGCTCTGAGCACAGCGCTGTTCGACAATCTTTGCGACTTAAAAAGAGGGACGTTGGTAACAAAACATAGTTATAACAATAACATTACCGAGAATAATAATAGTAACGCTACATTTCTACCAGCAAAATGGCTAGAAATAACGGTAAATTTTACAACGGTATTTATTTTTAACCCTTATCTGATATTAGCATAAATAAGGATACTACATTTTACCGGTATTTCAAGCCCTGCTTTGAAGCTATGCTAAATCCAACGAATTGTCGAAATGATTTAGAAACAAAATATTTCAAAGTTTGATGATTTTGCATTTTTTTAAAATATTTAAACTGTTAAAACTAAGTGAAAGTCTTAGTTAAATTAATAGATATAATTTAAATGCATACATCTCCAATATAATTAACATTTCCTAACAGGTTACCTGATTTTGTTAACGAAGTCGCACAAGTAGCTTGTTTCGAAACGTAACGATAAATAACAGTGAAAAGACGACTTTGCAAGTGCCTATATCAGACCTATATCTAGCACCCATTGAGATTTACGCTATTGTCGGTTCATATTATGAAGAGAATCTTGGAGTTCTATAGACTGTGGTTCCGTTTGTTCGTGCCACTGAAAGGCCTTTTATTTGAGGTATCAATAAAGCTCAGTCTGCAGCTACCTTCCTCACAATAGGCTCAAAAAGGCTGGAATTTAAGGATGGTACTAGAAGATATTGGTGTCAATATTTATCAGAATATATGACGGTATACTCTTTCTTTTACGGGTTCCGTGGTTATTTTGGCAAAAATGGACTCTTATGTTTTCTTCTGTCTATTTGTCTAAGTAACACAATTTTCTTCTAATACCTCAAAAATTGCTATGGATTTCTTAAGTGACCCTGGTTCAGCAGTTTCTAACGAGTGTATCTCGATTACCTTATTAGTAAGGTTAGAGGTTATATATACTTGACCTACAATTTCTTAGCAAATATTCAAAGGTCAGAATCATTACGCGTAACAGGGGCTGATCCCACCCACATCGCACATTCGGGACTGGCCTCCGCGGTGATAAGGGGTAGCACGCCTTAAATTCATATTTAACAACCTGATTGGAATATCAAATACGGATTGGGGGTGTATCAACTCCGAAAATCTAGTGAGATGACTAATTCGCTTTTAATTTTTAGGTATAAATTTTTGTTTTAATATTTATTATTGACTAGCTGAGCCGGCAAACGTTTTTTTGCCATATAAACAATAACTTCTGCCCGCGCCTTTACCCGCGTGGTGCGGTTTTTTAACTATCCCACGGGAACTCTTTAATTTTTCGGAATCAAAAGTATCCTATATGTTGACCAGGGATATAAGCTACCACCATACAAAATTTCTTATAAATCGGTCCAGTCGTTTCGGAGAATAGCCGGTACAAACAGAGAAACAGGAAATTTAAAAAACAAATCAAAATTAGTTCTATTTCACTTCTTACATCCCCCTGACTCGGTTTTTAGCATTTTTTTTCATTGTACAGAAATTTGACCTCTACAATTTTATTATATGTATAGATTTTAATCCTTAATTTTTTTCATAATGTCATTTTTTGCTTCTGCCCTTATGACATTTCAATGTTGTAAGGATTTTCTGCTTGTTGGGAATCACGAGTCTTCTTTTCTGTTTTTGTTCCATGTTTTATTAATTCTTTTATATTCCTTTTTTATTTGCTTTTCTTTTTTATGAACACTAAACTTATTATCTTCATCGGATCAAATTGTGTAGATATCAGTGTATCAACGATAATTTAACTGATTTCTATCATGATATTTTAAAAATATGATAATACTAAGGTATCTTTTATTTATTTTTACAGAAACATTGTCAAAAACTCTAAAGCTGCCAGTCACTTGGTCGTTTTTTAAACAAAACTGAACAACAAATGAATTATTTTAAGCACAATTAATCTTAATCGGGCAAAGACAAATACGTCACGTGCCGTGGATCTAGTAAATAGATTTTCCGGATATTGTCACGTGGTGGGTAAGCAATCCAATTAACGTGATATTAAACAAGGCGATAGTCAGTTGTTGATTGAACGTGCTGCGAACAGGACGTGTTGCGACCGCACAATGGCGCTAATGAATTGTGGTCAGCTGGATGCAATGCTGGACAAATTGACATGGATATGTACATAAGAGACGACTAAATTATTAATTTAGGACGAAGAAGTCTTTAAAAAAGGGTAAAAAAGTTAATGGTCATATGATTTATAACCATGAACATGATTATAATTTATAACATATTATTATATTTTGCTAGAAAATAACTTATAAATTAAAAACAAATATTTTTAGCAAAACAGAAACCGACTTCAAGAGCAAGTAAAAAGCAAAAAAAAAGGTTTTCTATAGCACCTTGAATTCAGGGCCAAGCAAAATATAGCAACAAAAAATTTGCATAATTCACCGACTTCAAAATTTATTTTATGCTTTTTAATTTTTAATTTTTTTATTATTAAAACAAAACTGAACAGCAAGATAATGATTTTAAATATAACTAATCCTAGTAGGGCAAAGACAAATACGTCACGTGCCGTGGAATTAGGCAATAGATATTCCGGATATTGTCACGTGGTGGGTAAATAGTCCAATTAGCGTGGAATAAAACAAAACGTTTGCCAGTTGGTGAATGGATGTGCTGCAAGCGGGACATGTTGACACCGCACAATGGCGCTGATCAATTGTGGTTATCCGGATTCAATGGTAGACAATTTGAGACGGATATATAAGAGACGAATAAATTACTAATTAAAGGCGAACTCGACTAAAAAGACAGCAATAATAATAGTATTTTCTTAAGTTCTTGCGACTTCTTAGGTACATATAGTTGGTTTGTCAAATCATTTTCTTATTGTTGTAATAAATGGAAAGATCATCTCATAATAACTCATCGTGGCTTTGTGCACAATGTGTAAAAACATATCATAGTAATAATTTCTCTTGGGTACTTTAGATTCATAAATTTATTGTTAAATAGATATAGCGAAAATAAATTTTTTGGTATAAAATTATATATGGTTTATTGCAAAAAAATATTGATTTGTTTATGATTTATTAAAAAAAGGATTGAATAACCCAATTAAAACTATGTTTTATTGATTTAAAAGTTGAAGTTTAAAAGTTAAAAGTTAAAATTAATCAAATGCAATGCTTAACATTGCATGGAAGACAAAGCTATCATGTGAGAGAGATAGAATGATGAAGTAATTCACGCGGAAAAACCGATTACTTAAGATTTATGTAACACTCTTTTCAAGGTAACTCCGAACGAAATAGTTGATTAAAACCGGATATAAACAATCAAAACAAGTTAATTTTAAAACGGTAAAGGCTTGAATAAACGAATAAA
The DNA here is from genome assembly GCA_012273795.1 of Dendrolimus punctatus. NCBI lineage: Eukaryota > Metazoa > Arthropoda > Insecta > Lepidoptera > Lasiocampidae > Dendrolimus > Dendrolimus punctatus. The sequence continues at coordinate 15,746,802 of CM022549.1, forward strand.
CTTTTTATTTGAATATTTTTTAGGATTTATACTCTGAACTAAATTAGTCAACTAAAACCGGTTATATCACATATTAAAAGTGTATCATATTAAACCGGTTTTAGCTTTGGTTTTTATTATGCCTATATACTGGATGGCTACCACCCCTGGTCTAGAGTATGTCGCCATAACAACCTTATGTTGTGTTCCGGCATTAGTGACCAGGTTCCAGGCTCCCTAAAGAGAGCAGCAGCGCATTCGTAGCACCTTTGGTGTTGCAAATGCCCAAAGGCGATGGTAACCGCTGTCCATCAAGTGGGCCGTCTGCCTGTCTGCTGATCTCCTGCAATAAAAAAAAATACTTAATATAAAATTTAAACAAACAATAAAGCGAATGAATGTATTGTAAGATATAGAACGCTGCATTAGAGGTCGCTTAGAGACCGTTGGCATCCCGTGGGATTGTTAAGTTAGCAAAATCCAAGACGAATGTTTTCAGAACATTCCGTTGTTTGAATAATGCCTTGCTCGAAGTTTTCGGATGGTGAAGTACAACTCTACTTAGATTGTTTTAGTTTAGTTTTGTCTAGTTAATATCTAGTTTAGATTAAGTTAGTGTTTAAAGAAGGTTACTTGTTGCGAATTTAATTGTTGTGTTTATCTTTAAACACTACTTGCATTGTTGCTTCATTTGCAGATACTTTAGTACAAAATAAAAACAGTAGACTTGTTTCAGTAACGGAACATTTTATTATGTGTAGGCCTACACAAACATAACCAATTTTTAGTATACATCTGACTGCTCCTGGTATGTTGACAACATTTTCCAGTCCGATTCACAGAACTTCTAAGTGACAAATGAATTGGGGTACTACGAGAAACACTGATGCTGTGAACAACTCTCGACTTTATTTGACTACCACCGACTGCTTTTATCAGCAAGGGAGTGTGTAGTGAATCACTTAGAAGCCAATAGATATCGCGGTGCCATTATGGAGGTCGCAAACGAATATTAGAAGGGCCATAGGCCAGCAAGGAACAACAATAGCTTAGCTGGAAGATCTTCCTTTGAGACTGAGTACCATTCCATCTCTCTCCTCTTCAGGATCTTAATGGGTTTAGGAATAGGATCACCGCGCTAAAGATAAGAATATGATTATAAGAGTGAAATTAATTATTATAAAAACAAAAGTAGGGATGCAATGCAACATTGTTCATAAAAAAACATCGAGGTCAGGATATCGATGTTTATCAACGATGTATCGATTTTTTTTATCACCATTTACATAAACTTTCGACGATTGTTCCTGCGATGCAAATGAAATGTCGTTTTGTTTAACATCGATGTATCGGCCAAACTACTATAGCACACCTTTCTTAATTCTTGTTTTCACTAACATCATCCTTTTACATCACTGCCATTCCATCTTTCAAAGAAATGTGGTATTTCTTCACACTTCTCAATGCTCTCATTTCTACTGAATATTATGTTTATTCTATCTATGACTTTTACCTTACCCAACATTCACTACCTTATTTTATATTCAACAGTGTGGACACACTAACACATTCCTATCACCATTTGAAATAAATGTATATCTAAGGAAAATGGTCACTTTTAATAGAAATGAAAAAAAATGGCGTAACAATCAACTTTTATAAGTTATTATTTTGGAATAACTATTTTTATGGAAAACGAAATATAATGGAAATCTGTAGCTAGAGCGGAAAATGGCGCGTTATCTATGTACGATAAAACATCGTTCTTAAGCAACGGTGTATTGCCAATGTTTTGGTTTCAACGTCGATGTTAAAACATCGACTTTTATGAACGTACATCGATGTTTCTTTTACATCCCTAAATACAAGTAGATAAGTATGACAATAAATTATGATAAATGTGAAAAGAATGCAAAAGACTGGTAGATTTATTATAAAATATTGCAAAGTTATGTTTGTAACAAAACCAGTTATCTATAAACAATAAATCATGAAGGAAACACATATAAATATAAAAGACACGATTTTTAAAGAGAAAATAGCCCGGAACGTGACTTATGGCAGCAGCTTGCAATATATTACACCAGTTTTAAAAGACCGTCTCATGAACTCGTGGAAAGTCGTGCTTTGAAACTTAAGGTCATATTTCCACTGTTCTCAGAGAATAAAGTTTGGAAACCAATGTAGAAAATAAATTAGACCGCTCCAAGAAAAGTTTGGAAACGAAAATGGTACACCAGTTTTAAAACTTAGAGCATCACACAGAAACTGAGAGTAGACTTGTTTTGACCTTGCTTTTTTATGATAAATAATGTTAAAACTTGTAAAGTAGTGTCTGTTAGTTTTGATTTACATACGCGAAGAATTTTTAAGTGTTTTTGTTTAATTTTAAAATATCTCGGGTTTCTGTGATAAGATTTGTTCTTTATTTTACCACAGAGCGAATACATGCTTCCTATTGGCTGTCACTGAAAAGGTTGACACATTTGGACAAACGATATATCGTACCCGCCAAGCCGCCTTGGATAAGCATGAGGGGTACAGTATTCATTGTAGGAGCTAAATTTGCAAGCCAATCTAGTATAGTATAGTAATAATTACAACTGATGTAACATCTCTTAAACATGTTTTATGCATACACAATAAGAAAGAGAGAGAAATAACACTTTATTGCACACCATAATATACAATTACAAAAATAGACCATATTTACAATATTTTCTAGGCAATACAATAGGCGCCCTTATCGCTCGAAGGATCTTTTTCAGGCAACCTAAATGAAGATTTGAATCTGGCGATATAGGTGGTGCAAGAAAAAGGCAATAGATACATAAATACCTACTCAAACTAATTTAATAGTGTTTTCTGAGCAAATTTCTAAATTTTGGTAAAGATTGGCATCTCTGACAGTAAGAGGCAGCATATTCCAAAGTTTGACAGCCTGCACTGTAAAAGAATTATCATAATAGGATGAAATGTGTGCAGGTGTCATAAGTTTACGACACGTATCAGAGCGTAAATTGTGGGCAGTGGATAGGCGAAAGAATTTAAAACTTTCCTTTAAGGTACTGGAGACTCTTATGAGTAAACCATGTGTTATAAAGGAGAGTAAGAATGTGAGTATTCCGGTGAAAATTAATAGGAAGCCACTTGAGTTTTTTAAGATATTATAAATTAATTTAAACTGCAACGTGAATAGGTGATATTAGTTCCCATATAAATTGGGAGACACAAGCCCAGTATTACGAAAATTATGTGTTGTTATTAACAGTTATAACCTAGTACTAAAGTAATGTGAAGCTATTTACTAGAAGAATTCAGTGAATCCGCCAAACGCAAAACCTTAATTCTCTTAAACAAATATGAAAAGTTAATTTTGGACACTGAAATCTGTCGGACTTTGGCGTTGACACAGAGCAAAGAATAAAAGACATTTCGCAGTGTCAAACGCACAAAGCTTAACAATTAGAACAGAGCCCGGCCTAATTGTTATTCTGTGGACACGAGACTGCTACCTTGAGTATCTAATGATGGAGGCGACATTGTCCCAATGCTCGCAGCATATTAAATATTTATTTTCAGATAATATCGCGAAAAGTATGCTTGCTTTCTTAAACAGTGATAACACTTTGTGAAGTGGTGTACATAGTATAGGAAGTACATTTAATTTTTCACTTATATTTAGTAATTTGAAAGAAATGTGATGATAAACTATGTTGATACGTAATTAAGTTTACGTATCTAGAACTAACGCTGAGTTCCTATACTCATTATATATTTCTTTGCTCAATCGCTGCTGAAAATTTAACTAATTTTAATTACCTATTGGATTTATTTCCATCAAGTGCGCCAACGATAACACGCTGCGAAGCGGTGTACTTATAGAATAGGAAGTAGACTAATTTTTAATACTATGTGTTCATGGTGTCATACTCCGGGAGTGGTAGTATCTAAACGAGCAAATGACTCACTAGCTGGGTTGATATTTCAAAAATAGGATAATAGCAAAGTGTAAGGACAGGAAAGTAAACTCAGATGTTTTATGTGTTTTCACTTGCACGGACGACTTTATTTATGTAAAAGTTACAACAAAATAATACAAAATAGAAAAGATACACTTCTAAGCACAGAGAGCCCACAATTTGCAAGCGTTTGGGCTCTTAATGTTTTAGAAGTTAAGGTTCCCAATAATTTTCGACTTGGTGGAACCAATACCTGGAAATCGTAGGGGCTTATTTTCTATTTAAAGGCATGCCATTCTCTTACTATTGATTTGTGTAAAGACTATTAATAAATGCACAGCGCTATTATTGCAAGTAGTAGTTTAATTGTGTTATAACGGTATATTTACGATCATTATTTTATATGAAAACTTATTTTACAATTTACTATAAAACATGTAACCTACGTAATTATAATCAACGATGACAGTTCATAGTTAGTCTTAAGAATATAAAACATGTTGTCGAGATGGCCATATATTTGGACAGAAAGTGCTTGTACAATTACACGCTCCCTTAATAAAATACTCAACGCATTGACCAAGGGAATGATAGCTATGTTTATTTTGGTATATCTCTTTTTACAAATTGAATTTTTTCGGTGGAGTTTTTAATTAATCTCTTACAGATGGATTATTGATTGGCACGAAGTTATTTCAGGTTAATTTATACATAGGAAAGGACTTTCCTATTGCATTTTGATTAAAGTGTTTCCTTTAAAAACACATAACTTTTTTAAAAAGTTTCCTGGAAGAGATGGGGGGGGACTATGTGGCGAAGCCTTAGGTGAGTAGCGGCACATCGCTAGAGATAAGAGTCAAGCTCCAGGGGTGGAAGTGATAAATGGCATCACGTCAGAAAAAGCTTCGGTGAACCTGCAGCCCACCTCTCGACACCCCTTAGCCATGTTGCCCCTGCCTTTGATGGCATTTTTTGGGGCCCATGTAGGCAGTGGCGAGTCACCATCTGCCCATTTTTTCAATGTGTAGAGAGGGACAATCGCCGGTCAGAGTCATGCTACTTTTAGATATTTTTTTTTAAAAAAACCTCTATGCATTAGCTTTCCCATGGCCCATGCAAGCCTCCCAAAAGTCCGGGCCATTGTTATGGCCCGTGGCCTGCAGAGACATATATTTATGTTCATCAAAAGAAGCGAACTGAACCATCACATACCTGTTATGTCGACGATTCTTTGGTAAATGTCGTCAAATTATGACGAAACGATTTTAGATTTAAATTTCACTAGGTACACCAAATATCACTGCTCGTATGAAACTTGTATTGTTAATATAATGAATTTTATACTTAGATCAACATACTTTATGCACAATTCATTGACACTGACAACAATAAGCTAGAATATTGCCATAATTTATCATTTTCTAGACATTATGGTCAGGCTTTACTTAATAATATGTAACAAATAATTCCATACCAAACACGTACAAGAAGAGTTGCTGGTTCATAAAATACCTGTAACAAAAACAAAATGTAATTAAACAAAAGTGAAGACAGGTGGATAACCAGCTTCATTGGTAAGTTTTCTCATGAGTGAGCAATTTGTTAAGCACGCAAGTAATTAGCGACGTGGGGGCCAAGGGTGGGAAGGGGGGCGTATCGGACCTTAATATGTGGGTGGAATGGGGGCAGAAAGTTAGTGTCATGTCACATTTATAAGATAGGTAGGAAAGTATATCAATAGCTAACTATTAAGACTTAATAATTATTAAGTCGCGAAAATCTAGGAAAAAGTTTTCGTGACTAGCACTCCTAAGTTCTCAGCGCGGCTATTTGTCATAGTGTTTGAACGCGATAAACTCTGAATCTATTTACCCGATTTTAATGCTTTTTTATCATTTTGCTGGATTTGTTCCAACCTATGAGATGGGATAGATTTCATCTTAATTTATAATTAAAAAAATGCATCTTTTTCTGTCCTAGACCTTTATTTTTTCAGGAGACGAAAAAAAATGTGTACTCCCATAGAAAAGTGGCTTATAAAGATGAATTTCTGTGAAGGAAAGCCAAACAGCAAACTAAAAAAAGGCGCCTGCAGCCTTCGCCTGTAACGAAATTTTATGATTCTATCTTGAGCATTTAGTTGATTCAAGAATGTCTGATTATAAGTATTTTGACCAGTTGGTTGTTCTTTAATTCTTTCTTTTCTTTGTTCTTACCATAAACCATTCTGAGTTGTTACAAGTACTACGTTAATAAGCGTCAATACAGTCTGTCATTTTTTGACCATGTCATATCTAAATGATACAAAGTTTCTCATTTGTAAGGAACTATCTCCAATTAGCAAACTAATAACACCTTATGACGTAATATATTGTAATTGTTATGTGTGGGAACAACTTTTGGCCTAATTTGCTCTGCGGGTCGGCCGTTAGTTCCCGCATGGGCATTTTCGTCTCGCGTTAACCATCGGCTTATCGCATTAATCGGGATTAGGATGATCTTGTATTTACTTTTATTATGTTTTGTCCTTTATAATCTATGTTAAAATAAAAGTAGGTAAGTGCTTGTTTATCCATGGATAACTGTTCCGTAAAAGTATTTCGTCATTTTGTTATTTGTGTTATATTGTCCTCCTGGTCCCAGACGGAAGAACAGCGCTGTTCTTAGCGGATAGAATTTCGCTGAGTCCGAGCCCAAGTTTAGAACTCAGTATTGTTAGTGTTTATTTGTCATAAATAAAACAATTCTTTCTTTCTTTGACTACGATCAAAAGTTGATTTTTTCTACTGTTCCGTAGAATAGTAAAAAAAACACGGGATTTTTGACATATCACAAAAACAATTCAAAGATGTAGTTTCATTTTTCACCTTCTTCTCCATAATGAGTTAAAATGGAGATTTTTCTTTTCCTTTCATTTTGAAATGATAACTTACGTAACGCGTTACGGCGCCAGTTTGTCTGGCTTCCCTTTCTCTCACGCAAGTTATCACTTCTGTTGAGCTTCCCGAGATGCACACTTTTCTTTTTTAATTCTTCCTTTTTTGTCTAGGGATAAATAAGCGGGATAGTCTTTTGATTTTTAACTTTTCTCTTTTAATTCCTGTCTTTTTCCTTTTTTTTGCCAAAACTTAATTCTATTACAAGTTACTTATCACTAATACAATTTTTGACTAAAAGTAAAGTAAAGTACCACACACATCAGTACTTTTTTAATTAAATTATTTACACGATTTATAAAAATCACACAATCATTATTATTAATAACTTTTTATCAACAGTTAAAGGAGTTCTTAAAATCCTAATAGACCATTTTCTCAAAAGCTATCAAAAGAACAGAAGACCTAAAAATCTTACGGACAACCACACAGATTGACTAAGTTTTTTCTTATAGTAGAAGACACTTAACTCTAAACTTTCGCCGCTGGTTGTACACACGAGGAACTAAATCTCAAAACATTTACAACCTCCCACACAAGTTTGTTAATATGAAACGTGAGTGAATTGCAAAAGTAGAAAATTGCAGTTGCCTGTATGGAACTCAAATAAACGTCAGGAAGTGAGAGGGGGTCGAACGGGGGTTAAATATGGGTGGGGACGGGGTGAAACGTGCACTTGTTTGTATTCAACGCGAAAGATAGGGGTTGAAGCGAGTAATTACGCTAGGCATGAAAAAATAGAACTTCTTTTGCAGTGTGTAAAATATTCATATTTACTAAAATGTTTATATGTAATTTCGTGGTAGCGGCTAGTGCACGCGTACCATACTCAAAGTTTCGGGTTCGATCCTGGTCGGAACGCATGCACCACTTACGCACTTTTCAGACCTAATGTACATATTGATACAATTACCACGTGCTAATAGCGGTGAAGGAAAACATCGTGATGCAACCTGCACGTCGAGATAACCGATGTGTCAAACCTGCCGAGCCGCCTAGGACAAGCGTGGCGGGTATACTGTCCGTTCCCCTATAATGGGAGGCCCGAGCTCAGCACTGGGACGTTTTTGAGCTTATATTATTTGTCGCGGAGGCTTATTGCGTAAAGACAGGCCTGCTTCTACTTAGTTCAAACTCTGTTTCAAGAACATGGTAATACATATCTGTTGAAATAGTTTTCTTCAAATTCGGTGTACTTTATAGGAAAGTGAAGTAAATACATATAAACAAGTGTTGCTTAGGAACTATGAAAATAATCCATACTAGTATTATCATTTTTTTATTGCAGAGTCCAGCAGACAGGCAGACGGCGCATCTGATGGAAAGGGGTTACCATCGCCTATAGGCATTTGTAACAATTTTCAAAGGTGCTATGAATGCGCTGCTGCTTTCTTAAGGGAGACTGGAACCTGGCCACTAATGCCGGAACACAACTCACGGTTGTTATGGCGACGTATTCTAGAGTCTAGACCAGTCTGTCAGTCGGACTGTTTGTCTATGAAGCTTTCACGATCAAACCTCGGTACCCGTTTTCATGAATTTTGATATATATCTACATATAGATATGTAGTCTCAAGACCGAGAATTTACTGCTCGAGTTTGAATATGATTTTTTAAAATATATTTTCAAATATTTTTGACCCTGTCTTAATCAATATTAAGCTTATTAACTTTTCAATTAACTTTGTCTATATTTGATAAGGTCTGGTCGTTGCTATATTTATATATCTTAGTCTAGTTAATTTGTAAGTAAAAACTACAAAAAGAAGTATATCTAGGAAAAAGTGAATAAAACTTTAAAATAGTTTTAGAAACAATAAACTTTGATAACACAGCAATTTAATATTAAAATAGCAACGTAGCAAGCGTAGCATTTGGCTACGACGGCTAAGAACCGTAGCAGATAAGCGGGTTAACCAATTTATTTGAGTGTAACTTGGCAACTATGTAGCTGATAGCAATTCCGAGTACAATACAATTTGCATGCATTGTACGTATCTAGTATTGTTCTATAAGGAAGTTTCAATGTTCAATATCTATTAACTTCAATGTTCAACGAATGATTTTGTGAATGTATGGAGTTGGTTTCTGTATCGCGAATTTTTATTAAAAACAAGTTACAGCTATGACTCATATATGACGGTCTTCGTGGTTGAGCGGGCTAAGTTATTTCAGGCCTAAAGCAGAGGTTCCGGATTCGATTACTGGCATGGTGTATTTCGGAAACAAAGTTTCTTTGTCATTTACTATGGTCTGGGTGTCTGAGTTTAGCCCCGGAGCAGTCCGTTGTATATTACCCATAACACAAGCGTAACTTTCTTGATCCGGGGATATGCAATATGTATGCTGTCTGCCGACATTTTATTTTTGTCTTCAATTGAATAATACGTATATATAACGTAATAATAAGTTTTCGCCACTATTATGCACAATAAAAAAATGTTTTAACGGTTTGAAGCGGGGTAATTTATTTGATTTTTATCACGTCATCATAAGTAATTAAGGAAGACAAAAACAAACTTGATTGACAACTTCATTTAACTTTACCTCCCATCCATTTTAATCTTATATATAAAACTAGCTGTCCCGGCAGACGTCGTCCTGCCCGGTTAAAAAATAGGGGTTGATCGTAGAGGGTTGAAAATTTAGGGTTGTATGTATTTTTGTATGTTGAATCATAAAAAAATAGAAATTAAAATTTTTGTCTAAAAAATAAATAAATAAATTTAGGGGTGGACTACCCCTAACATTTAGGGGGATGAAAAATAGATGTTGGCCGATTCTCATAGATACCGGATAAGCACAAAAAATTTCATCAAAATCGGTCAAGCCGTTTCGGAGGAGTATGGCAACGAAAACTGTGACACGCGAATTTTATATATTAGATTCTCGTGTCACAGTGTTAGTTACCATATTCCCCTGAAACGGCTTGACCGATTCTCATGAAATTTCGTGTGCATATTGGGTAGGTCTGAGAATCAACCAATATCTATTTACCATCCTCCTAAATGTTAAGGGTAGTCCACCCCTAATTTTTTTTTAATTTTTATTTTTTTATGATACAGCATTAAAAAATACATACAACCCTAAATTTTCAACCCTTTACGATCAACCCCATTTTTTAATAGCTATATTAGTATTTTTATAATTTTCTACTGGGATGATTTAGATTTAAATTTAAACTAGGTAGATGGCGCTGCAATCGGGTAACAGAATTTAGGTGTTCTTTTTGTTGTTGTATGTGTTGAAGTTTGTCCCGGAATGGTTTAAATAAACGATTGGACCCAGTAGGTGGCGCCGCGATACTCCTCCTAAACGCTGGGCTTGATTTTGATGAATTTTTTTGTTTGTTCAAGTGGATTTGAGAATAGTTTAGATCAACATTAGGTCCCGGTAGATGGCGCTGGATTCGGGTTCTAGAATTTATTTTTTAAAGGCAGGATAACGTCTGCCGGGGACAGTTAGTATTATATAAAATTATTCGAGCTAGGCATATTTACTGAAGAGTTTCTTACGCTGCTTCTTATCTTCAAGCCACAACATGTTGCGAAGTGGCGATCAATTAGATTGGGCTCCCATAGAGCAAATAATATCCATACACAAATTTAAAACTAAATAATTGAAATGAACAAGTAGGCGGTAGGCTAAATAAAACTTTACAATACTCATTGACACTTGACATCTCTGTCTTCCATGATTACGGTACTGAAAGTAGCCGAAACGTCGGAATAATAAAAAATCAAATAACAAGTATGGAAATCATAAAAATCACAGCTCTCGTAACCGAACAAATACGGAAATTCCTGTTAAGAATGAAACATACAGAACAAGCCAATTAAGGAATTTTCCAATCGCACTGTTACGAGAATTCGACTTCTTCGAACTATGTTAATTAAATGCTTTCGCGAATGTGGAAATGCTGCGCGAAAAACTGATTGAATTTCCAATAATTCCTATAAATAACTTCGCCTGTATATTACTTTTTTTTTAATATGGTTACGAGTTGCAGGAATCGAATTAAAATGCCTTTAAGAATTACTATAGAATTTATTAGAACTATACAAACACGTAAAACGAAGGTACAAATATAACTGTACACAACCAGTCCAAACGTAATTCACGATTCAATCACACACGCAAGTCCGTCACTAACGTCTTGCTTCGCTTGTGGCTATTGCTGGACTGCTTCATCCCTCCATTGGAGCATTGCTTTATACTGTACAAATACAATAAGTCAGCTGGATCGCATGGACTGAATTCCTTAGAATCACACCTGGTTAATGACTACCATAAAAGATTACAATACACAATGGGCGGTTTTTCTAATCACAAATTTTAAACACAAAGTAAACAAAATAAGTCCACATGCCGCAAAGGTAATAAAACATCTACAATAATCCAGGTGTGAATTTGTCTTTTTTCGGAGCTCATGTCGTAACAATACGTACTTACTCCGTTGGCTCAGCGATTTTGGCCTCCGAAACGAGAGCATCCCACTTTTTTCGGTCCTGTGCGGTCTCTTGTCAATTACTGGCTCCTAGCTCAGGTCAGCCTCTACTCTGTCCTTCCAGCGACATTTGGGACGGCCGTCCCAAATATGCTTTCCTCACGCTGCGATCCTCTTCCATCCGTTCTACGTGACCGAGCTAGCGGAGGCGGTGAGCTTTTATTTCTCCTATTATGTTAGGCTCAGCCACGAGATTTTCAATTTTGAGGTTTGTTCAGACCCTCCAGCTACGATCCTCTCTCTTTGTTGGACCAAGAATCTTCGGAGAAGCTTCTTTTCTGCTACTAAAAGCTGGCTCTCCTCCTTGAGGGTGAGCGTCCAAGCTTCGCACCCGTACATCAGTATGGGCCGTATGACGGTTTTATAGATCCTGATTTCGGTTCTTCTGTTTAGAAGCCTGGACACCAGTACCTTATGCAGGGTTGCACAATAACTCAGGGCGTTTTGTATACGTATTTGTTACTATTGTTACATGCCGACAAAGAAACGCGTTCCTGGTTTATTGCCCCTCCCGCATTCGGAATTCTTTGTTTACTTCGTATTTAAAATTTGCAATTAGACAATAGCCTATATTTATTGTTTTCGACTTTGTTGGCCATTCGCAGGAATAATTAACCAGGTGTGCATATTACTGTTTCTCGGAAATCCCCGTGCACGCGGTCGATTTTTTGTACTGTATAGTTAGTATAACACAATGCCCGAACGGAAAGTTCGGGCAGTCAAGCGAGGATTACGATACAAGCAAGACGTAGATTCGACAAGTGATATAGTGACAGTTTTATTGAATCGTGCAGTTTGTACTTGGTGTGTTTAGTCAATATTGGTACCTGTTTTATACGTGTTTGTACAGTTCTAATAATTCCAACGGCATTTTAATTCGAGTCCTACTAACTCGTAACACTGTTTTACAATTATAATTATTATAATACTCTATCTATAACCGATTTCAAAAGAAAGGGAAGGTTTACAATTCGTCGTGTTCATGTGCTTATTAGGATAAGTTAGGAGTGTATTATTAAAGTATCAAGTAAATATGCAAAGGAATCTACGGTAAATTCTTCAATAACTCTCATGCTACTAGTATAATAACATCGTTATTGAACTTTAGGTTCCGTTGCAGTCTCAGTGCATAGCTCTCAAGTTTCAAACTATTTTAGTTCATAACTTTATATTAATGCTCCAACTATTACCGAATTCTCTTGAGCGTGAGTGGCAAGTTCTTCTGGGAGGTGTAAATTATATATCTTTATTCAACATTTGTGCCTTTGAATTTGTTAGCTTAAACTGCACTCTTCATTTTAACAAAAAAATAATGACTAGAAATAATGACACTAAAAAAGCAACAATAATAGGATACTTGACAATTAAATCAGCTGAGACACTTTATATTATCATCTTACAAAACGCCAGAGTCTGAGAATTAGATATCATCGTCATCTCTTTAAAGAGTCAAATGGCATGTTTATTATTTACAAATCATTAAATGAAACTATCTAATATTTGAATAAACTATCTATCTCATATTTGTCTATTTAATTTTTACTTAAAAAAATTAATACAATCTTAAAAATAAATTACAAACTTCCATATTAAACCTAGAACTAAATAGAAAAGGAAAAAATGTTAAAGACAAAATATGATTCGAACATTTAGACCTCTCATAGGGGTACCTCTATATATAAGACAACCATCATGTTAACCTGCCTATTTGGCAAACTGGGTAATTGCAAAATCTCTGTAAGTGTTAAAAAATTTAGGTCCCTTCAGATCTCAGTCATTTTCACATACAGGTGTCACTGCAATTAAGTTGTAACGAACAAACAAACAGCAAAAGAACAAAACGCTTTCGTCTGATTTTGCTATTAGATTAACTCGGACTGTTGGTTTCACTTACGTACACAAACAAAACGCACAAACACAGTTGTTATGAAACTTGTATTGCCACTAGTGATGAGTAGTGCAAGTGTGAAGCAGTACATTTATCCCGTACAAAATACATTTGTGCTGATACGGCTCAAAATGTAAATTTTACTACTTCAAAAATTTGTCCCGCAACTACTGACGCGTCAAATGTAAGAGGGATGGAACGAGGACAACAGTATAACAAGGAATCTGCGGCTATTCACATAACAAAGAGTTACAATATGACATGTAAGACTGTTAGTATAATAAGGTCACCGAGACCGACCACATCCGATCCTTAACAAACATTTCTTAACTAGAAGTTTTGTACGGCACAAATGAGCGAATGACCTCCTCACTGGCCTCATCGGTTCAAATGTAATGCCCCGGTACAAACCATACAAATCTTCTCGCCTCATTTGATGTGGTTCAGTACAAGATGGCACGTTACTCTAACAAACTCATGTCCTACCCAACTCTAATTGCCACAGCCGCGCCATGACCACAAGAAGCGAAGCAGTATTATAAAAAATCTCCGAAGTTCAAAGAGGCGAAGATCAGCAAACCATTGTATGCATTGTAAATGAACAACGCCATCTAGTGACAAACATCGCAATCATAAATGTGATTTAAATAATTACTAGAATTTTCTTACATAATTATAAAAATATGGTATTTTCGACACGGACTATGAGCGGGGGCTATAAGGTTTTTACCTTCACATATTCTCTTAAAATAACGATGTAAGGATAACTCTTGCAATGAAAGAAGTATTAAAATAATTTGTCAGTATTTTTTACATCTGGGTCAGTAAGTTTAACGCAGTCGGTGGACGTCCGCGTGCGAAATTACCGAGTGAGCCGTAAAAAGGCAGTAAAATGGAGTGGAGGGCACAAGTGTATAAGCCTCGGCTGTTTTATGGCTGCAACTTGCACAATAAAAGAGTCCACGCTTGTGATTTTGATGAAATTTATATTAATACTAGTTTATTTCCGGGGATTTGCTCGCGTAGATTAAATAAGTTTTTTTTTAAAGGTTTTTCAATGCAAACTTTTGAGATCCAGGATATCATGTAGCAGCAGAGTGCTAGCGAAGACAAGTAAAACGAGCCCAAACACAACGGGTCTATCTTGTATAGTACAGGAGTTCCTATGGCCACCTTCCGAATCCATCATCAGATCTGCTCCATGGTACCACATTATTGTATTGTCACGCGATATACATATGAGTGCAAAATTTCAGCTCAATCGGAAACCGGGAAGTTGGTCAAATTTTACTTCAAGATTCCACCTGAACTTATTTCCAGATATCCATTGGAAGTTAAATAAAAGCTTGTCAAATACTTATAGTTTAAGCTATCCAACAAAGTTGAATAGTAGTCCCATTTACACCCCTTTAGGGTTCATTTAAGAAACACTAAACGCATTTACTACCCTTAAATACGATAAGCGTCTTGCACAACGCTAAATTTACCGGTAAATACGTTTACAGAACTGTCAAAGTTAATCATCCAAAAATGGCTATTTAACGCCTTAAACGCGTTTAAACATTGTCATTATTATGAAATTGTCACTTATAAAAAGTCAATTACAGATTGTCACTCGTATATTATTTTCTTTAATTATTTATCTCAATTCTAAATACCCATTATTCGTACAAACTAACGTCGTAGCAGAATAATAAAGTTAAGGAATTGGATCCAGTAAAGATATTTTAACTAGGAAAGAGTAAATACAATATTCTAGTATTGTACTCGACTCACAATGGATAAGGCGATCGCAGAGGCTTCAAGGTAAAAATAATGCACCTAGATGGTGAAATTATAAGCCTTGGCGGTATCGTATTGAGACAGCGTGCAGGGCAATACCCGGCGCTGAAGAAATTTTACAAGGAAAACTTCAAAAGCCCGATGAGCCTGCAGCATTTGATCAGATGCTAAAGCAAAATATGATATAAATTTACATCAATTTCTAAGAATTGACTGTCTTTTTAACTCTGGTGAAGACAAACATGACGGATGAGATTCTAGAACAAGAACGCTTATATAATGGAAGCAGCGAAAACTTATGATCTTTGTCTCAAATTCTTTGATTATAAAAAGGACCCTGAACATGAGATGGGAAGGAAAATCTGCATTAAACAATAGTTCAACAACTCTTTTCATAAATTAATGTTTATTATTCTTTATGAAATCGTAAGTTATTAAAAAGTCAATTACAGATCATCACTCGTATTTTATTTGCTTTATTTATATCAATGCTAAATACCCATAAAATCGAAAATAAAACCGCACAGCATAAGATCATTCTTCAGGTTGCCTCTAAATATTCCGAAATAAACTTAACCAAACGAACAAAATTTCAAATGTCAATTTGAGATTGGTCAAGTAAAATCCTTTTTACGCAGGAAATAACTAACATTTAAGCTAAATTTCGTGTGTTTGTTCGATAAAACGTACCGCCACGTGAAATGAAACACATTTTGCTGTTTTATCAATAGCATAAATACATTTTACTAAATGACATGGGAGGGTGCCACGTGCAAGACAACGTAAATGCATTTACTATAAAACACGTTTAGAGAGTTAAATAAAATTAACTAATTTTATTTAAAGACGATCGTTGTGCAAGCGGGCCTGAATCAATAAAAAAAACATTACACACACTACCATGTATTTGACACACACACACTATATACTTTTTTTGTTTATTGTTAAAGTCAAACTAACAGTGTAGCCTTGACGAAATCTGCGATTATAGAAATTTAGTCTTTGAAACTTATAATTTAAATCAATTAACTTATAATTTAAATCAATCCGCCAATACGGATTTCGTTACGGACGGAGTGCTGGCGATCTTCTAGTGTACTTGACTCACCGATGGGCAGCCGCCATTGAGAGTAAGGGGGAAGCATTGGCGGTTAGCCTGGATATTGCAAAAGCCTTCGATCGGGTCTGGCATAGGGCACTTCTTTCGAAGCTTCCCAGCTACGGACTCCCCGAGGGGTTGTGCGCATGGGTAGCCAGCTTTTTATATGGGCGGAGCATCAAGGTCTTAATTGACGGTGTATGCTCGGAGACGAAGCCTATAAATGCTGGCGTACCCCAAGGCTCAGTGTTGTCGCCCACGCTGTTCATTCTGCATATCAATGACATGTTGCAGACCAGCAACCTCCTTCATTGTTATGCAGATGACAGCACGGGCGATGCCTTCTACACTGGCCGCGTAAACATTCCCCATGCAGAAGTTGAGGAAAGTAGAATCCGGCTTGTGTCTGAAATCGAGACCTCCCTGGAAGAGGTCTCGGAATGGGGTAGACGAAATCTCGTCCTTTTCAACCCTAAAAAGACACAAGTCTGCGCGTTCACCGCTAAAAAAGCCCCATTTTTGTTAGCGCCACAGTTCCAGGGCACTCCCCTCAAGATCTCGAACTCAATCGGGATCCTAGGCGTCGACATTTCGAGCGAGGTGCAATTTCGGGGTCATTTGGAGAGCAAAGCGAAAATCGCTTCTAAAAAGCTTGGGGTGCTCAACAGGGCTAAGCGGTACTTCACACCGGGACATAGGCTTCTATTATATAAGGCCCAAGTCCGTCCCCATATGGAGTACTGCTCCCATCTCTGGGTTGGGGCACCTCAGTACCAGCTGCTCCCACTTGACTCCTTGCAGCGCCGAGCGGTCCGGATTGTCGACGATCCCGAACTTACAGGCGGCTTAGAACCTTTAAGTCTCAGAAGAGACGTAGGCGCTCTCAGCGCGTTCTACCGTCTGTATAATGGGGAGTGTTCTGAGGAGCTGTTTGGTTTGGTACCTACATCGCCATTTTACCACCGCACTGCTCGCCGGCGACTGGGAGTTCATCCACACTTCCTTGACACCTGGAAGTTATCCACTGTACGTGGCGCTCGCTCTTTTATGCCATATGTGAGCAAGCTGTGGAATGAGCTCCCTCCTGCGGTTTTCCCAGAGCGCTACAATTTGGGGCTCTTCATAAAGGGCGTAAACAGATTTTTGAAGTCTCAACGAGGTAGGCAACGCATCGGCTCCCTTAGTGTTGCAGATGTCCATGGGCGACGGTAGCCACTTGCCATCAAGTGGACCCGTCTGCCAGTTTGCCTATACGCAAACATAAAAAAAAAAAAAAAAAAAAAATTATGGTCGAATTTCGACCACTGGCGACAACTAGCATTATATCTAATATATAAAATTCTCGTGTCACAGTTTTCGTTGCCATACTCCTCCGAAACGACTGGACCGATTCTCATGAAATTTTGTGTGCACATTGGGTAGGTCTGAGAATCGGCCAACATCTATTTTTCATCCCCCTAAATGTTAGGGGTAGTCCATCCCTAAATTTTTTTTTTACCGGGCAGGACGTCGTCTGCCGGGACAGCTAGTAAATTTGTAAAATACAGATTTATTATAAGTAAATTCTGATAATTTATATTTTCTTTTATGAAATGTAATGCGTGGGCAAGGCACCGGGCTCCGCCTAGATAACTCCTACTGCGTAATAAACTTCTGTCCGTGTATATCATAACAATCCCGTTAGTTGCATAACAGTTTAGTTATCTCATAAGCTATAACTCAATTAGCTTCTATGATTGGACGTTAACAAGACGGATGGTCGTATTTGGATTGTTATTACTATAATATAAACGTATAACAATTTATCTATGTACACGCTTTGCCTTTCGCTTCGCTCGCGATAATGTACATAGGTTTTGGAGACAGAGAAGAGAACCGGCTGTTCGGAGTCCTACACTCCTGGACCCGGAAACAAGCAACTTGAGAAAATTTTTGAATATTACTTAAATTAATATAATAATGTGAGGAAAGGTTATTTATTAATAAAATCTTTTATTTATTATAAAATGTATTTTATTCTTAGTTGCTGTATGGGCCGTTCATTCCATTAATTCACTCCTTCCCGTTCCGTATTCAAAATCTCCCCCCTCTACCCCGCTACCGCACCAAAAGAAGACGTTGCAAAACTCGCTCGCTACGCACGCACACCTACTAAAAAGTTACAACTCAAAATATTAAAAATAAGTGCTCAAAATCAATCCATCCGCGCCGCGACGTGTGTAAACCATTAATATTTTTAAACTAGAAGATGTGAGAGAGTGTTATACTGGTGCCTGCTCATTAGCTATCGAAGGACACGAACAATTTGTGCAAGGTGCGTACCCTTTTATCTCACAGTTGCAATTCTAGAATGTGTACATTAGAATGTTGTCTATGTAACATTATTAGTATCATTATTTAATCTAATTACCGGAATACGGCTGGCGCTGTGGGTTAGAGTGAGAGAGCAGGAGCCTGCCTACATAGGGCGGTGGTATGCGTGACAGAAAGGGAAGCAAGATAGACTGGCGCCGTAAGGCGTTACATAACGAAGTGGTTTACCCTCCTATAAGAAGTTATCCGTTGAACCGTTTATATAATTTAATATAATAATAAATTATATATAATTATACTTATTATACCCGTAACATTATTTAGCAAAGGTGGTGCTAACAAAAAAATTTTTGTTTATAAACTAGCTTCGCTCCGTGGCTTCACTCGCGTGGTGATGGAAAATTGTAATATTGATGACCATTCGTAATATATCTTTATAAATTATAGCCATGTGTTATACTGATGTGTAAGCTATATATATTATTGTAAACTTTCATCAAAAGGCAAAAAATGAAATATGAAGTATTAAAGAAAAACTTCAATTAATTCCAACTCTATCTGTATGAGCATTTAACTAATATACAGCATGTTTCATTTCAAATGACAATAAATCATAATTTTAGCGGTCGTACTCCATACAAATTTTTTGGTACTATTAAATCAACCGTAATGTCAAAATTAAAAAAAGCAATTTCCGAACAAATTAATTACGATAAAAAGGGAATAAAAACAGAACATCTTTAATTAAAGGTTCGCGAGCGAGAGCGTAAGAATGAACAACTTCCGCGTTTAATGATGAAGAGACGAGCTGGCAACATGATACATTGGTCACTAACCTACCGATTTAGACACAATAACTGATACATGTTGTTGTAATATTCTGAAATGAAAAATGAGGTCCTAGGGCTAAACCAAAGAAGCTACCTTGATTCGTTTTTGTATTTGGGCAGAGTACGTCATGAAGAAAACGTGGTCTGATTTATTGTCGTAAGGTCTGAAACACGCTGTATAAAGCTGAAGAGTTTGTTTGTTTGTTGGAACGCGCTAATCTCTGGAACTAGTGGTCTTATTTGGAAAATTCTTTCAGTGTTAGATACCCCATTTATCGAGAGAGGATATTATACCATGACGCTAAAACCAATAGAAGCGGAGCACTACTAAAATTTTTCAAAATCGGAGGTTTTTTAACTAACTTTTTGTTTAACTATTCCGCGCGGACGAAATCGCGGGCAGAAGCTAGTGATTAAATATAATGTCTTCTACCTCATTTTTTCGAAGGCGTATTGCTATGGTATATGTGTTTATCTATTTTTAGTGTCGCTTTTTCGTTTCGACGAGTCCAATCACAATCACAAAGATCTGAAGATGTATCACTTAAAAAAAAAATGCGTGGAATTCTTCATTAGGTATATTACTTCCACACAATCCCCATTTAACGAAAATAAATATTAATCACTCCTATGAATATATACTATACAAAACAGCGTGTTTTCTTATTACGAAAGCCGACATGGCGAAATAAATAACGAGTCGAATGCATTAAACTAATGAAATTAGTATAAAAGGCGTACTTTCCGAATTTAAATAACAAAATAATTGGAGAACGTATTAATTATAAGTGAATAATTAAAAGGAGGTGAAATTCCTAATTCATGAATAATTCATATTAACCACCCCCATTCCGGAGAAGGGGGACCCATTGTGGTTGATTACAAAGTGCCCACTATCCTAGTCATTATCATGGGTTCTTTAGAATCTATTTACAGAGATATCAGTGGGGAGAGGTAGAAATTCGCCTCGGTAAGCTGGTTGCAAAAAAACCATATGATACAAGGGCCTACTACACCGCTGTTGTAGAAATTAAGGCCTATCAGCATACAAGAAAGCAAGCAGTCAGCGGAGTAGCATTCTAAATGAATTAAAGTTTTGACAAATAAAACTCACTGCAAACAAACAACTGAGTAAAATCCGTGAAAAACAAATAAAAATGAAAAACTACAGTAATTTACAAACACAAACGCCGTAATGGCGAACTACAGCATACTGAAATATTTTTGTAAATAAGACTTATACTTGTAAATAAAAATGTCTGAACCGCGATGTAATCTGAAAGATGGATGTAATGTAAAATTTATATTTTTAATTTTGCACTCGTACCGCATATTTTGAAACAAAAGCCGGTGCCCGATCGGGTTATGAGTTGCTGTTTCATCCAATACATGAGGAAAGTCGTCAAGTGTAAGAGATAGTAATACAGTAATAATATATCCTTATTAACAAGAACCGCCCTCACATTTCCTATAGCTACACATGTGACTCATCAGGACTGTATTGTATTGTTGACTGTACACTTAATTCCAAGATTTATTATTTTGTAACATATTCAGTTGTATAACTAACATGAGAAGATTAAACCCAGCTGTGCGATGTTACTACCCTAGTAAAACAAAATTATACACCCATTAAAGTCCAGAAACCCAGTTAAGCTCGTCCGAGTGGGCATGCGGACCCATCTTGGCCGTGGTCATTCCATTAGTCGATAATTGGTGTGTGAGTGCCACTCGAGGCTTGTTTGTTCCCTATAGGACTCAACTGGACCATGTACAATGTGCTTTACGTATTCCCTTTTATCTTATAAACCATTTTGATGAGACCCGTTCAGGAACGGAGAAGAAATATAATTTTTGCCTGTAGTAAGAAGCAACAAAACAACCCACAGTCAGGCTGTAGCGTACTCGCCTGTCTGGGTGGCTACTATCCCTTTTTTTCGGCTAGGGGAAATCCGTTTAAGGGCTAAGCCTCGACAGACAGAAGCCTGGGGGATAAATCGCCACCCATGAGTGTGAGATTCGCCAAATCGGGCCCGTCAAAACTGGTGCTACGCTATTGCCACTCCCCAGGTTTCTTCCATTGCCAATCCCCCGGCATCTACTTGATCTTATCCAGGCGTGAAGAGAGCTGGGCGCGCGCGAACCACTCGCGCTATCATCTCGACGGCATGTGCAGCTGTGGCTACCACCCCTGGTTTAAGGACCGCCCAAATAACAACCCAAAGTTGTGTTCCGGCATTACTGGCCAGGTTCTAGTCTCCCTTTAGAGAGCGAAGGAACATTGGTAGCGCTTTTACATGGTAACCATCGGGTGGTCTGTCTGCTGAACTCGTGCAATAAAAAAGAGAATTTTAATGCTGTAAGGGTAAACTAAATAAGAATTGCTCCTTGTAACTCTATTTTTTAACAATTTCATCCGTATCTGAAATATTTAAAAGACGAATAAGAAGGTTTAATAGATTATGTTAAGTACGAGATGCTCGGTA
Organism: Dendrolimus punctatus; assembly: GCA_012273795.1. NCBI lineage: Eukaryota > Metazoa > Arthropoda > Insecta > Lepidoptera > Lasiocampidae > Dendrolimus > Dendrolimus punctatus. The sequence goes on from CM022549.1 coordinate 15,768,584, forward strand.
CTGTAGGAAAACTCTTTTAAACTTAAATTCAAAGTATGAAAGTATCTTCACTAACGGTGGTAACTGTAATATTTATTCTAGTATTATAGCTTGTAAGAAAAATTCATGAATATTCAAATAAATTTGAATCTATTCAAAATCACACGAGTTGAAAGTCCCACTCTTGAAAAACCATATCCTAAAATAATATAATTATAATTCGAGACAACTCGAAACATTTCTAGAAAACGATTAATATATATCAAGTCCTATTTCTCCAAATCCATCAGCGTGATTATAGTTTTATGAACTCTTGTGTTACATATTTTAATAAAAAAATCTATTCTCTAGTTGTGTAATATTTATTAGGTAAACAAAAATGTAGTCCTATTTAATTTACTGTGAATAAGCAATTAATTAAATAGTAATTATTCAGAGTATAATTTCTAACTATGTATAAAATTATATCGTCCTTTCAGATAACATAATTTGGCTGTAATCAGCAATATTTCATACTGTCCCGCCTTTCAAAGCTAATTTGGTGTTTTGTTAGCAATTTCGTAATTTGTATCATATTTTGGTTTCTATGTAATTTTGTACAAAAAATGGTAGCGAAAATTTGTTAGCGTTGTCGTTGTTTGCGCTACTACTACTACTTAAAAATCATTGACCAAAACATGATATTACTTTTATTTTCGTATGAACACGTCAACGCCATGTAGGATTTGCTCGGTTTTGAACAGCGCCATCTAGTTTAATCTTGTGCACCCAAGTGACAATATATCAATACTTTACCTCTGTATTAGAAGACGATGTCAGTATTAGTATTATCTATTTTGACGTGAACATATCCGCCTACCAAGAACTTGTTTCTTAAACTCCACTAATATTCTTAATTAACAACTTATTAAACACAACTTAAATTGACAATGACGGTAGAACATAAAAAATTTAACACCAAAGAAATAACCGCCTACCGTGATTGCTTTGTAATAAGAAAAAAACTAACAAATATAAACTTTTTAACCCGAAATAGCCTTAAAACTAAACAGTAATACAACTTAAAACTAAACTTGATTGGAATTCTAAGACACAAAACTTAACTTAATCAGAAGTATTACAATCCTTTCTGGGAAGAAAACACAACTTACTTACAGGACGTTTACAAAATCCATTCTGTGTTTTGATTGTAACTACACGGATAACATTATCTCTTCCCGGATGGATATCTATTATTCTACCCATGAACCACTTAGCAGGCGGCAAATTTGGCTCTTTTACAATAACTACATCATTAATTTTTGGCTGATCCTGCTGAGTAGTCCATTTGTATCTTTTATTTAATGTAACTAAATATTCTACACTCCAACGATTCCAAAAATCTTTAACCATTTTGGTTGTTAATTTCCACCTATCTAGTTAGTTAACCATTGCACATTCACCGTCCGCGACATTCAATAACGGTTCTCCAACCAAAAAGTGGCCAGGTGTCAGAGGTAGAGGATCGTTTGGATCATCACTAATTATGGTTAATGGACGTGAGTATACACATGCTTCCACTTGTGTTAATACTGTTGATAGCTCTTCATACGTGAGTGTACTTTCGCCAACAACTTTCCGAAGATGAGTCTTTACGGAACGCACCCCTGCTTCCCATAAGCCCCCAAAATTTGGAGCTGCGGGTGGTATAAAATGCCAATTTGTATGCTCTAATGTCAACAGTTGTGCAATTTCGTCGGGCAAAGTAGATTTAGCTTTATCGAACATTTCACGTAGTTCTCTGCTTGCACCAGTGAAATTCGTCCCATTGTCACTGTACAAATCTTGACAATGACCTCGTCTCGCTGTCATGCGTTTAAATGCTGCTATAAATCCTTTAGATGTTAAATCCGATACGACTTCTAAATGTATCGCATGTGTCACCATACATACAAATAGTGCTATGTAGCCACGATAAGCCTTGGATCCTCGTCCTGGTGAGAATCGAACGTTAATCGGCCCTGCAAAATCGATTCCGCAGGATTTAAAAGGTTTGCTAGGTTTTAATCTAGCTGCGGGAATCTGTCCCATAAACGGTGTTTTATTAGCTCGTGACATTTTGATACATGTAACACATTCTCGGAAATGCTTTTTCACTAATTCGCGAGCTCGAATGATCCAATAGTTGCCTCGAAGGTGATTCAACATGAGTTGTGGTCCACCATGCATTGTTTTACTGTGCGCATCAGCTATTATTAACTTGGTAAAATGATGTTTACCAGGCATAATAATGGGATGTCGTGTATCGTAATTAGCATCAGATAAATCAATACGTCCACCGACTCTCATTATTCCCTCTTGATCAAAGATAGGACAAAGAGGATGAAGCACACTCTTTTTTGGAACACTTCCTCGTGTCTTCAAGTGTCTAATATCTTCTTCAAACTCAAGCTCTTGAATATGTTTGATACATTTTGTCAATGTCTGATTGATTTCTTCCACTGTAACATAATCTTTCATATTCTTTCTTTCTGTCTGTGGTAATTTCCAATTTAAAATTCTTCGACAGTATGATAAAACTTTTAACATTCTTGTAAATGATGAAAATCTTTCCCATGGTTTGTCTATCTTATCCGGTTGCTGTAGTGTAAATAACGTCTTGATTTTCTCTTCTTCATGTGTGTCTATAACTTCAGGCTTTTCCTTCTGCTCAAGAGTTTCATTTAACCAGGTAGGGCCATGCCACCACAAGGAATGCTCGGCTAAATCACTAGGTTTTAAACCTCGTGAGGCACAGTCGCTTGGGTTCATATGAGTTGCCACATGTCCCCACTGCTCATAATCTGTCATGGTTAAAATAACTGACACTCTGTTGCTGACAAATGTAGTCCATTTACAAGCTGGTCCCTTGAGCCAAGCCAAAACTACAGTCGAGTCGGTCCAGGCGTATTGATTCTCTTTTGGAATATTCATTACTTCTGCCACTTCCGATAATAGTTTGGTTGCTATAACTGCACCAGACAATTCCAATCGAGGAACTGACATTTCCTTTTCAATTGGAGCAATTTTTGTTTTCGCGGTCAACAGGTTGACAAAAACTACGCTGTTTTTAACAATCACACGAAGATATACACATCCGGCATAAGCGGACATTGATGCATCTGCAAATGCATGTAACTCCATTCTATATCCTGGTGAGAAATTAAGCCATCTTGGAATGCAGATGTTCTTGATATGCTCTAATTCTTTTCTATATTTAGTCCATTCGGTTGACAAATCTTCGTCCAAATCATCGTCCCAATCCAAACCTGATTTCCATAGTTTCTGGATAAACAATTTTGCAACTATAACAACAGGTGCAATCCACCCCATAGGATCGTACAATCTAGCAATGTCGGACAGTACCTGTCGTTTTGTAAATTTACCCTTCACCTCAGGTAAATTTATTGAATACTCAAAATTGTCAGTTTCTTTGTTCCAGCATAAACCCAGAACCTTCTCTTTCTTATCTTGTTGTATCGTTACGGAATTAGTTGGAAGATGTTTGTCTTTGCCAATATACTCTAACAACTTATGATTGTTACTGCTCCATTTCTGAAGCTCAAAACCTCCAGATTTCATTAATTTGTTCATCTCTTCGTAGATTTGAATAGCTTCACTATTCGAATCGCACCCAGTCATCAAGTCGTCCATATAATAATCGTTCTTGGTAATCTCTGCAGCAATTGGATAATTGCTCTGTTCATCGTCAGCTAACCTTTGTAACGTTTTGACAGCTAGATAAGGTGCACAAGCCGTCCCAAAGGTTAACGTCAGCAGATTGTAATGGTGTATTTCTTGATTCGGATTGGTTCTCCATAAGATCCTTTGATAATTTATGTCTTCATTAGCCACTCGAACTTGGCGGTACATCTTAACCACATCTGCAATAATACAAATTTTGTGTGTTCGCCACCTCATGAGTAAATGCCTCAGATCTTGTTGGAGTTTGGGACCTACTAGAAGGTTGTCATTCAACGCTACATTGTTAACACCCTTGCAAGATGCGTCAAATACTACTCTCACTTTTGTTGTGATTTTATCCTCTCGGACAACTGCATGATGAGGAAGATAAACCGCTTTCGAATTTTCAAGATTTTCCTTGTCTACCAACTTCATGTGGCCTAATTCTAAGTACTCTTCTATTACATTACGATAATCTTGGTACAACTTCGGCTTCTTTTCAAGCTTCCGTTCTAAATACTTGAGCCTCTTTTCTGCTATACTTTTATGTTCCCCATATTGACAGTCAGGATTATCGCTATTAAACGGCAGTCTTACAACGTATCTTCCATCTCTTGCCCTTACTGTTGTCGACTCGTAAAGCTCTTCGCATCTTTTTTCATCTATGGTCATTTTCTTCTTAATTGATGGAGGTTCATTCTCGACTTCCCAAAATTGCTTCAATAGGTCGTCGACTCTGGTTTGCACATGCAAACTGATAACATTTGGTGATGTAACTTCTTGTGATACTCTCCCTGATATGATCCAGCCAAGGATTGTATTTTGAGCCAATAAATGTCCTTGAGGATGCTTCATTACTCCGTTGAGTAGAATATCACAATATACTTCTGCTCCTAGCAAAACATCTATTTTGCCAGGATTCATGAATGTGGGGTCTGCTAATTTAATCTCTTCTAATGGAACCCACATTGGAGAGGGTATTTCTCTATTCGGTATTGCAGTTGGTAGTACACTCAACACGTATGCATTTACTTTGATTACATTATCAGGGTTGTGAATTGATTCCAACCCAAGTGAAACCATATACTTAATTCTTACTTGGCCGTCTCCTAAACCTGACACCAAACCACTGATTGGTGTGCGCTTGAGACCTAACAATTGTACCGTTGATTCGGTTACAAACGAGGCTTGCGAGCCTTGATCCAATAATGCCCTAATAGTAAAACCAATGCCATTCCTTGATCTTGCCTTTACCATTGCTGTTGCCAGCAAAACATTGTAGTTTTGATTATTTCTTGAAAAGTTCGCTACAATGTGTGTATCCAAGTTGGTTGGTACAGCTCTTTCTTCAGCTGTAAACTGTTGAGTTGTCATTGTCGTGTTTGATGTTGTATTCGAAGTAGCGCCTCCTTGTTCCTTGGTAGCATGTAACAGTGAGTGATGGCGTCTGCCACATTTTCTGCAGTTTGTATTTTGTTTGCAATTCTTGACTGAATGAGCGAATCCGAGACAGTTGAAGCAAAGTCGCTTTCTTTGTACTAAATTGTATCTGTCTTGGACTGATTTCGATCCAAATTGTTTGCAATGACACAAGTGATGAGAGCCATTACAACAGGGGCATGCATTATTGTTCTTCTTATCTTCCTGTACAACTGCATTAAAAGCCTTAGTCTTCACAATTTGTTTTGAGTTTTGTGATGCATTCTTGTTGTGTGTCTTACTGCCTTCTATCATTTCTAAACTTCTAAATCTCATCTCCATAAACTCTGCAAGCTGTGTCCAAGTGGGCAGTTCGTCGGACATCACACTTATTTGGTATTCCCATTGTTTATGAGTTTCTTGATCTAATTTAGAAACAACCATATACACAATAATTGCATCCCACGTATCCGTCTTAACCCCAATATTGTTCAGACTTTTTAAGCACGATGAAGTGGTATCCAGCAGTGTTTTTAATGCTGTTGCGGATTCAACCTGTATTGGCTTCAACGAAAATAATGTTTGCATAATACTGTTGCAGTTATACTTCTTATTATTGTACCTCTTTAACAATTGTTCCCATGCTTCATTATAGTTTGCATCTGTTGTCGAAAAATTACGAATGAGTTGCTCCGGCTCTCCAGTTAGACAACTTTTCAAATAATGAAGTTTCTGTACTGAAGGTAGGCTTGCATTTTGATGTATCACTGATGAAAACATATCATAGAAAGTTTGCCACTCATTGTACTTTCCGCTAAACGAAGGCAACTCAATTCTTGGTAACCTAATAATTTCATTGCATTCAGATTTGGATGAAACTGTTGGCTTTGATTGTGAATCTGTGGTAGTATACATTTGATAAACATCCTTTAATAATGCTTTATATGACAAATATTGTTCTTGAAACTGCTCATAAATGTCACTTCGGAAATATTCCTCTTTATTTCTTTGTTCTCTTGATGAATTCGCAACGATTTCCTTGTGATTTGTTTTAAAATCTATCCAATACTCTTCGGCAGCTTCTAACCGTGTTTCTATCAGTGACTTTTTAATCCTCTCTTTTCCTAATTTTCGAAAATTACGTTCTGCTTTAATTAATCTTTCAAGTAAATCCATTTGTGGCTCAATCATTTTCGATAATGATTCCATTTTGTAGGTACTTCACAAAATATTAACTTGAAAATTTGTTAACAAACAATAAAAGTACAAAGTCCTAGATTAATATTAAACACTATTAGAAATATAAGTTCGACTTTGTGTAAATAATCAAAGTTAATAGTACATTCACTTGATTTTTTCTAAGTCCAGTACCATACAAAAGTAACAATATCCATATAAAGTTCACTTGAAAATTTCTAAGTCCCGTAATAAGTAAAATAAACTAAGTCACTGATGACAACTTTTTCTAAGTGTCAAAAGTTCGTAAAAATTTTACAAGTCCACAATCACTGATTTTTCTAAGTCTTTTTACTTCACTGAATTTACTAAGTGTTTTTAAAAAACATAAAATTTTACAAGTCCAAAATACAAGAATTTTTCTAAGTCTTTTTAGACGCGAATTTTTCTAAGTCTTTTTTACTTTAAATTTTACTAAGTGTTTTTAAAGCAAAAATATTCTAAGTGTTCACTCTACTTACGATTTTACCAAGTCCTTACACCAAACACTGTAAAGCCAATTTCACTGTAATCCAAAAACTAGTCACTACTCACTTATCACTCCCGAGGTTTCGGCACCAATGTTTGCGCTACTACTACTACTTAAAAATCATTGACCAAAACATGATATTACTTTTATTTTCGTATGAACACGTCAACGCCATGTAGGATTTGCTCGGTTTTGAACAGCGCCATCTAGTTTAATCTTGTGCACCCAAGTGACAATATATCAATACTTTACCTCTGTATTAGAAGACGATGTCAGTATTAGTATTATCTATTTTGACGTGAACAGTCGTGACGACGTATATGTTAGGGAATTGCAATGGCGGCATTTAAAAAAACGCGACCGGGATAGAAAGTATCCTAATTTTAGTCCCTGGATATAAGCTAGCTCTGTGCAGAGTTTACCGTTTAAATCGGTTTAGTAGTTTTCACGTGATGCTGTGATAAACAAAAAAAAAATCTAAAAAAATTGTGTATTCAAAATCTGTTGATCTGAATTAGACTTTGTTTTTTATTTCTTTTGTCATTTTACAAACTCGTACTCTATGAATTTGTTATACATTCGCAAACAAGTAATAAATATACCAATTGCTAACAGCATTTATATAAATTTTAAAGACATTGATAGCTAAGAATTCGTGGTAGCGTAGTGGCTAGCGCACGCGTCCATAACTCCAGGGGCGCAGGTTCGATCCTGGCCACATGCACCACTTAGGCAGTTTTTGACCTATTGTTACAATAACCACGTGCTAACAACGGTGAAGGAAAACATCGTGATGCAACCTGCACATCGAGATAACCGACGTGTCAAAACTGCCAAGCCGCTTTATCAAGCGTGGCGGGTATACTAACTGTTCCCCATATAATGGGAGGCCCAAGCCTAGCAATGGGCCGTTTATGAGCTGTTGTATTAAATTATATATTAAAAGCTAACACACTAATATGACATAGACATATTTATATAACTTTATTTATTTATATACCTTATTTGTTGGAAGCCCGGTATAAAGTATAACATATGAAATTTAAACATATTAAAATTTTCTTTTCAAAATATGTTCCACTTAGACTAGTAAACAAGTGCCTTTTGGACCAACTTTTTTCAGCAGTCTCCGAAAATTATAAATGAGGTGTCATTCGATTCAGAATGGCATCTAGATGATTTTTGAAAAAAATTAAGTTCCACTTGCAAAAATTGTATAAGTTATTAACAATTAACTAGAAAAAGGGGGGGGTTTAGTTTTTTGCAAATATCTCAAAAAGTCATAAAGATTTTTCAAATTTGAAAAAGGATTCGAAAAGAAGAGGAAATTTCCTAAAAAAAGTCTTGACTCCCGAAACTGTAAGATCAATATTTATAATTTTCCCAGAGAGAAGATAATACGGCCGAAAACGGGTACTCCGGCTTACGCAAGCAACACTCACATCGGCCCTTTAATGAATAAATATTGTTTAAACATACTAAATATGAAAATAAAAAATTGAAAAAATTCAGGCACTAACTGAATAGATGAGTGAACAATAATCTGCTTGAAATTTTTTTTATAACAATTTTTCATTTAGTTATTCAATAGTTAATTAATATATTTTTTGCTTGAACATGAACATTGCAAGTGAGATAATTGTTAAACTATAAATTTAAGATTTTTTTCCTTTCTTGGAGCAATTTTTGAAAGGCTTTAGAATAACCCCGTTGGAAAAATTAGGAAATGTTTATTTTTCATTTTTTTATTAATAATCTAGATGCCATTCCGAATCGAATGACACCTCATTTATAATTTTCGGAGACTGCTGAAAAAAGTTGGTCCAAAAGGCACTTGTTTACTAGTTTACACTGGTACCTAACACTTTTTGGTCATACATGTAAGTGAAAATTTAAAAATACTTCCTATTCTATGTACACCGCTTTCCAGTTTGTTATCGCTGTTTGAAGGAGAAGAAGCGGCAATAAACTTCCCAGCAACTGATATTATAAACGCGAAAGTTTGTAAGTATAGATGTATGTTTGTTACTCTTTCACGCAAAAACTACAGAATGGATTTTGATGAAACTTTACAATAATATAGCTTACACAGCTAGCTAGCGCATAGGCTATAATTTATAAAGATATAGTGTAAATTATCCGAAATATAACGATTTTCCATCACCACGCGTTCGTACCGCGGGCGGCAGCTAGTAACGACTATTTATATATTATTTTAGACCCTCTTGAAGAACTATAGCTATAGGCCCATCTCACTCTTGAGCCACGTCTATAAGTAGTTTTCGAGGGTCGTCACGAATCGTCTCGCCACAAGACTTGACGAGTTCCAACCACCGGAGCAGGCTTGGTTTCGAAAAGGCTACAGCACCGTAGACCACATCCATACTGTTCGGCAGATTATACAGAAGACCGAAGAGTATAATCAGCCGCCGTGTATGGCATTTGTGGACTACGAAAAAGCCTTCGACTCTATCGAAACTTGGGCTGTTCTAGAGTCTCTGCAGAGATGTCGTATCGATTGGCGATATATCGAGGTGTTGAGATGTCTATATGACGCCGTGACGATGACCGTTCAGATCCAGGACCGGAGGGCGAAGCCTATACCTCTACGTCGCGGGGTGAGACAGGGGGATGTCATATCCCCGAAACTGTTCACTAACGCGATGGAAGATGTCTTCAAAACTCTGGAATGGAAGGAACGGGGCATCAACATAAACGGCGAGCGCAAATTCATCCTATCTTTCTTTTTTTCTATGGAGTTCATGTAAATATTAACCAGTAGCAAGACTTGGCAATAAGTAGATGGATCGTAAGATTAAGAAGCTCGACATTATAAGTTATGTATACCTACTATAGAGACTTTCATATTCGTCTCGCTCTAGCGCATAGCTCAGCTTAAAGTGCGCGCTGAGCTAATTAGTCCGAGAGAGGGCGCAGTGGACGGGTTTCACTGCTCGCTAGTCAAAGCCACCGAGGGCACTTCAAGAGCACTACAGTAGAAAGATAGCGACAGAGAAACATTATGAAATATCACTTGTCAATTATGTGTTTGATGAAACAATCCTGACCAAAATTCAGACTCAAGGCGGGTCACTTCAGTGAAGCACACAAAACGATGCTAGATCGACACAAAATTTATTCATATTTGCTTACATACGTATATTAGTAATATGTAAACCATACCGCGATCTATTTGTCAAGTAGCGCCATCTATCGAAGTACAAAATAACTTTTGCCCAATACTTACAAAATTGTTGTAAGTACTCGCGTTAATAATTTTTATTGTTTAACAAAATTAAGAGACGTTGACAAAAACAAATTCACACCTGCATACCTGTTAAAACACATTTTATTACCTTTCAGCATTAGGACTTCTTTTGTTTACTTATTTATTGCCATGCGTTTAATAATTATTCTAGAGAACAGTCCCTTGTTTTATTGCACTAATTTATGGTCGTTGCGGTCGAGTCATTAACCAGGTGTCGGATTAAAGTCGACTTAAATACGGGGACATTGCAGTCGACCGATAACTACGAGCGAAGCAAGAAGTACTACAATCGGGAAACTTTTAGTGACGGACTTTGGTGGTATATACATAATACATAGTAGAATTTCGTACATTCGAGTAATAAATATATAAATATAGTATAAATAAATGCTCTATATATTAAATAGATGTATACTTAATATACATAACATACTAATACATCTATTAATATGTGAAGCGAAAACATTGTAACCCTTTTTACGAAAATTACGCAGACGGAGGTGTATGAAATTTCTCACACGTATTATAAAGCTTATACAGAGAAGGAGTGCAAAATGTTAATATTTTTCAAAATTATGCATAAAAAATACATTAAATAAATAAAAGAAACTTTAAAGACTATCATGTATTTGACACACACACGCATACTCTTTTGTTCACTGTTCAAGTGAAATCAACAGTGTAGCCTTGGCAAAATCTGTGATTATAGAAGTACAGTCTTTGACATTAATTATTATGGTTGGGCCAGGATCTACAAAAATGTATATGGGTTTATAGATAAATACATATACATTTAAATATCATCATATACCAAGGACAGGTAATAGGTATTTTCTGATCATCGAATTAAATATCGGTAGCGATTTTGCTTGTCTGATAGCAACTGGCAGCGCGTTCCGTAAAAAATACAATATAATATTTGACAAAATCCGTTAGTAGAGCCCTTTCGCACCGTGTGTTATGTAACATGTTTGAAACCGAGTCCCCGATTATATCTGGAGCCCTTATCCCAAGGGAGTATAAACTGTCACACACACACACCTTTCACATTGTATATCTCAATTTATTGGGTAATATAATTTGCATAAGTCGAGGTATAATTTCCAATGATCTTGAGGACAGTTATCCAGATACACCAGTTATTCTAAACATATCATCAAAGTTATCTACGGGCTAACAACAGCCGTAACCATACAACCATAACAACACTTACATCTCAACATATTGTTACGAGTTAGCGGGACTCGAATTAAAATGCCGTTAGAATTATTATAAAGTTTATAAGAGAACAAAACAAACACGTATAACACAGGTACAAATATAACCGAACATAACTAATCCAATCGTAATGCAGAAGGTCTTAATTCAATAAAACGCGCAAATTCCGTCACTTATATAGATTAGCGATTATAGTACACACGTCTCGCTTCGATCGTGGTTCTCGCTCCACTGCCTCCTCTCTCCATCGGCTCTGGTTTTAAACCTCATACATATAAATGTGCCCGTATTGTAGTCGACCTAATCCGTAATACCTGGCTAATGACCACAGCCGCAAACGGCTGTAAAGGATTACAATAGAACAATGGACTGTTCTCTAGAATAATTAGTAAACGTATGCTAATAAATAAACAAAAGAAGACGATCATAAAAGAATTACAATTAATTCAAATGCCGACAGGTAATAAAATGTGTTTTTACAGATATGCAGGTGTGAATTTGGTTTTTTTGTCGGCGCCTAGGTTGTAACAGTACTATAAGTGTGAGAAATTTCATACTCCTCCATCCGCGCAATTTTCGTAAAATGGGGTACAAAGTTTTTGCTTCTCATATTAATATGTGATAGATTCTATTATATTTTAAGGAATACCTCGGTATTTCACTTTCTCAGTTTCGTTGTTCCCAAGTAAGTAACAAAAAGCAGGTTCGTATTAAGTAGTTAGGCTGTGCAAACGGCGTTACAGCACGTGTTCGAATACAATTACCTGCCTTGAACCGTCGGCGCCATTTTCTCAGACGTAGGCCACCTTTGAAGCTAAATTATATGCAAAACACTATGGCCTTCATTCTAGAACAGTATTCGTGTCTTTGTTCTTATTACTTAAACTTTGCCAGTCCTCGGTAACGTGGAAGGGATACGAGCTTCTCTTGGGCTAAAGAATGTTAGGTTTAAAAATTACACAATGGAAAACATCAGCCCTAAATTCTATCTGAGATACGAGAAATATTCATAAAAAGGTCACAAGTAAAATAATTTATCTGAATGAACTTCAACAAATAATAAAATGAAATCACTTACACCCCAAGGTTACTACATTTAAAATAACTAAACCCACAACAATTATAAAAAAATATCAAACTAATATTTATTTATTTTTGCCTACTTCAGGCAATAAAAAAAACTTTATGTAAAAAAAACTTAATGTGTGCAATTCACACGCGGTAGAAGTGTAGCAAAGTGTGACAAGGGGTGGAAGGATTTTAAATTTTGTGACGTCCCAATTCACCAATACTTATAATATTATAAAGAGAAAAGATTTATATTTTTGTTTGGTTGTAATGAATAAACTCAAAAACTACTGGACCGATTTCAAAAATTCTTGCACTATTGGAATGCTAAATTATCCTAGGATAATATAGGTTACATTTATTACAAGAAAAGATTAGAGATCCCTACTAAAACTTCAATAATGTAACCCAAGTTGTGAAAAATAAATAGCGTTTGAGTAATTCCGGGAATGGTTTAGATTCACAATTAGACCCGGTAGATGGCGCTGGAATCGGATTCTAGATTTTAAGTTTTTCAAAGCAGGAAAACGTCTGCCGAAACCGCGCGTATATTATATCGTTATAATATATTTAAGCTTTAAAACATGAAATTTAAAGTATTAACGAAAAACTTCCAACTCTATCTGTATGAGCATAGTGTTTACATACATAAATATTAAATATAATATTAAATAATATTAAATATAAAAATTTTATCCGTGCAGGAACGGAGAAAGAATACAATTTCCTGCGGCCTGGCGGCCTGTCGTAAGAGGCGACAAAACAACCCACAGCCAGGTGGTAGGGCATTTGCCCGACTGGATGGCTACCACCCCTGGTCTAGAGTATGTCGCCATAACAACCTTGTGTTGTGTTCCGGCATTAGTGACCAGGTTCCAGGCTCCCTAAAGAGAGCAGCAGCGCATTCGTAGCACCTTTGGTGTTGCAAATGTCCATAGGCGATGGTAACCGCTGTCCATCAAGTGGGCCGTCAGCCTGTCTGCGGATCTCCTGCAATAAAAAAAAAAAAAAAAACAAAAATATATTATATCTCATCCTTTCGCTGGCTTAGCCGTATAGTTTATTGTCGCTTTTTCGTTTCATAGAGTTTCAAATCACAACAATTCTAAACAAGTTTCACTTCCAAATACCTTTATAAATGTATCAACCTATTTTCACTGCAATAAATTGAATTTAATTCATTTGAGACACACCAGCCACAAAGCCACTAAGCCACGCTTCAACAAACGACATGGCAACCCTGTTTAATAATATAATGAACACGTAATATCAGTTTGTTTGTCGAGGAGCGATCAGCGGGAGGCAGACGAGCGGCGTCGCAGCGGCGCCAGGCCCTCCCCCACCCACTCCTCAAATGGGGGTTATGGAAGTTCACCATGGCGCGACGGTAATATTTGTTTCTCTTATGAAAGACAACTCCTTTACGATTACTTAGAATAACCTTGTATCATATTGTAAGACCTGAATGCCGACAAAAGACAAATTCACACCTGTGGACCTGTAGACATTTTATTACCTTTTATTTATACTTTTGTTTAATTTGTGTTTAAAAAATTTAATCAGAAAAACAGCCCATTGTGTATTGTAATATTTTATGGTAGTCATTAGCCGAGATTTTATTGTATTTGTACAGTATAAAGCAATGCCCCAATGGAGAGATCGGTAATCGAGCAATATGCACAAGCAAAGCAAGACGTATGTACTACATTCGGTAATCTATTTAGTGACGGTCTTTGCGCGTGTTATTATATTGGTACCTATGTTATACGTGTTTGTATAGTTCTAATAAATTCTATAGTCATTCTAACGGCATTTTAATTCGAGTCCTTCAACTCGTAACAATATTTTTATTATAAATATATAAATAACAGGCAAGAACACCCAGACTGGAAATAAATTATTTATTTTTTTAATAACAAATTTCAAAAAGGTTGCCAATTTGTTTGTATTTTTTATGCTTGTTCGTTACTCTGTTTCTTCGTCAATTGTAAACCCATTTTTAAAATAATAGCTTACCCGAAAGTATACTCCCGAATTAGTCCCACTATCACCATATCGGGCTCTGATGAGTGAATCCCATGGAAATCAATTACATGCACGTACGACGTGTTTCATATATTTTTATTTTTTTAAACTGCTCAAGCTAAAAATTCCGAGAAGAAATAACATTAATTTGTTATTGTTATTGTTGTAACATTTATGTTATTTTTTCTCGGATTTTTTTATCGAAATTACATGTTATTTCCGGAAAAACAAATTGTTTTTCCTTTTGTAAACAAAGTTAACAGATTGCCATTGAAAATCATAATTCGTAAACAAGTAAGCCAGTGGCAGCCATAACATGTTCATTGTCCGAAGTGACGTTTTCCCTTTACGTGGGACAACCCACACACTCTTGACAAAGGTTGAAGATTTACAACCCCTCCCTGTTATGTTTTGTCCATGATAACACAAAATAATACTAGAAGATTCACTCAAGGAAAGGAATGCTCCGATGGTTCGGGCATGTGGAAAGAATGTATGATGAAAGAATGACTAAACAGATATACAATGCAAAAATGGATGCATGCAGAAGTCGCGGAAGGCCACGATACACCTTCCATGATCAAATTGATCATGTAATAGCAGAAGGTGATGTCAGGAGCCTTAAGAGCAGACGAGCGTGCATGACAAGAACTATGAATGTCAAAGAAGGAAGTGAGGTGTGTAAGAATAAGCCTGTATGGCGCTCTGTTGTTCGTGCCTACCCTGGACCTGGCATGAAGTTATGTATGTAAGATTCACTCAATATAAAGTCAATACAGATATAAAGGTAAGTTATCCTGGTTGTCACATTCAGAGCGAGATATGGCTCCTAAATACACCTGCACTGAGCAAAACCTGTATCGCAGGGATCATTATTTTTGTATAAACATAAAATCAAACGTCATTAGATACATGTTTATAATGGAAGTGTGAGCAATTGAGTATGTTGCTTTTTTTTTAGGTGTGTGTGTTTGTGTTTCTGTGTGTGCGTGTGTGTGTGTGAGTGAGTGTTTGTGTGTCTGTTTGTATTTGTATATGTAAGGCACAATACGCAGTAGTTCTTCTGTTTAAAGTAAGTAAGAGAATGTAAGAGTTTAAATATAAACTTTTTTGCCTGTTATGATTTTATTCTAATCTCACCCCACTCACTTTTGCTTAGCTTAGCTATTTATTCTATTACATATAAAAGATGAATTTTCAACGCAACTACGAATGCCACGGAGATCCTATGTATATTGCCTTAATTAGTTTTTTGCGTAAATAATTAAAAATCAGTGATGTCAAGAGCCTTAAGAATAAACGAGCGTGCATGACAAGAGCTATGAATGTCAAAGAAGCAAGTGAGGTGTGTAAGAATAAGCCTGACTGGCGCTGTATCGTTCGTGCCTACCCCGCAAGGGACCTGGCGTGAAGTTATGTATGTATGTATAATTAAAAACTATCCAAGACGATGTCGATTGCATATTAAAGTATTACACATTTTATGAGTACCTACCTAGCTTGTTCAGCTTTGCTCGGGTAAGTCAAAAATTTTCATAATTGAAGTAATCGAATATTGATAACGTATAACATTTTGGGTTGTGGAGTAAAATTTCTTGGAATGTACTTACTAGGTTTTACAATTGAAAAGCAAATATTGCCATCTGTATAATAGTGGTGCGAATTGTAAGCGGTAACGATGTAGTAAGCGCTTGTCCATTGTGTGAATACCCATGTTACAAAACTTGTACCGAGTCAAACTTCTGTCTATTCTGTAACTATGCAAATGTACAAAACTATTGTAATGTAACTTAGTTACGAGTACTCATACGACAGTTTGGTTACATTAGTTTATTTGTAACTCATGTCTTACGAATGGTAAGTTAGTAAATAATAGCTTTCTGTATTTAGTTCAAGCAGGATTATACCGAAAATAGACAGTTAAGTGTCTGTGTTTAAAGTTTGAAAACAATGAGACAGTGTCAACTTTAAAAAAATATTCATTACTAAAAACGGTTTCGAAGGTTGGCCGGAACGTCGGAATAACCAAAATCAAATAAATCACATCGCTTAAAACCGTTAAAACGTAGTTTTATTATGTGTACAAGTCGCAAAAAGTTAAGAAAATATTATACAAAAATGGCTTCATATATTACTCACTTAACTGTTTATTTGTTATTTAATAGTGTATCTTAGATTTAGGAGTATTTTTAAAGATTTCATGTTTAAAATATTGATACGTATAAATAACTACACTTAACAAATTTCGGAAATTTCAGCAAAATAAAAAACATTATGAATTGAAGTAGTTTTATATTTTTATCTTGTCTTTACATAGTATAAAACAATGTCTGGCTGTCTGTACAACTATTAACTAAACATTAAAACGCGGTGTCGGATTTAAAACGAATTTCACTACCAGTTGGATATTTTTTATATATATGTCGCAGAACGGCCTCGTTCTCACGACATTTCCTTTAGTTATTGTAGGTTTAGTGGGCGTCATCAGGATAAAATGCGAGCATAAAACACAACGGCCACGGTTTATACACTTTTAATTTAGATTCTATCAACATTTTGACATAGTTTAGACCGAGCAGCGGGTTCAGGGCACCGCTCATACTTCCAACTACAATACTTTCTTTAAGATTCTCAAAGGTCCAACTCGACCTATAGCCATCAACCGAATGTGTCACCAAAAACTCCTCCGTCTACCGAAGTAGATACTACTCAAGTATAGAGGGCGTCCTTGTCCCCGCTCTGCCATTATGCTCTGCTCCGATTGGTCGTTTATTAAATTACAATATTCATAACTTTTATTAGGTTAGAACGATCTTTAAGGTATAGAAACATTTAAGACATCAAACCAAATTAAATTAACAATTTTAGAAGCAATTAAAATGTAAACAAATAATATTGTGCGTTATAAATCCAATCGACAATTATCCCATTTATATATTCCCTCCGACATATATATAAAAAACCGGAACAGACAGTATACCCGTCACCCTTGTCCAAAGCGGCTAGGCAGGTTGACCACATCGACAACCTCGAGATGCAGGTTTCATCGCGATGTTTTCCTTCACCGTTGTTATAAGGTGCCAATAATTGTGAAAATATGCACGTTAGCTTAGAAAACTGCCTAAGTGGTGCATGCGTTCCGGCCACCATTAGAACTCACGCCCTTTGAGTTCAGGTCATATGCGCTAGCCATTGCGCTATTAAGACTATCTACTACATATGTGTACGCGATATAAATTTATTTATATTTGTCAATTATGGAATTAAAATAAACTTGTTTTTTAAATACAAGATTTTGAGTTCCTGGATCTCAAAATCTTGTCATCTTGTTATCATGTAGCAGCAGAGTGCTAGCAAGACAAGTCAAGACAAGACAACGAGCCCAAACACGACGGGTCTATCTTGGTTAGTACGGGACTTCCTATGGCCACCTTCCGACTCCATCATCAGATCAGCTCCGTGGTACCGTATTATTGTATCGTCGCGCGATATACATATGAGTGCAAAATGTCAGCTCAATCGGAATCCGGGAAGTTGGTCAAATTTAACTTGCAAGATTCCACCCGACTTTCATACATAAATAGGTACATCCATTGCAAATTAAAAGCTTGTAAAAAGGGTAAAATGAACGGGGTGTGCATTGGTTTATTTAGTGAGTCGGTGGCACACGAGCCTCCGACTGTGGCGAGCGCAATCGCTGTCCTTCAATTATTACGCCGTGTACACACCCCCGAGGCCTCGCAGCCATATTTTCGCTGTTATTTGATACACATGCTTATCGTATATCGTAGTATCGTGTTTATTGTGTCTACTATTGTATATGTGTACACTAATTACATGTATTGTGTAACATCTATGTAACATTATATTAATACGTGTAGCAAAAACTTTGTACCCCTTTTACGAAAGTTGCGCGGACGAAGGAGTATGAAATTTCGCACACTTATAGTTATGTAGAGAAGAAATGATGAGTGCTAATGTTTAAAAAAAAATTTGCATAAGAAATATATTAAATCAATAAAAAAAACATAGCACACACACGCATATATACTCTTTTGTTTATTGTTCTGAGAGTGAGCCTCCTCGTATCCCATGGTCCAGTGAGAGTAAGTTGAGTCGCTCCTTAGTAGTTGTCGCTCATCGTGTGCGTGCTGGACATATGCCGCTCAAGACTTTTGCTTTTCTCATGAAAAAGTCCAACAGCCCCAATTGTGAGACGTGTAATAAAAGAGAGGACATATATCATATTCTTGTAGAATGCTCCAGAAATAATGATGAGAGACAGCGACTAAGGAGAGACTTATGCTTGGACTTCCTGGACTTTGGAATTTTTCAATTGTTTTTTAGCCGACCCCCTGTCTGTAAAAACAAAATTAGTTTTAGACTTTATTTTTAAAAGCATTAAGTAATAGTGATTATACATGTTCACACATGTAAAATGACTATTATTTTATGCTTACCTAATTATTATTATTATTATATTATTAATGTGATTATAAGTTTTTTCTGTTTCCACGGACTGATATGGACGCTAGTCCAAAAGTCCTTAAAATAAATTTTAAAAAAAATTATTAATTACATGCATTTGATTTACACACCACCGTCATACACTCCTTTGGCCTTTTGTTCCTGCCTTGACACGAAATGACTGTAAATGATTTACTTTTTGTGTATGTGGTGAACAATAAAGTATATTTTATTCTAACAATCTATCTAATAAACAACACGTAAATTAGAAAATTATCTAGGGAAAATTCACCACACACACATCTATATTGCCCACAGCAAAAACGATGTCAGTTAAGTTTTGAAATGGCACAGCTGATATGATACTGTGAATAGTGCAGGTCGATTTAAGATGGTATTCACTTCATTTATTCCAAAGATTGGTTATGTTGTTAAAATCAATTGCATCCCATGAATAGGATTTTACAGGTTATTTTTTATAGGTTGCTGGATACATTAATGTTGCATGGATGATAGGGGGAAACCGGAAGCCTGCGTTGCGAACGATTAAGGATTTAAAAGGTAAACGACGCCTGGCGTCCGTATACTAAAATATTCATCTGCTTCTTTTCGAATCACCTAAAAGTGATATTGTGTTTTCTTTTATCAAAATTATTGTTGGGAGATAAAACTTCTAATATCTTAGAAAGGGACCAAAGGAGATGCATGGATTGTGGAAAGTATGACATGATATCAACTGCCACAAAAATAGTGATCTGCACCTTTGGCCAGACCCATCTATTTGTATGTATTTCGATTGGCTGAAGTCGAGTATGTCAGTTTGGTCCAAATCTTCAAAATTCTGAGGGTGTATGGACCAAAAAAAGACCTAATCTGGGGTCAAAATATATTGTAGCAGTGGAATATAGAGGTTAAATGATACTTCAGATGGCAAAGAGTAGCATTCACTGCCGCATGCTGTAACTGAAGTAATTTATTTTGGAAACGGTAACCTTGAGTACAAATATTAACAAGTCGTACAGCTAAAACAATATATAGCACGACGTGCGAGCGGGACGGATGATGTGCGAGCGAATTAGAGCAAATATTAATACTTGCGCTCACGCGTAGCGCTAGCCAGGGCTTGTACTTCCACAAGCATACCAGAGCGGTCGGGAACAGAGCATACTGGATCCTCGGCCGACTCTATCCGATGATAGGCAAGAAGAGTAAGATGAGCCTTAGAAATAAGGTGACTCTTTACAAAACTTGCATCCGCCCCATCTTGACCTATGCGAGTGTGGTCTTTAGCCACGCCAGCGACGTTAATATCTGGAGACTGCAAAGAATCCAGAATCACTTTTTACGCACTGCAGTCGACGGCCCGCGCTATATGCGGCTCGCCGACTTGCATCGCGACCTGGAGCTTCCCTCCATCAAAGACTATATAACATCACTATCGCGCAGATTCTTTGACCTCGCCCCCCATCACCCGAACCCTCTGGTGACGGAAACGGTCAACTACAAACCCACTCCAAACGCTCCCACGAGCAAACGCAGGCCTCGCAATGTACTAATTGACGAGCCTGACGAAATCACACGCCAAATCGCAATTATCAACCCCCCGAGGCTCAGAACATCAGCCTGGCATAACAGACGCAGACACAACAGACGCCGGAGAGCCCCCGGCTCGAATCCTCTTACACAATCGTAAGACCCCACCAATCCATACTCATTACAGACACAAGTAGCCATACAAGATTAGCTTAGGCGTGTTGCTGGAGAGTTTCTTCCGCCGCTTCTTCTCCTCCAGCTATAACACGTTGCGAAGCGGTAGTAATGATAGACTAGGATCGGCCCCGCCGGCGGAGTCGATAACAAGTCCGCAAATTTTCACTTCAGCCTGTTGGCTTAGCTCATTCAGCCCTTTGCGGGCTGTTTTCAATATAGAGTCTATCCCCCGCAGCGGTCGAGCCGAGGTCGAACCTCACAGGAGGTGCCTCCTCGAGCGTGCTGCTTCCGGGCTGAACGCCTCCGCTCCCACGGAGTCGGGAAGCCCCCAAAGCCCGGTATCGCTGAAACAGCCATCTGCGGCTATTCAGCTGAATCAGCTCCAAAAAAAAAGCGCTAGCCAGTAGTTCGTTGTCCACTGCGGTAACTAGACGTATGCAGCTCCGATATAATAAATAGCTTTAAAAATGTTCACTTAATTTGACACTTCTTTTCACGTGGGCTCCGTCTATAATTTTATTTCTTCTGAAGTATATGTAACTACAACAAGAAAATGTCTACAAGAACTAAACTAAATAACGGCTCTTAAGTAGTTTTTAAGATATTTTCAACTAAATATTTTTAGGGTTTCGTAGCCATTTCGATTAAAATGGAACCCTTATACAAGGTCTTGTCATGTCTTAGCTGTATCGTGGTTGTAACAAGCGTCTTCGGAATTCAACAGTACCAGTAATCATATACGTGGATTAATTGAATACAGTATTTATTGCTGATATTTACAATATTTTGAAATATCAAAATATTGAGTGAATACATTGAGTGAATACACTGATACTAAAGTTATCTGAGGTTTACAGTTTTAAATAGAGAATGGCTTTGATTTTAAGGAACTCAACGGGCAGAGTGCAGCCGGTGGATTTCGCGAATACTGAGTAGCGTGAGGCCGCAATGGCGATCTTGCTGCGACTCTTTCTGCCTGCCGCGGGCGCCCTTATATATTGCTTCGCTTGTATTGACGACGCAGGTGGCCCCTGCAGTTGAGTCATCGCTCCACAGGACCAGACTCACCGTAAGGCCGCCATCAGTTTGTTGCTAATTATATGATATTGTTACAACTTAAGCCCCGACAAAGACAAATTCCACGTACTGTCGGCATTTGAACTAATTGTAATTCTTTTATGGTCGTCTTCTTTTGTTCACTTATTTATTGGCATACGTTTCTAGTTATAGTGGAGAAAAGCCTATTATCCTATTGCACACGCTCAGGAGCATCATTAGCCATGTGTTGCGGATTGTAAATACAAGCTAATTTTAAGCAATTATGTCGACGTTGCCTGGCGGGCACATTTGCATTAGTGAAGTATAAAACGATAGCCTGATTGAGAGAGGGGTCAGTTGAGCTACAACTACGATACGAGCTTAACGTGTGAACGTTCGGGAATGTAATAGTGACAGACTTTGCGCGTTTCATTGAATTACGACCTTCTGCATAACGTATTGATTTGTTGCATTCGGTTATATTTGTACCTTTGTTATACGCATTTGTACAGATCTAATAAACTCTATAATAATTATAGCGGCATTTTAATTTAAGTCCCAGAAACTCGTAACAATATGATCATGATATGGTGGATGCCTGGTGCACCATCATACTTTAATAATATCATATTACGGTTTCGGATATCCGACAATTTTGGTTATGTTTAAGCAGTTCCAGTTTCCTGATATAAAAGACGTAGTGTCAATACAGTGTTACTCGTTTTATCCGCAAGGGAGTGAAGTAACAATGGATTGGCATTTTCCAATTTGTAGAAATGAAATTGTAAAATGTTCACTTTGTTCCCGTGAAGCATGTGAGTAATATACGAATCCTATCAATATCCGGCCGCAGTCGGCCGTCGAGTGCAGCGCGCACCGCCACTGGATTTATTGCAAATTATTGTATAACTAGCTGACCCGGCGACCTTCGTACCGCTTCAGCAGCAAGAAATAAAATAGCTGAACGATAATTGCAGAATGTTTCAACTTTAGTATAAAATGTGGTCAAAACTTAACCGGAACAAACATCAAACGTTTGACATTCAAAACCAAAAAAATGAAAAAATGATTTTTTATGTTTAAATTTAATTTGATTTCTGGCCGACTTTTAAATTAATGAACGGACATCAAATGTTTGACAGGTAGGAATAGTTTCTAAGGGAACGCGAAATTGTTGTTTTAACTATGTTCCAAGAGATTTTTTTACGGTGTGACTATTTGTACGGGTACTGGACGAATAAATTATATTTATTCGTACAGACATTCAATTTTTTTAAAAATTAAGAATGAATTGGATGATTAGCTTGTTTTTTAATTAGGTTACGTTAGGTTTTTTTTTAATGACATGTTTTAAAGAATTATTGAAAACATGAAAATAAAAATAAATAAATAAATTCTAAAATGAGGGTGGGGTATAGATAAACGGCACATTTATTTATTATGAACAAATCGGAACATTTTTAATATGTTACTACAAAGTATACGCGAGTATTTGCGTAATGCTCTTGTATGGATTGGAAGAACTTCGTAAAATACTTATTTTCAATCTTTAATTAGGTTAGGTTAGGTGTTTTTTTTTGGCCGTGCCTTTTTAAGAACATTTTCAGTACCCGTATTAATAGACTCAGCCATTCGACGTGACTATTTGTACGGGTACTGGACGAATAAATTATATTTATTCGTACGGTACCCGTACAAATATACTCAGCCATTTTTTTTATCTTTACTCACCTTTTAAACCTTCCCTGGACTCCACAAATGGATGAAAAGAAAATTATCCAAATCAATCCAGCCGTTATCAAGTTTTAGCGAGATATTATTTATTTTATATATTATTAGATTTTACAATTCATAATCATACGAGTGAACCCAGTAAACCTGCTCTGAAAAAATTGAAATCTGGTCCCGGTTGGAGCGCCGTCTTTCTGGTCCAACTGTGAATATAAGCCATCCCGGGATTCGCTCAAACACACACAAACAATTTCATCAAAATGCGTCCAGGGGCTTAGGAGGACTTCACTGACATACACACGAGCAGAAGAATTTTATGTATAACGACTAATTCTGTCAACGAAACTTCGTTAGCACCATTGCCAAGACGACTGCGTATTTGTAAATGAATTGCAATGGCGTACATTGTGCAAACTTGAAGCTTTTACAGATTTGTTCTGTTCTAAAGCAAGTCGCCATAACAACATTGACCTGTGTTTCCAGTATCTCTTTGGAGAGCAGCGTCCATCTGTAGCATGTTTGGATTTGTAAATGTCTATAAGCTATGTGTTATCAATCAGATGAGCCGCTAGATGTTTGTTATAATGAAAATGGAATGAGGGAGTGGGAATCGTACAACATACAGTTAGGTGAAAGCTATAGTCTGGCTATCGAAAGTTGAACCTGGAATTATTTGCAAACTTTTTACATGGCAACTCTAATACAAATGTCAACGTCAATTTTGATAAACAAGATGGCTGTTTTCGTTTGGTTGTGAGTGGATTTGCCTGTGTTGATACTTTGGCGGAGGCCCATCTTCCGGACACAGCTTTGACAGCCGGGGCTGCTGCTGCACACCAGGAGGGCCTTAAATGTTGCAAATATGTGTCCATTGGTAGAATGTACGTATGTGGCTTTCGGGTCGAGACTAGGGGGCCGTGACGAAATCTGATTTTTACCGAATATTGCTAGTTTATTTAAAAAAAAAATTATGACTACTGATTTCCTGCTATCTACCGGAATTCAAAGTAGATATATAAGGAGAGATATAAGGGTTAGTAACAACAAGTTTTCCAAATTTCATAAAAATCCGTTCAGTACTTTTGGCGTGAATGAGTAACAAAAACATCTCACAAACTTCAGTATTTATAATATTATCGTTAGAAACGAGTATGATGATGATATCTATTGTCACACATAAAATACAAAACATAAATAATTAAGTAACTACCAAGTATCAAAATAGGTTAATCCTAATAATGTTGATATTGCCATACATATATTATTTAAATTTGCCGCCATTTTCCAGGGTCAACTTTCGTTGGCCAGACTATAATCATTTCACGCCGATACTTTGTGACAGCGTGCTAATCACACACACTATACTATAGTAATACATAAGAACACTAGCGGCAGTCCCATATATAGTAGGTATACGATACGTATTCTGAAATAATCCACCCGGGTGGAGTAACGAGCCTTCTAAAGTGGTTCTCATAATAAAGCAGAATGCGATTGCCTCCTACACTCCGGCGAACAACGAAAATCAATTTACAACAAACATCTCGACACTGGGCCTTGATTTTCTATGTATACTTTGCTTTATTATGTTAGCCTTCGTGCGGAAAGGTTTAATTTATGCCTATTGGAAAATCAAGGAGAAAATGTCAGGTATTTCGTAAGCATGCCAAATTTAATTTAGCTATGGTTTCTGAGGTACTTCTAACTATAGTTTATTTGTTAGTTAGCGCTATCAGTTCAATAACTTCTAAAATTGTTTCCAAACACACTATCGTATGATAAACTTCAGTTCAACTTGGTTCAACTTAACTCACCAATATGTTTATATATTGCATACCTTTTTTGACATTTATCTCTCAAAGTTATAATTCAAAAGCAACCTTAAACATATTGTTACGAGTGCCTCGAATTAAAATGCCGTTGGAATTACTATAGAATTTATTATAACTATACAAACACGTATAACACAGATACAAATATAACTGGACACAACCAATACAAACTGCACGATTCAATAACACGCGCAAAGTGCGTCAATATATAGCTTATTGAATGTACACGTCTTGATTGTATCGTAATCGTCGCTTGTTTTTATACTACACTGTACAATACAATACTCGACCGCGTGGACTGAATTTTCCAAGAAAACGTAATCTGCACACCTGCGGCCATAAACGAGTCCAGTAACAATAGGATGTTTTTAGTTAGTTAACACAAAGTAAACAAAAGAAGTTCAAATACGAGAAAGGTAATAAACTGCAGATGTGCATTCACTTTGTCGGCGTGTAACAATATAATTATTTGTATCAAATTATAAACCGCTTTGTGTATCGTTTATTTGAATAAATAATTTATACCCGCTACAAAGATTAGAATTATGGTCAGCAGTTCATCGGGGATGGATATGGAGTAATTAATCAAATCAATTAATCAAAAGATTTTTATTAATCAATAATTTTAAATTACTTTAATAATGATTTAGGTGAAAATTTCAAATAACTAACCTAAGTTTATCTATTACCTAACTTTATCGAATCAATTGTTATAGAACTCATAATTAAAATAAAGCGGGCGTTAGTCTACCTGGTATCTTTGTTTATACATCGCACGCTTGTTTAATTCAATAATGACACTATCAAAAAAAGTGAACTTTACAGGAAGGCCAAAAAACGTCGTTTAAGCAAGAACATCAATATAATGACATGCATGATTGCTTTCTTATTGCGTAAGAATTAATAAATAAAATACCTTGATTTCTCAACAACGGGACGAACATCAAACATTTGATATTTAAAACCAAAATTATGAAAAAAAGATCACTTTTAAATTTAATTTTATTTCTGAACGACTTTTACTTTGTTGATTTCAAACGACTGGACGAACATCAAATGTTTGACAGATAGGAATAGTTTCGAAGGGAAAGCGAAATTGTTGTTTTTACTACATTCCAAACATTTTTTTTTCATATTTACGCACCTCTTTAACCTTCCGTGAATTTCCACAAACAATTCGAAAACGAATTTAGCCAAATCAGTCCAGCTGTTCTCGAGTTTTAGCGAGACGAACAGCAATTGATTTTTATATACCTACCTTTAAATCAAGATTAGCGCTATTACACGCATTTCCATGTTTTGCGATAGTTGGTATTAAAAAGCTGATTTGTCAAAATTTTGGATAGTGTCAATATTGGATTATTGTATGCGATATGTACTAAATTTTGCTCTCGGTTTCACTTATTTTTAAAATATATAACTATACTAGCTATACCCGGCAGACGTTGTCCTGCCTTTTAAAAAATAAAAATCTAGAACCCGATTGCAGCGCCATCTACCTGGTTAAAATCTAAATCATCCCAGTAGAAAATTATAAAAATACTAATATCGCTATTAAAAAATAGGGGTTGATCGTAGAGGGTTGAAAATTTAGGGTCGTATGTATTTTTTAATTTTGTATCATAAAAAAAAAATATCAAAAAATTTAAAAAAATATTTAGGGGTCAACTACCCTTAAAATTTAGAGGGATGAAAAATAGATGTTGCCGATTCTCAGACCTATCCAATATGCATACAAAATTTCATGAGAATCGGTCAAGCCGTTTCGGAGGAGTATGACAACGAAAACTGTGACACGAGAATTTTATATATTAGATATATATATGTGTGTGTATAATATTTTAAATAGTTTAAGTATATATGTAAAAGTTGTGATAGCATAGAAGCTAGCGTACGCGTCCTAAACTCAAAGAGCGGGGGTTCGATCCTGGCCGGAACACATGCACCACTTAAACAGTTTTCTGACTTAATGTGGATATTGTTACAATGACCACATGCTTACAATGGTGAAGGCAAACATCGTGATTCAACCTGCACATAACCTGCAGATAACCAATGTGCCAAACCTACCAAGCCACCTTGGATAAGCAGGGCGGGTATACTCTCCGTTCCCCCTATATCGGGAGCCCAGAGCCCAGCATTGGGACATTTCGGGGCTGTTGTTATTATTCATTATTAAGTATATATATACATATATATCTATTGCCATTTTTCCTGCAACAACTACAATCACCAGATTAGCTAAGAAATGCCTTTAATTTAGGTTGCCTGGAAGAGATAGCTTGAAGTGATAAGACCGTCGTATAGTATTGCCTAGAACGCATTGTAAACATGATTTTTATAAACTGTTTATTACGGTGTCTAATAAAGTGTTATCTCTCTATCTACCGTAAAACTAGATTCTCCTCAAAAGGGCCCATCCCTTCTTGGTTCTCTATTGCAATCTTCATGATAATTTTAACTGAAATACTAAAAAGCTTTGTACTTTCTATAACTGTTAAAGGAATCGATCCGACAATGATCGGAAAGGGCCGCGAAGGGCGCGGTTGAGGTTTGATTGAATTACAATTCTGATTTAATCTAAGGGCGATTGAAATCGATCCACAGTGTTGGTTGAAGGAGGTGGCCCAAGGCATAAGGTGGAAAGATCGGTATACAAATAGCATTGCAATCTAATATATATAGCAGATAGACTTGGGCCCTGTCGCAAGAGGCGACCTCTTGTTTGCTGTATGCCGAAAAACAACCTTGAGATGTATTCCGGCATTAATGGCCAGGTAACAGCCTCTCTTCACATAGCGACAGCATATCTGTAGCACCTTTGATGTTACAAATGTCCATGAGCGACGATATTTCTCTCTGCAGTGGTTTGAAACAAATTCATTTTTAATGTTTATAAAAAAATGCAGTAATAAAATAAAACTTCTTATTTAGTATTGTTATCTATACGAGGCCTAACATATTATTTCAAACTTGTTTGTGCATATTTTTATGGTGCTCTAAGTGAAAATATGTGAGTTTTTCCCTTATGTGTTTTACTTACAAGAATTTGAAAAAAAGATACATTATAGTCTAGTCAGTTTTTACACGGAATTAATTACTTTTTTATTGAAGTAAATTCGTTGGATAGTTATTGAATCATCAGTATTTGTTGAACTAGGCAAAAACTTGATAGCGCGATAAAGTGTTTCTGGCATGGCTATACCACATGAGATATCTTAACTATTTTTTTAATTGCAGGAGTTCAGCAGACAGGAAGATGGCCCACATGACGGAAAGCGGTTACCATTGCTGTAGCTGGTTCGTACTTTAGAATATACGTATGTAATGATCACTAGGAAACGAAAGGTGATTTTTGTTAAGAAATGATACGACGCCATTAACTCCAAGACGGAAGAGAGAATTTTATTTTACTTTTTTTTTTATGAAATTACATAAAGGAACATATACATTCTCGCGGGAATCCAAAGCCGGCGCCAGATATTCGCGTCGGTAACAAATCCCCACCCCAGTGCTGCTACTGCAGCACTAACTCTCAACAGGGATCCGGGCGACGCGAATAGCAGACCTCTTGAGAATTCCCGATTTAGTTTTTAAAATAACCATACGTACACGTCCATCTTTACCAGAAACAACATTTTCGATAACGCCCCGCGGCCACACGTTCCTTGGTGCATCTGGGTCTACCACAAAAACTAAGTCCCCAATTTTTAAAGGAGGAGCTTCATCACTTGTCCACTTTCTCCTGGGCAACATATCTGGAAGGACCTCCCTTGTCCATCTCTTCCAGAACATATCGGCTAACCACTGTGCTATGCGCCACTGCTTCTTCAAATAAATCTCTGACTCATCAAAAACTCCAAGTCGAGGCAAATTGTTTGAAGAACCAAGTAAAAAATGGTTAGGTGTAAGTGACTCCATACTGCAAGGGTCCACGGAGACGTGTGTCAACGGTCTGCTATTAATTATATTTTCAACCTCTGTAAGCAGTGTAATGAGCGTTTCCTCCTTGGGTGCACGCTCCTGTAGGATAACTTTAAGAGAAACCTTAACGCTTCGTATTAATCTTTCCCAAGCCCCACCCCAATGGGGGCTTGCCGGTGGAATGAAATTCCAGGTGGTACCTTTGTTGAGAGCTTCACCTTTCAGTTTCTCAATATCTAGGGCTTGAATAGACAGCTTCAACTCTGCATCTGCTCCTCTAAGGTTTGTCCCATTATCGGAATACAGATTGAGTGGCCAACCTCTTCGTGCAGCCATGCGACGTAGTGCCATTATAAGGGAATCTGAGGTTAGTGTATTCACAATTTCTATATGTATAGCTCTAACAGTTAAACAGGTAAATAAAACTCCATATCTCTTTTCTCTGTGTCTTGTGACAGTGACTTCCATAGGCCCGAAGAGATCTAGACCGCAGAAGGTAAATGGGCGTTGATGGTGGGCTACTCTGGCCTCGGGTAAATCCCCCATACGAGGTGGTACCGGTTTAGCTTTCCTGATGCGACAGAACATGCACTTCGAAGCGATCTCCTTTACTGTAGGCCTTATTTTCACAATCCAGTATTTTTGTTTTAATTCATTGACTACAGTTTCTTGATTTCCATGTAAAGAACTGACATGGTAATGCTTGACTATTAATTTAGCTAAATAATTCTTTTCATCTAAAATGACAGGTCTTTTCGTCTCAAAATTGACATTTCTAGCAGCATCTATTCGACCACCTACTCGTAGAAGTCCATCTTCATCCAGGTAAGGCGACAGGGTAAGTATTCTACTTTTCTTGTCAATATTCTTATTATT
Source organism: Dendrolimus punctatus (assembly GCA_012273795.1). NCBI lineage: Eukaryota > Metazoa > Arthropoda > Insecta > Lepidoptera > Lasiocampidae > Dendrolimus > Dendrolimus punctatus. The sequence continues at coordinate 15,798,546 of CM022549.1, forward strand.
TTTAAGCATAATTATTTCTTCCCAGAATGTATCTTGTTGTGATTTTAGAATCAACATGAGTTCAGCATTCTTTAATATTGTACTTTCATCAACAATAAGTTTTCTACATTTATTTATAAACTTAAATACTGTCGCAGTGGATCGAAGTAAGCGCAGCCATTGAGAAAATCTAGTCACCTCAGGTACGGGTAAGTCAGCATTTTTAGGTAAGTTCTGTATGATATTCACTAATTGCAATTCATCTTGATCTTTATCAAATTTGATTGTACATTGTGGCCAGTCTACTTCATTCATGTATAAGAACTGTGGACCACTAAACCATTCCTTTTGTAAAGATGTACAATCATAATTCTCCCTAGTTGCAATATCTGCCACATTAACACCTGTTGGAATATACCTCCACTCCTTAGACTTTGTAATTTCATCAATCTCAGCCAATCTGTTCGCTTCATATGTTTTATATGAGCGTGTATTATTATTAATCCAATGTAAAACTGTTGTTGAGTCACACCAAAAAACTCGACGACACGGTGTCAATTTATGATCCTCTATAATTGTTTTAGCAAGTCTCGCTCCTAACAAAGCCGCTTGTAATTCAAGACGTGGCACAGTCACGGATTTCAGCGGAGCAACTCTACTTTTGCTGGCAACAAATGCAACCATAATTTGATCATTGTATAACCAACGCCAATAAGCAACAGCACACATTGCCTTTGTTGAAGCATCACAAAATACATGTAGCTCTAAATTTGAATAAATTATATCCGATTTGTTAGAATCCAGTGTTTTATTGAACTGAGATGAATGTATACTTGTTTGGTTTCCATGTGACAAATTACCCAATATAACTTGTTGACATGTAGAACTGGCAGATTGATAACATCTTGGTAAACTTATATTACTAATAACCTTTAGTTGCTTTAGCCAGTTGCGCCATTTTTGGTTAACTTCATCTGTAATGTAATCATCCCAATTAATCTTTGACCGCCAAGTATCTTGAAGCATAATCTTTCCATTAATTGTAAATGGTGACAAAAATCCATAAACATCGAACACTGACATGATAATTTGTAACATTTCACGTTTAGTAGGCCTTTGTTTCCCACTAATTATATCATGAGATATCTTCTTGAATGATAAATCAAACCTTAAAGTATCATCACCAGGATACCATAACAATCCGAGCGTTCTTTCACTTGTATGTTCTTTGTCAATTGTAAGATTTACAGCTGATGAACTAATGATGTTCTTTGGCAGATTATTTAACACTGTTTCACTATTACTTGTCCAATTACAAATATTAAATCCACCTTGTTGATGAATAAAGATTATTTGTTTTGTCAATTCAATTGCCATTTTTTCATTAGGTAAAGAATCAATATAATCATCCATAAAATGTTGTTGACATATAGCACTTACCGCAGATGGCATAGTTGACTCATATTGTTTAGCATTTTTGTTTTTAACATATTGAGCTATAAATGGGGAGCAATTAGCACCAAAAATTAAAGAAGACATTGCATATATATTGACAGGTTCACTAGGGCTGTCTCTCCAAAGAAATCTTAAAGCACTTTGATCCTCAGATCTAATTTTTATTCTTAAAAACATATCTTTTATATCTGCTGTTACAGCTACCTTATGTATTCTAAATCTGAACATAATGCCAAGTAATGAAGCCAATAGGTCAGGCCCTTTAAGTAAAAAATCGTTTAAAGACAAACCATTTGACCTGGCAGCAGCGTCAAACACCAGTCGCAGTTTCTTCTTGTTTGGATTGTCAACTCCAAAGTGAGGCAGGTACCAGGTAGGTAGTGGAGTGTCTGGAACTGTTACTTTATGTGCATAATTGTTCTGAAAAAGATGAGTTATTCTACCTTTATATCGTTCACCATACTCTTCATTAAACATTATCTTTTTTTCCACATACTTCAATCTCTTCAGCGCAGTGGGAAAGGTGTCTGGCATAATTGAATTTCTGTTCTTCCAGGGCAGCCCCACTTCCCATCTTCCATCAAACAACCTAGCTGTTTGATCTAACTGAGTCTGAGCATATAAATCATCTGGATTCTGACGTTGTTTAGCCGATATGCCAATTGCATCAAGAGAAAATGAACTCTTAATCAAGTCATGAATGTCTTGTAGAATATGATTATTATCCTCACATGAAGTGTCTTTACAAAATAAAGTCGTTTGGTTACAATTTAACATGTTCGCTCCAAGCTTATGTGAAGTGGGCGAGTTCAACTGCACCCTACCATGAATGCACCAGCCCAGAGGAGTAAGTGTGGCACACGGTTCGTTTGGTTTACCTAACTTAGTTTCTAAAGGCATAATTAAATGATAATTATCTTGACCTATCAAGACTTGTGGTTTTGACAACCCTAAGTTAAATTCATTTTTGATTTCATATAAATGTTTATAAAACTTACAATTAACCATTGGTATATTTTGTATAGGAATATCTAAACCTTCTACACTTAACATTTGACATTGGAACATTTCACCACATTTATTTACCAAATTAATATTAACAATATTTGCAATACAATTAATTTCACTATTCTGCCATGCCCCACTCACCTTCATACAGCGTTGGCTACCACTTAAACCTAAATCATTTGCCAACTTATTATTAATGAGTGAGACAGTTGAACCATCATCTAGCAAAGCTGTAGTATTTATTATTTTTCCATTTTGGCCATATATTTTGATAGGTACAATTTTTAACAAAACATTATATGTGTTACTGTTAACATTAGACACAATTTCACCATTTTGGCTTGATTGAGGTGTCTCATCATCATTTGCATTGTTTTGAGGATGTTTAGTGAAATTATGATGTAGCAAATGATGATGGGGCAAACCACATCCCTCTACTTCACACATAGGGGCAGTACAATTGTCCCTTTTATGATGAGACATTAAACACTGATAACAAATACCATACCGTTTCACAAATAACCATCTGTTTTTTCTCAGTGATCTTTTGAATAATTTACAATCTAAAAGCACATGTTTACCTAAATGACAAAATTTGCATATTTTATTTAATTCAGATTGCACTAACACTTTTGAATTATTTGTATTTTGTTGCAATTCAGACTGCAGCAACACTTGAGGTTTATTCACATTAAAGTTATCTCTACGCTTGTAGTTATAATAATCAGGTTTAGAATTTATTAAATGAACACTAGAAAAAGATACTTTTTTTGCTTCTTCATATAAGAAGGTAGACAAAATTTCAAGTGTAGGTTTACCTGAAGCAATGAGTGTATGACTGTAGTCCACCCACTTGGAGATAAGGATGGCAGGCATCTTACCCAATATGATGGTAGCGACATTCATTCCCTGCAGATATTCCTGTTTGCCGAGTGCCTGTACCGCTGCTACATAATTTTGTACTTTGACTGAAAAAGAAACTATTTCTTTATGATAATCTTGTGACATTGAATGCATTTTTCTAATATCCTGCATAATCTTAGTTATTATGTTATCTGGGTTTCCAAATTGAAGTTGCAATGTAGCCATAACCGTTTCCGGGGATGAAGCGCTGATTAGAAGCGCTGCAACACAATCCTTGGCTGCCCCATGTAGGCATTTCCGTAAGCGCCACAGGTTCTCTTTTGGGGTAAACTTACATACTTCTGTGGACTCTTCATATGCTTGTTTGAACTGAAGCCATTCCATACAGTCCCCGGCAAATGATGGCAAGTCTCGGGGTGTAGATATGCGACTCAACAAGCTAGAGTCTGGACCATTGTGTGCTGAGGCTGTAAGGTCATTCAGTGCCTTAGCAAGAAGATGTACCGTCGTCCCACCTTTGTCATATGATGTTATAGGACCTGGCTGTCCTTGTTCCTGGGCTGTGTGTGCCTTTAATTCTTGATCACCTTGCTCCATCCACTGTTCGATATTTGAACAATTCGAACGCTTGTCATTTGCGCCCCTTTGGCTATTATATTCCTCTTGCAGTTCAGCCAGATTAGCCTCCAAGCGTTTTTCAACAAGATCGATCTCGATGCGAGCTTTAGCCTCCGCCGCTTGCAGTTCTAATTGTTTCTTGCGCGCCAACAAGGACGAAGACGTCGATTTTTGAGAATTATGTGACGTATCCCGCATGGCGTCCTTTCTGCTCACGCCGGCGCCGTCTTGATTCTTTCGTGTCTGCACCATTTCCTTCTCGGGAGTGAAATACATATATTAGATCCGGTCGCAGGATCAGTTTGTAGCTGGTTCGTACTTTAGAATATACGTATGTAATGATCACTAGGAAGCGAAAGGTGATTTTTGTTAAGAAATGATACGACGCCATTAACTCCAAGACGGAAGAGAGAATTTTATTTTACTTTTTTTTTTTATGAAATTACATAAAGGAACATATACATTCTCGCGGGAATCCAAAGCCGGCGCCAGATATTCGCGTCGGTAACAATTGCCTATGGGCATTTGCAACACCAAAGGTGCAAAATGCGGTAGGCTCTTTTAAGGGAGGCTGGAACCTGGTCACTAATACCGGAACACAACTCAAGGTTGTTATGGCGACATACTTTAAACCAGGGGTGGTAGCCATCCAGTCCGGTAAATGCCCTGCCACCTGGCTGTGGGTTGTTTCGTCTCCTTTTACAACAGTTCTGACTTGACTGACAGACTTTCTCCGTTCCTGCACGAATAAAAACTAACTTAAAAAATATATCGTATTCATTACCCAATATAAATTAGTATAAACTTTTACTTAACTACAACATTAAGTAAGTTTTAATACTATTACTAGAATTAATAAATAATCCAAGAAGATTGTACTTGTAATGTAAATCGCCTTAAGCTCTCAACTTAAGCCACTCCCAAGTAAATAAACTTAAGAACTCACTGTGGACCGTCGAGAGTTTCAAGTTATTTAAGACTCGCTGAAAAGTGCTTCTTTAACTTAACGTTTAATTTGCATAAAGGTCAACATTTAATATTTGAAAATACAATTTTAAATTTTGCCAATGTTAATTTCATTACAGTATTATGCTAAAAAGAAAGATATTATGTTAATGGGAGTACTTAAATAATTAAGTACTTCATT